>CM060966.1:119072817-119562817 GCA_030765045.1 Tenodera sinensis
ATAAAAGCGTTTCAACGAAGTTCTGGTTTTATTCGTAAACATCCACGCATACCCTGAGATTAAAGTCGCATGCCAGAGCAGCCGGAGCAGAAGACCAGAAAGCAGCATTCGGCGTAGGAGAGCATAGGAGGGACGATTCGACATCACAGATTTGATTACCTAGAGCGTCTCGTCTCTTATGTAGGGGAAGCTTCGGTGCGTTCGTCACAGTAAGCTACAGCAGAGTCCCTGTTTCAGATTCTAGACCAAGCAGTAGTATTTTTATGTTCAATTATGGCATAATATACCGCTTACGCACCGCTGTAATAAACTTTATTATTCACCTTTTCATTATGATACTGCTATCCAGCAATCAAAGGTGAATCCGTTCACAACTACAGTGCTATCCACCAATCATAGCTGAATGCAAAGCTATCGACTCCTGTGTGTCAAATAAAGCTACTCCGTTCATTTAATAATTAGTGTTACTGTTGTAAATAACATTACAATAAATTCAATATCTCATCTCGTTTTTATAAGTCTGCTTTCTTAAAGGTTGTAGCACATATATTCTGTGCATCATTATGTGAGGGCCAACACAGTCGCGGTCTCTCCGCTGTGCGGTGAGGTCGTGTTCCGTGGGACCTCTGTCCCGGCTTTCACGTGTGTTTTTATTTTACACATCAGTTTTACAGTTAATAACCATGAGTGTGTTTGTGGAAAGTAAGTTTTGAACGTAATGCGCCGAAAGTGTTAGCGTACGAAATTCATGAATGGATTTACGAAACCTTAAAGCTCCCGATTGATCAAGTGATTATGATACAATTGGATAATCTTACAAGGTGTTTCTACATTAAAGTTCAGCGAGAATCGCTATTACATGACATACTGGAGCGCACCCATGGAGAAGCACCGTTTGTTTTTTCGACCGGTGAACGTGGCACAGTCAAATTGGAACATGCAGGTGTTGGCTACCGGGTTGTAAAACTATATCATTTACCATTGGAGGTGTCAAATGCTATGGTGAACGATACCTTACAAACTTATGGAAACATTTTAGCTTCCGCTACGGAACAATGGTCGGCATCCTATCGATACCCGGCGAGTTCTGGTGTCCGTTCTGTGCGTATTCTCCTCACCAAGCATATACCTAGTTTTGTTTACATTTCGGGACACCGGATTCTAGTAATTTATCCTGGTCAGCCGCCCACATGCGCGTATTGCCACCAACCTGGCCATTTCAAAAGCGATTGTCCACGGAAACGCGGTGTTGTTCAAACTCCCAGGGAAGAGGAACAGCCGGCATGGACTGTGTTAAACTCAGACCGCGAATTTCCTATGCTGCGACCTTCCAGTCTGCCCTCTGACTCGGCCCCTGTGGTGAGATCTTCTAGTGCTGTAGAGGTGGGCATATCAGAGCCGTTGTTAGTGGAAGTGTCGCCCCAGTGCACGCCTGATTTGGGACCCTCGATCGTGTCTGCCGATATCGACGCCATTCCACCAGAGCATACACCTACTATGCTTGTTAGTTGTCAGAGAAGTGTTTCTGCCGATGTGGAACTACTTGCCCCGGATGAGAGAGGTAAGTGCTGCGACACCGTGAATCCGGTTTCGGAAGCATTTGAGAGTTTAAGTGACGAACAGACTCTCTCCGCAGAGGAACCCCATTTGTCTGCGCTTAGTGTCAGTGACCCTGAAGACCAGCCCTCACTTCAACTAGCGCCTAGTAAACGTCGTAAAGGCGTGCGCCGATCTCCATAGCGTAAGGTGCCGAGAGTTGACGTCACACCCCGTGAGCCTCCTGTTCCGACTAGTTTGCAGCAGCCCTCTGAAGACATGGATGTTTCTAGTGACCGAGGCTCACATGAGGTAGGGTCACCCATTGCTACCAGCTGGAGCGAAGATATGGACACCGAACCGCCAGATGTGCGTGAGCCATCTTCAGCTAAGGTACCTTCTGGCAGCAACGCTCTTGATACCGTCCCCTTCCGCGGAGGGATATTGTCAGTGCCCGAGACTTAGTGGCCCTTAAGCTCATTTTTATTGGGTGTGTTATGTCTCCAATCTGTCCTTCCTTCTTTTGAGGGGGTTACTGCCACTTGATCTGTACAATTTTACAATTGCTTGGTTTTCCTGAATGCCTCAAACCATTTCTATTGCTACCTTAAATTTTAACGGTAGTACTTCCATTACAAAATTACGGTGCTTAAAAACATTTCTACGTTGTCATGACATTGATGTTTTATTTTAACAGGAGATTAAGTCCAACGATTTTTCTCTGCTTTCTCACTATTCGGCTTACGTGAATGTCGGCACTGAGACGCGTGGAACTGCGATTCTAACAAAAGCTGGTATTGTACTCGATTCAATTGAGAAGCTTCCCTCGGGACGAGGTATTAGTGGTTGTATTCAAGGGCATCGTTTTGTAAACATCTATACACCGGCAGGTAGTAATAAGCGCCGGGAACGGAATGCGTTTTTTTCAGACGGAGGTGCCCTATCTCTTACGTAAACCTCCCGAACGTTATGTTTTTGGTGGTGATTTTAACTGTGTGTTAAATGCACCGGACTGTACAGGTGTTTACCAGCCTAGCGCGCCGTTGAAGGTGTTGACGTCACAGCTGAGAATGGCTGATGCTTGGACCTCCTTACGTCGTACGATACAGTTTACGTATTTCGCGAGTAATGCTGCGTCGAGGCTTGATCGCCTATATGTCTCCCCCGGATTAATGGCCAGTATGCAGAGTGTGGTTACGGTAGGTGTTCCATTTAGTGATCATGCCGCTGTCATGTTGCACCTTAAACTCGAAGTTGCGTATTTCCCAATGGGGCGATATTTTTGGAAAATGAACGTCACTGTCCTCTCTGCTCCGGGTTTTATACCAGATTTTGAGCAGTCCTGGGCTGCATGGCGATCTCAAAAATGTAAATATGCTGATATTGCGGACTGGTAGGACCTATTTGTAAAACCTAAAATCAAAGCGTTATGTAAACATTATGCGTGGACTGCATATCAGGATGAGGAATGCCTTTTAAGTTTTTACTATCGTTGTCTTTCCGATATTCAGGAAACCTATCAACCTTCGCCTGTGTCACGTAGTAAACTGAATTACTACAAAGCCAAAATTACCAGTATTCATAGACGGCGGATGGACGGTGTTAGGGTTCGTTGCAAGACACAGCAAGATATTCCCAATGAACATGCAAATTTGTTTCATCTGATGCGCGATTTTAAACGGCGCACCAACCGAATGATTTTAACGGTTCGTGATACAAATGGTACCTTACTCACCCAACATCAGGAGATTTTACGTTGTTTTAAATTGTTCTACTCGCAACTCTTTGCCTCTCCGCCGGGGCCCTCCCCCTCCCTTGCCTCTTTTCCCCATCATAGTGGTTGGGGTGGTTCTGACACAACCAATGCACTGGTGCAGCCGCTTCGCAAAGCAGAAGTGTATGTTGCTCTCTTACACGGAAAACGTTCCAAAACTCCTGGTATCGACGGAATCCCTCAGGAATTTTATATTTCTGTTTGTGAGATCATTGGCGACGAGTTTGTAGATATTTTAAATGTTATTCTCCAACGCCGCCGTTTATGTGCATCACAAAAGAAGGGTGTTATCACGCTTATACCCAAGAGAGGTGACGGGTATGACGCTAACTATAGGCCCATTAGTTTGCTCACTTACGACTATAAACTTCTGACGAGGGTGCTTGTTAATCGATTGCGACCCTTGCTTCCAGGTCTTTTGCATCCAGCACAGAAATGTGGAGTGCCTGGTCGGAATATTTTTGAGGTGCTTTGTACGTTACGTGATACTGTCGCATTTTGTCAACATACCCCCCACCAACGGGCAATTCTAGCATCCTTGGATTTTCAGCGTGCGTTTGATAGCGTCTCACATGTTTACTTATTTGAGGCATTGCGATGGCATGGGATTCCTGATACTTTTGTGCAATACATGCAACTGCTGTATACTGACATTTCTGCTGTGCTACAAATTAATGGTTTTCTTACTGCACCTATACCGGTACGCAGATCCATTCGTCAGGGTTGCCCAGCATCCATGATACTGTTTGCGCTAGCTTTAAACCCCTTACTTATTGAATTTGATCGTAGACTTACGGGAATTTCGTTTATGGGCTATCGATTGTCTACCTTAGCGTATGCTGACGACGTAAGTGTCCTCTTGACCACCGATCGGGACGTGACCACAATGAACGATATTCTTCGCACCTTTGGTGCGCTTGCCGGTCTTACTATCAGTGCGCGGAAGTCGCAAGCTCTACCTCTGGGGCACTGGGAGACCGTGCCGCAAGTCCCGTCCTTGCGTACCGTACAGCAGCTGCGAATTTTGGGTATCCATTTTTCCTCGTCGCTACGCGAAATGCAAACCTTGAATTGGCCACCCTTGATAAATCGTATTCGGTTTGTGGCTCGGGAGTTGTACCACCGGGACCTATGCTTGCATCAACGTGTGTGTGTTTTGCATCTGTATGTTTTTTCTCACTTGTGGTATATATCAGAGGTGTTGACAATACCGCCCACTTGCGCGAGGTAACTCACCAGTATCAGTTTATGGTATGTGTGCCGCGGGAATATTTTTAAAGTTCCCATTTCTACATTACATCGCCACCCTCTGCATGGTGGGCTCGGTTTGGTTAATGTACACCTGAAATGTCTTGCTCTGTACCTCAGCAGGAATAATAAAGTGCAGCAGGCCCATGCAACCTTTACATCTACATGGTTGTCCTACTGGCTCACTCAGCTGGATAATCGCCCCCCACCGGATCTGCGTAATCTTCCCTTGCACACTATTTAACAACATATGTGCAAGAATGGTGCTATCTGGCGCTTCAGTATGAACCAGAGACTCGTCCTACCGCTAAAGTATTGTACAAGCGTCTATGTCATACGCTGCGGCCGCCGGAGATGCGTGTTTGCCGAATGGCTCCACCCCGTGTGCGTTGGTCCCAAGTGTGGCGCAACTTAAATTCGTCCTCACTTCCTGTAGTGGTGCGTTCACTTTGGTATACCGTCGCACATGATTTGTTACCTACGAAGGATCGCCTCCGTCGTATCCATATGTCCGACAGCTCTACTTGCATTTATTGTTGGGAGACGGATACCATGTTTCACCGTTTGGTTTCTTGTACTAGTATGGCGCCTATATATGCCAAACTATTGGCCATTCTCACTAAGATTGATCCTCGGGTACGTCATAGTTTTCGGCCCTATCATTTACTGTGGCCAGATTTTCGTGTTTCGTTGGCTGGTAGGCACCTGGCAATACTATGGGTTGTGGCTCACAGTGTTTTACGCGGTTACGGAATTCAGCAATCTTAACTTGAGTGGCTATATAGAATACTTACGTTACGTGAGAGACCGTGTTGTCTCCAATCAGAGAAAAGTTGAGATATTCACGACATTCCTATCACTCCGGTTTTGACTCTTGTATCAATGAATGCCTCAATGTCACAACGACTATTTATTTAATAAAACTGTTATTGTACATATAAAAAAAAGTGTAAAGAATCAGTAATTTGAATTATTCTTGTTTGAATTATGAAAAACAGTAATGACATGTATTTAAGTACTCTAAAGCCTGTATTATATTTATTTCCAAAAATAATGTAATAAAACAATTTTAGTTCAAAAAAAAAAAACATAATAAAATCAATAATTTCGACGTTCAAGGCGCAACTACCGATTCTCGTATGTTCAATCGAACAAACAAATGATTAAAATGTCGGACACCAGTGACAATAACATACAATGGAGAGTATTAAAAATGTTTTATAAATGCGTAAAACTTCACTCACGGTCGAACATAAACAACCCTATGAAACGAGTATATATTAAGCTGCCCGCATTAATATTATGCAAGTTGTTACCATTCGTTTCATAAATCATACTTTCATATAACTTTCTGCCATTATGTTCTCGTTGCATATTATAGTATTAATATAGTATACTGTTAATTTGACTATTGTATTCAGATATCACGGTCATGGCGAATATTTTAATTATTAATATTGTGAGACTGAAGGACAGCAATGGGCTATTTTAGAGTCAATTCTAACAAGAATATATGGACCTAGTGATAGTGTTAACTGGTATTCCTTTCGAAATTCTTGCACTATAACTAAGTTATAGGAATAACTTTTCTTTTAAGATTACTGTGCTAAATCTCAACCTTTTTCCCAAACAAGAAATCCATATTTATGGTTCAAAATTTTATCCTCCAGTACCGACCATTTTTATAGGTACTTGCGAAGATATTAGTTTTAATTAAATAACAAAATTGATTTCATGAAAAACTGCACATTTTTACTACTAAATCTTGGACTTCACTACCGAGTTTTGTATAATAGGTGCATATGGAACACTATATGTATTGTTAGTATATCTGTAAAATAGATATTGGAAGAGGTACCCATAAGGTTTTGTCCTCTACCTGGATAACAAGTACTTTCCTTTATTAAGGGTTTTCCTTCCTTAAGTTTCATCAGTTGTGGATAAACGTGGTGCACACGAAGACAGAGAACACAAACCATATTTGTCTAACCAGTAGGCCTTTCCTTTGTCCATTGAATGACGTGTATTCCTGTTAAACACGAGAAGGACCGTCTCCATTCTCTGAGTTTGGGTTTATCTTTTGTTTGGCAAGGAGTTGTTACTTCCGTAGGGAGAAAATGGACACACATTGTCCTCGATATTGGTTTGTAACGTTTGTGAGCCAGACTGACCAAGTTATTTCCTTCAGATCGTGTAGCAAACTTGAGAGAAACATTATTGCTGCTGTTATGAGAATGGCTTTTCAACTAAAAACCTAAGTTTCTGGTACTGCCTTCTTCAGGAATGGACTTTCAACTCATTTCGACCTCTTCCAAACTTTTTCTCGGTCAAGTAATATATTCTCTACCTATCGGATTGAACTACAGCATCTTAAATAACCCAAAATCCTTCATTTCATCTAGATTTTAAATGTGCATATTAATTAGTAGTTTTATGGTTGATAATACAGTTGTTTAATATTTCAAGTATGCTTTCATTTCTAATCTAAAGTTCAATAGAACTTACAACTTATTCCTGCTGCCATTGATGTTTCCCCTTTTCCCCTTTTTCCAAGTTACGCGTACATATATCCATAGATAAAATGCCGTAACTACAAAAAGTTTCACGTTTTCTCTACTACGCATAATAAGTAGGGAAGGTATTGTACGAGACCCAAAATTTCGATGTCGATCTTTCAAGCATGGGGCACTAGGTAAAAGATTTTTCTTCATAATCTTAAACCACTCTCTACATAGATAATTTTTCTAAAATTTTTATTTTCTCAAAAATGTCTAACGATTTTGGTTAAAACGCCATTTATTTAAGATAATTTTATGGCCAATGAAATGTAGGTATACTTTGAATTTTCTGGCTGGAACCTATGTGGTCCTATAATGCTGTTTATTATATTACTTTTGCGTAAGTGTTAAACCGCAACCAAATCCTACTATACAAAAAGTGTAGATCTTGTTAAAACACACAACGTCCAAACAGAGTTTCTTTTTGTGAAGTGAATCATTTCGGAGATATTCCTTGTTATTTGCGCGAGTTTTGTACTACTTAAATGTTTCTCAAATGGAACGTCGTTATTCAGGATTTTATCTCTTGGCCATGTAAAGAGAACGGAATTTCAAAGCTTTAAAGGATTATAAGAGAGCTTGAAAGGATTTGACCATCGCTCAAAACCTACTGTATTCCGCATATTCCCCTTGCACCTATAAGAAAATAAGCAGCAAGATAATTTCTGAAAATGTTTATCTCCACTAACATAAAGAGGAGTGAATGAGTGAGTGAGTGAGTGAGTGAGTGAGTGAGTGAGTGATTAGGGTTTAACCATCCTCTTATCCAAAATTATTTTGGAAGAACAATGATACATTTCAGCAAAATGAATTAAGAATAAAATTATATTTACAAAGTATTTCTTGTGTGAATATTCTGAAATACAGATATACAATTTATACATATTAATTTTTCACTCCCTGATTATCTGGACATAGTAGCGCGGTGAGATTATTTTATCGATTTTTCTCTAGGGATACGAAAACTGAAAGGCAGGGTACTAATTGAAGTTGGAAAAAATGAGTAAAACTTTGCTGGAGAGCGTCTGGGAATGTGACCAGGAATTGCATTTTGTTGGATGCAGCATTATCAAGAGCAACCATATATAACAACTAAGTGGGGGGGGGGGGGGATTACATGTAGATAAGAAGATTTGGGCCATACCACACAAGATTTTAATCTATTTAGCAATGCGGCCAACCTTTCTGACCCATGGAATTTTTTCAGGGCTTTTTCCGGGTCACTAGACAAATGCTGGGAAAGATAATTCTATGCGCCAAACTTCTCGTCCTTACATTTCCTAACACTTCCATTTCAATCCGGTGTTTGGTTGGAAGTGTTGATGGGCGGGTTTGGCGCTGCTGTGTGGGGACTTTGCGAACTGTAACTGCTGTTCTCTGTCTCTGTAGACGCCTGACTGGTTACTGCTTGAATAACCCTGGTGTTGACATGAACCTACGGCACACGTCAGGGACCCTTGTGTTGGCTCACGCTATGTTCCAACGCGCTCATAGAGGGCTCTTATTTCATTCCTCCCTCCATTCCTTCCTCCTTCCTCCCGACCATACGACAACTGGCATTTGGAATTCTCTCCGTCCATACTCTACATCTACCTCTCGAATATTTCTTATGAATTATACTATATTACTTTAATTAACATCAATGAGAGTCACCCTAAAGTGAATGGAGTTTACGTGTAATACGAGAAAATATGTTAGAAACCGAAAAATGCTGAGACGTTTATTAGTACGAAAGTTTAAGAAACAGACATGCTCCTTTACTTTTACAAATGCGTTGTGCAGCTTATATCTCAAATTGTGTTAGCCTGAAGCAAAGGTTCATGCTCAGTTTCTCGTAATTACATTTACTTCCAAGTTGCTTCAAAGCACACTTAGGCGGCTCGCAGAAAGGCTATTAACTGCAAAGGCCAATTTGAGAAATAGAAATCCTGTTTCGTAATAATGATCTGGGCAAAGGCAAGTGGAATCGCTTGCATCAGCCGAAAAAAATCTCCTTAAAAAGAGGGTTCATAACAGCTGCTTACACTCATTAAATATGATTCTGAATATATCCTCTGCTTCGTATTTATTCTGTTTCTGTAGCAACAGGTTCTCCTAAATGTTACTTTTTACTTATATTTCGAATGTAGTTTTGGTGAAAAATTTTAGATGGGACTTACATAAGCTTGTGTAGCTGGAGCTTTTTATGAGATTTTATTTTCATTGTTGTTTATCGAAGATGGAGATATAAATTAGTTACTGTATGTGCCTATTTTGAGGTTCCTAATATAAGTCTTTAAATATTTCAGGGTGTAAGCCTAAGTTTTAATCCTTGTTACTGTTACTTTTTGCTATAAAGAAATATGTTACAGTCAATAATTCCCAAACCACGTAGAGGTAACTACGAGATGAAAGCAGGAGTAATTCAATGTCGAAACATACAGGTATTTTTTAAACAACGCTTAACAAAGACATAAATATTTAGGTTTGATATTTTTGAACAACTAAATATGTATATGGAGGTCACAGATTTTGGAACTAAAATCCCATTTTAATACAATCTTAAAATATGGAGCAAATTTCCAACTTGTAACAAAAGTAAGTTTAAAACGATGAACTAGAAAATTTTCAACGTAAGGGTAAGTGTGGAAATGTCCTGAAAATTTGAAATTGCGTGTGGTATTCTTGGAAGATCAACTTAAAAGACAAAAACTGTTCCAATCACAAATGTCATTTTTTCGTAGCTGTTCTCTCTTTGTCTATGTCTATCTCTCTCATTCACTCTCATAAATGTTCACATTACACAAACACAGAAAAATGTTTCACAAAGGTGTTTTTCTTGCATTCAGATAATCAAAAGCACTATGTGAAATCTTGATATTCAACTTTTGGATGTAGTACACTTCCCCGTCTACTACAGTGATGGAAGAGAAAGTATAAAACACTGCAGATTTGCAACTACATCTGCAAAAGTTCCCCTTTAAAGTGTGTGCAATAACGTTACTTTATGAACTTTAGCTTCTGGTATTTCAATTTAATTACAGGGCATTTAATTATAGCTTTGCATTTTGCTACGCTGCCATAAAACAGAAATTAAATTAAAAGTAATGTAATAAATGGAAAAATGACCGTGGTAGTGCGTATTGATCAGTTTAAACAAAAATGTTCTCTGGGAGAAAGTTTCTGTTGTGTAAATTTAAATATGTACAAATAAAAAACTGAGTGTTGTATACAGTTTTTGTCGGGAAACATAGAACCATAATTTCACAAGGAATAACATTGTGAATCACGCTATTAATATACCGAATACACAGTCGCGCCACATGTTTGCAAAATTTGATTTAGTTCAACTTTCATTGGCAGTTCACTTAACTCCGACTAAAAATGTGCACACGCAGTCTCTTCTTTCAGACGGTTCACCGACTGAGGAATCGAAGAAAAAACATTTTTAATCTTTCGCAGTAGCAACACTCATTACATTTGGCAACTGACGTCACAAGTTAGATCACAATTTATGTTACATCACAAAAGCACTTTCTTTCTTAGCAACTCTGTTCATGTCTTAACTGGATCCCTCGGAGAATAGTCGCTTAGGTAGCAGTACGAACCCTTCTGAGATTTCCAGATAGTATAAGAAGCGGAAAGAACGGAAACTTTCCAGTGGACTTTGGTTATCTCTTGATAGCACTTCTGGTGTTTACTTTGGACAAGAGTGCTGCTTATATCTTCAAACGTCGACCTCCATAACGAAATTCATATTTTGCAGATCTAGTGAAATTCGCTTTTAACGCATACTATCGTAATTATAAACAATTAAAAACAAATTAACTGTAGAAATTGTTGTAAATAGCTCGCAATTACAAAATATTCATCATTGGATAATTTTATCTTCGTCCTCTCAATTATGATGCCTTACAAAATATGCTTAAAGGCTTTCTAATGATGCAACTTTTTTCTTTTCCTTTTATTTATAAGAATTTCTTAGGATGATTCATAACTACAAAGAATCAAAAACAGCAATTTTACAGTGGCTAAAATGCCTATTTGATACGTTAATATCTTACTTTGCTCTCTGGTACCTAAACCTGCCTTTTTTAGATAACTTGCCACCTTTTCGTTATATTGTATTAGTACTTGCAATCATACTGTAGTTTTATTGTAAAGTTTTCACGGGGCTTAGTAGTTTCTACAAATTGTTGAGACCTTTTACCAGGAAAGGATTTATTTGCTTACTGACGTGATAAAGTGAAAAAGCAAGGCAAGTTGTGCCGAACGTAGATAATTATGGAGTTCATGGTATTTCTCAGAAGAGGAATAAAGGAGAATGGAAGTAAAACCTAAACCGAGACGACTGATTAGGTCCAAACCAGGTCATTCAAGATAACAGAAGGGAATATAAAATGATAGACTTTCGTCACACATTAAAGGAATAACTGCCATCTCCCAATTTGTTCCAAATGTAATTGTTTGGGGGTAGCTTCACCTTAAGTGTATATTTATTGAAGAACAGGAGGGGAAAAAAAAAGAAAGAAAATGAAGAGAAAATAGAAAAAATATTTCAAATGGGGAACATGTTTTAATAAAACATCTGACTTCAATCGTTGTTAGAAAACACCTCTGCCTGTCACACCATTCATGGTATTGTGTAGAAGTATTGCAATCTGGTGGCAAGTAGTCCTACTTATTAAGAGTAAAGGTTTAAGGAAATGTAATTCACCTTTTTGGCAAAAGTAAAGCAAGTACATACCATTCAAACTATTCATTTGCACGACATTGTACGTTATACCAAGATACATTGGCGAAAAAGAAAATGCAACACCAGTAAGGACTGTGTTTATCAACACATGGGCATAGTATGTGGATATTGGAGGTTACAGAACTGGTGATTGATGTATCATGGTCGGTGGACAATAGATGGCACTGCACAGCAGTGTCTCTATGCCTTCAGTGTCCACAGTGCAGGCAGTCACTGAATGGTGGTGTCAAACGACACTCTAGGGTGTAGCGATGCCACAAAAATGCGCAAGTGCTCCTGTCTCACAGCTACAGCCATTTGAACGGGTTTGAATTGTTGGCCTCCGCGAAGCTGGATGGACCTATCGACAAATTGCTGCACATTTTGGGCGCAATGTATCAGTGGTGTGTCGGTGTTTTCAGTAATGGTCTGTGGAACATTCTCACTCCCGTAGACCAGGTTTTGGGCGACCACGTTCTACAGACGCACGTCTGGATCGACGCATTGTACGGGCATCAGTGAGTGCCCGAACAGCATCCAGGGTGGCATTAGGGGCTCAGGTAGCATCTGGAGTATCAGCACGGACTATTGGAAATCATCTTACAGAACCAGGACTCAAATCATGTGTACTCCTAGCCAAGGTGCCTCATACACCACAACACCGTCATGCACGTCTCCTCTGGTGTCGAAAAAGGCCTCATTGGACAATGGAATGGCACTCTGTTGTCTTCAGTGATGAAAGTAGGTTCTGCCTGTATGCAAGTGATGTGTCCGCGTACGGCATAGAGCTGGTGAGCAAACTCGTCCAGAGTGCATTCGCCCACGATACAAACGCCCAACTCCTGGCATCATGGTGTGGGGTGCCATCACTTACAACTCGCGCTCGCCTTTGGTGTTTGTGCAGGGACATGAAACCAGTGCCAGCTACATCCAGGAGGTAATTAATCCTGTGTTACTGCCATTTCTTCAACATAAAGGTGATGTGCTGTTTCAACAGGATAATGCACATCCCCATACAGCTGCAGCAACGCAACGTGTTCTGTATGGTATACAACTGCCCTGGCCAGCACGGTCGGCTGATCTCTCTCCCATTGAGCATGTATGGGACATGATGGGAATGAAAGTGACTGGGTCTCCACGGCCAGTCACAACCATTGCCAAACTGCGACAACAGGTGCAAGATGCTTGGGCCAATGTATCACAGGGTGCCATTCGCCTTCTGTACGATTGTCTGCCTGCATAAATACATGCCTGTATTGCTGTCCGAGGGGGTTACACCAAATACTGGGACACACCTCCTTGTGACATGTCTACGTCATTTTTGCTGATTTTGTTATCATATGATACTATCATGACATACTACCGCTCACTTAACTCTATTAAAGTTAAGCAATCCTTGATGGTGTTGCATTTTTTCCCGCCAGTGTATGATTTCTAATACAATTAGCTCCCTTAGAAGCAACATCTTTGACTTTTTTCTTTCTTTCAGTGATTACAATACTATATCTGGCTCCCTCTAGATAATTACGGATAGTAAGTTACGATTGAACACATAGCGTTCACTGTTGAGCACTCCTAGCCTTCAGAAAGAGATCCTTGTGTGTATTTGTCAGTCTATGGACAGCATAACTCAAAAACGAAAAATCGGTTAAAAACCAAATTTGGTATTAAGTTTAACATGTTTCAAGAATGCGACACGAAGACTTGAAGAAAATTCCTTCCACCTAACCCCTTTACATAGAAAAATTTTCGAAAATTTTGATTTTCTCGAAAATGGCTATAACGATTTTGATCAAAATGCCATGTGTTCAACATAAGTTTATAACAAATGAAATGTACATTTTGAATTTTCTGGCTATAGCATAGTTCTCTTTACCCTTGGTGTCTTTTACAGAACTGCTGAACTGAAAGAGATACACCAAATCTTAAACTACAAAACTGTAAATCTTGCTAAAACACAATTTATGTGTATATAAGCTTTTCTGTAGAGTGAACCATTTCCAAGATATTCTTTGTGTGAGTTTTGGAATACTTAAACCTTTCGTCAAATGGAAGATCGTTATTCATTTTCTATATCTTAGCCAGAGAACGGAACCTAAAGCTTTAGAAGATTTGACTATCACTCAAAGCCTACTGTATTTCCATATTCCCTTACACCTATAAGGAAATAAGCAATAAGATAATTTCGGTAAATGTTTATTTCAACTAACACGAAGAAGATGTAGGAATAAGAATTTGTAAGAATGGTTAGTTCAAGAGTGGAGAAAGTATGCGAGTACAACATCAGATTATATATTAGTGGAACCATACGCAAAATTGTTTGAGGAACTATGTTTCAGCTTAATGTCAAGAAGTCGCCGTTAAAGTCTGCGCACCCATATCCCAGAGTGTTTCCGGTATAAGTTAAGGTGCGACTCCCTCTTCTTCCAATATTTACCTTTTACTCATGGATGGTATGTTAAAAGTGACGTCATTCGTACGGTCACTATGGAGGTCAATTCTGAGTCAGAATAGAACTGCATCGTACTTAAATGTATTTAAAAATTTAAGAGCGCTGTTTCGTACACCTGTTAGTACCAAAAACAGCCGTCTTTCTAGCACATATTCAGCATAGGTATTTCAATCAGGTAAAAAATAACGTAAACTCCCTATAAAATTCCAAATTTATAAGATCTTGCTTACCGCTCTATATCAGATTTATATTGAATTTTATTTTCTCTGATTGATGCGTTCATGTCTTCGGAATATAAGTATACGAATTTAAATAGGATCTAAATTGTGTAGTTCTTCATGCTTATCATTAGCTTTCTTTGCACAACTAATGTTAATTCGGGCTGAAGAGGCAAATCAATTAACTATTGAAGCTTTATGCGTCTAAAGCATAAAGAGATTCTTGAAATCTTATCATGTTCAAGAGATGCAGCCGATATAAAAGACAAATGCTTGTGCTGTAAGAGATCACTTGACGACCACGACGTAGAAGGAGAAGCAGGAGGACAGAGTTAACACAAAGAGACAATGTTTGTGTTCTCATTGTTTCCCTGGCACTCTCGCAATGACAAAACACTGTTAAGGTCGACCTCTCTGCCTCCGTCTTCTTTCTCACGGTATACCTCGCAGAGCCATTTACTTCGTGGTGTGTTGTTTCTCTTTTGTTTCCATCTCCCCTTTCAGTGTCTCTTTTTCTTCATACGTTCACTTTTTATGTGCTCTTTTAATAAGACATGCTGCAGAGATAAACAGTAAATGAATGAACACATGGCCTAAAACTTGAGGTATTGTTCAGGTTATCAAGATAAGCACAACTTTTTTTTTACTGTTTCCGACACTTTTCTCCCTGCCACACCACTTAACAGATGTTCCCTAGAAGAAGAGAGAGAAAAACGTTGCTGGATATTTAGGCCTGTGAAGATATGGTGGTCATAAGTAAGCTAATTTCTGTAAGAGATGGATGAACGCGAATAAGACGGGTGAGAATTTACTTCTTAACTGTCAGGCCCGTTATACTAAACAGTGAGGTTGTGAGACAATTTTCTTCCTTGTAGAATTATTTCGTGCCAAATATTCAAGAACTAAACCAAAAGATCAAAGGTGCAGTATAGAGTAACATGGGGGACATTGACACAAAATGCTGGGCCCAGTAAATAATTTAAAGTTTGAATTAATAAGTATTATTATTATTATTATTATTATTATTATTATTATTATTATTATTATTATTATTATTATTATTATTATTATTATTATTATTATTATTATTATTATTATTATTATTATTATTATTATTATTATTATTATTATTATTATTATTATTATTATTATTATTATTATTATTATTATTATTATTATTATTATTATTATTATTATTATTATTATTATTATTATTATTATTATTATTATTATTATTATTATTATTATTATTATTATTATTATTATTATTATAGTATCGATAAGGAATTGATGGAAAAATCAAGCAGATCGAATCACTATAAATATTAACATTAGAAGAATATGTTATATAACCTTAGATTGTATAAAGTTTGTCAGACAAGAGAATTAGTTTGTGGGTTACCAGATAGTAGTAGTTGTAGTGTTTAACGCCCGCTTTTACTACTACGGCACCGCAGGCGGTGACACTGATGATACATGAAGATGGAGCACCGGTGGAATGAGATGGCGGGGGAAACCGGAGCACCCGGAGAAAACCCGCCCTGACGCCGCTTCGTCCACCACGAATACCACATGCGGGTCCCTGGGATCGAACCCGGGCCGCCTAGGTGGTAGGCGAGCGCGCTAACCGCTCGGCCACGGCGCCGCCGGGGGGGGGGGGGTTACCAGATGATTAAATAGGTCAATAGCTAAGGGCTGGATTCCGTAGGCCAATTTGTAGAATTCACCGAGTAGTTAGACGCAAGTAATTAATGTAGGAAAAGTAGATTGCCAGATGCATTATTGCGCTTACACGGGTATCTGAGAATTTTATAGACGAAGACAGGGTAAAATCAGGAGGCCTTGAACATTGTGAAAAGTATTACAACATGGCATTGGCACCTATGAGTGGGGATTGAAAGGAGTCAAGGAGAAAGGGGAGGATTATTAGTACTAGCATGAGCTTTGGCTCGGATAGATCTCACTTCCGGGTTAGTCGGAGCGCCTGAGCGTGTTAATCGTTTGCAACAGATTTCGTTATTTAAACCTGAGGAGCCCAACAGAGTTGGATCATTTACTGAAACCAACAGCCGTGATTTACAACACCGTCGGGAAGTACATTCAAGTAAGTCTTCATGTATGATACCAGTCAAATTGAACCAGTGAGTTATTACACAATTTCTCATCGGTTGGCAACGTTTCAGTTCTCATTGCTTAAAAACCTGTTAAAAGATTTAATAGCAATAATCCGTCTCGTCCTTTCCGAAAACCACATCCACACATCTTGAGGTAGGGATCTCAGTCCTTAAGCTACAGCCAAAAAAGGAACCACCTGAGGACTTTGAGACATCGTAAAGATATAATCGTTACTGGGGCCCAAAGCAATTCATCATTGCATCTTCAATGTGCGGCTTAGACATGCTGCATTCAGCTGTCGCATCAACGTGGAGCGTTTTGTCGCTTCCAAGCTGATGCATCTACGAGCAGCTATCAAAATGTCATCTCAACATGGAAAGACATTGAAAATGCAATGTGTAGCTAGAGAAACCCTGTTGGAGCGATTAAAAATTACTAATAATCACAATATAGTGCAGAATCAGCTAGTTGTAATCTCTAATAGTTTCACGATAATTAATGAATGAAACACTGGTCGACAAGATTTTTTTTACAAGAAATCTGAATAGTGAATCTAGTGCATTTTTTCATCCTGAATTCAGATATGTAGTCAGAATTTTCCCATCAGGCATAGTTTTTCTGTGAAAGCTACTTTTCAAAATATGATTTTAGCGTTTTCTTTGACCTGTCATAGGAACCTTTACCTCATATGTAGCCATTTTACTCAAGCCGTATTTATTGAAATTATTTGTAATATCACGCTGAAGCACCACAAAACAAGACAGTGCAGGTTCATTCATGTTTAGACATGCTCAGACCTGTCTGGCATTGTGATGTGTCAGTATTGAGCTGACTGTGACATTGTTCACTAGTGAAATATTTCCTTCCTTTCTGTTTAGAAGTGTATTGTGTATGTTGTGCATGTTGTATTTCAGTGCTTAATGTTTTCATCATGCCAAGAAAGTGTGTAAATCATGCAGATAATTTCTGCTATATTTGTGGTGAGCTGACCTTCAAGTCTCAGAGGCGAAATATGACCCCACTTGTAAAGAAGTGTTGTCATCTTTACTTTGGCTGTCAAGTTGGTGATTTTGATAAGAGCTGGGCCCCAAATACATGCTGTGTTTCGTGTGTTAGACTGCTGACTGGGTGGAAAAATGGTACACATCATATGCCATTTGCAATTCCCATGATTTGGAGGGAACCGAAGGATCATTCAACTGACTGTTATTTTTGTTTGACAAATATTAAAGGAATCACATCTAAAACAAAATATACAGTTAAGTATCCGAATTTGCAATCTGCATTGAGACCTGTCTTACACAGTGAAGAGTTCCCCGTACCAGTATATGTAGATACAACCTTAAGTGATAACTCTGATTCTGACCTAACTGAAACTCAAAATGATTCAGATGAAAATAAAAATGATCTTACATATGAAGCCAGTAGCTGTTCATCAGAACCATACTTTCCCAATCAGCAAGACCTTAATGACCTGATTCGGGATTTAAATCTGTCTAAACTGCAAGCTGAAGTTTTAACTTCCAGACTCAAAGGGTGGAATTTACTCCAAAAAGATGTAAGAATAAGTAGTTATCGTAGCCGCCATAGTGTTTTCAAAGAATACTTCTCTGAAGAATATGGTGTTGTGTTTTGTAATAATATTTGTTCACTTATGGAAACTCTTGGGCATCAACACCGACCAGATGAGTGGCGATTGTTCATAGACTCCTCTAAAGTAAGTTTGAAGGCTGTGCTGCTACATGTTGGCAATGAACTTCCATCAATACCAGTATCGCATGCCGCTATGAAAGAGACATATCAAAATATGAAACTAATTTTAGAGAAAATACCATATGGAAAATATGAATGGAATATCTGTGGTGATTTAAAGGTCATTGCTTTATTGCTTGGTTTGCAACTTGGGTTCACCAAATTTTGCTATTTTTTGTGCGAGTGGGACAGCAGAGATAAGAAGTCTCACTACGTTAGAAAGTCATGGCCAAAACGTGAATCTCTTCTTCCTGGCCAGAAAAATGTGGCATGTGTCCCTTTAGTGAATCCTGAAAAAATATTTTTACCTCCATTGCATATTAAGTTAGGAGTTATGAAAAATTTCGTCAAAGCTATGGATAACCTTTCTGATGGATTCTTGTACTTGAAATCGAAATTCCCCAAAGTCAGTGATGCTAAATTGAAAGAAGGAGTTTTTATAGGACCACAAATCCGATCATTAATGGCTGATGAACATTTCGAGGGACCGTTAAATCCACTGGAGAGAGCAGCCTGGCATGCTTTCAAAAGTTTATGTTGCAATTTTCTTGGAAACCATAAAGCAGAAAACTATCGTGACATAGTGGCTGATCTTCTGCATTCTTATAAAGCTATGGGATGCAACATGTCTTTAAAAATTCACTTCTTGGACTCTCACTTGGACTTCTTCCCCGAAAACCTTGGAGCTGTCAGCGATGAACACGGTGAGCGTTTTCATCAGCAAATTTCTACGATAGAGAAGAGGTACCAAGGCAAGTGGAGTTCCAATATGCTGGCTGACTACTGTTGGACTAAAATGAGAGACGTTCCAGATGCAAAATATACCCGAAAATCACTATCTACCACTTTCTAGGAGTCAGAATCAGTAGTTACAATTTTGAGTTAGATAGCTAGTTACGGATTTTTTAGAATATTATGAAAATTCAAATGAATATCACACAAAACTCCTGCCCGATGCGGACAAACTGTAATTATATTTGAATTCAGCACGAAAAATACTTTTAGAATCTGTTATTTTAATTCTTGTGAAAGAGAAAAAGTTAATTTTTGTAGACCAGTGAAATCAGTTAAGGTCTTTTATACACACCCTATATAAGTAATACATTGGCTGAAACCCGACACTGCACGGATACATTCTGTAAACAGGGGTCTAAAGATAAGAAAATGGGTAGGTTTTAGAATTTCTTAATAACCTACGATATTCACATCTCCGTAAGGCTTCTTCGAACTTGTAATTTGCGCAAGGTGCTAAGCTCAAGTCCACAAACTGTGTATGTCCTGATTGGCCAAGAAATATATTTTTGTCCATTGAGGTTAACAGTTGTGTAGAAAGAATTGGAAGTACTGTTGGAAGTTGTAGGGTAATCTATTGTTTTTTTCAAGTGCTATACTATAACTGCACATTCTACTGCGCAGGTTAGAAAGTCTATACTTCTGCTTAAGGAGTTGAAAATAATGTGGGATTATAAGGTGTGGTATATATTTCGTTGGGTCCTACATTAGGTATAGACGTACACTCTTATCTACTAGAGAGGTTAACACGTCAAAGGGTGTTATATTGTATGTTAGAGGCATGGAAAATAAGGATAACGGAATGTTTGCAAACTTTTAAGGTAGATTGTCGTTTTTAAGCTTCCTTGCAATGACTGAAGTTTGAAAGATAAGTCTCCATATTTATCTGTTTGGCTTTTTTTTATTTTTTTATTTTTTTTAATATATATTATTTTGATTATAGTTGCATTGTCGTATTTAAAGTGCAAGGCGTGTTATGTACGGCTGCATTGATTTGCTAAGACCAGAAGTTATCAGTTGCCAGCGTGCCTGTCTCAGAAAACTGACCCAATCCTTCCTCTGCGCCACTGGGCCATTATTCTGTTTAAGGATCCAGTACAATGTTCCCATTACCAGCCAAACTACACAGCGTTGGAGTGCAGTATTCTTGGCTTAAGCATTAAGTACGCAAGAGTGCCCGAGATATCGTGTGATAGCGAAAGAAGCAGGTTTAAAATTGGTTTTATAATAAGAAATCCACGTTAAATCTACCCCACCACCGCTTACAGTCCATGTCAGTCGGAGGTGCTTTTCAATAGCGAAAGGATTGTCAATATTGGTTAGGTGGTGGAATCAGGACTAAAAAATTCAATGTCATAGCCGGAATTTGAATCACGGATCTTTTGCATCGAGCGGCTGCTCTAATCACTAAGCTACCATGGCCAACTTGCCAGTGTGAAAACCGATTCGTACTTTCCCGGTAGATCACAAGGAAATCTCACATCAAAGGCGACTTACAATTGTAAGTATTTTGCCCACACACGGCTTGTGTGTTTAAAAACACTAGTAGTAAGTTTGTTGGCATAAATAAATAATTAGTTAGGTAGTTTCCCTTCCCAACGCACCTAATTCTGTAGTGGGTGTTTTTGCAAGTTAGGTGAGACACTAACAATATCACTTCTGCGGTGTTCTACGTAGATTTTCTGGATACCTATGCTGTACTATGTCTGGATAATTGCTGCCATCTCTATAGCGTGGTTATTACATAGACAATAATTTTATGCCCTAATAATCCCTTTAACATAATATGCATTTATGTGTTGAAAACCTCGTAATGTTCACATAAATATACCTAAATAGAAAGAATAAAACCATAATATTGATACACAATACTATTTTTTGCGAATATAGCGCAATCAGTACACCTATTGTACCATTTATGAGCTAAAACACTTTTGATTTGGCTTCCACAACTTACTTTGTACTGCTAAGTTGTTCATATTAGATGAATGTTAATAAAGAGCAACATAATATTTTCGCAACATCCACTGAAGCCATATATCTATAATTTGAGAAACAAATATGGGTTAAAGTTAATAATGAACACATCTTTTCTTAATTACTTGTCCGTACTTATAAACGTAAATTAACATTAGACAGGCCCTACGTGTGCTTAATAAATTCAATAAGCAGCAGTACTATGGGAAGATTTTAAGGTACCCTATAATTAAACATTTTTGGATAAATATGTGTTGATGCAATGATGTCCAAAGAGTAATTTAATTCCATTACCGACTTGGGAACTTTGGACTGATATATTTTCAAACAAATTGTAACGTCAATGTAGAGATATGCAATGCGCTAACTAAACTTCAACATGTGTAAAATCCAACCGTTCCCTGATTTATGAAGCGTTAGATCCTGCCTATACTAAATTGGCCAAGTTTATACAGCTACTGAGAGAGAAGCACTGAACAAACGGACGTGTGAGTGAGTGAGTGAGTCAGGTCAGTCACTGAACTGAACTGCATTGAGCTTAGAATAGAGCCACTCGCCATCAAATTTTGCGACAACTATAGTGCCTTTAAATTGTGGATGTGTTAGGATTGGCAACACAAGCTGATTACTGCTTGAATTTAAGCTGAAATCCAAGTTGAATTACGTTCGAGGAAGAATAAATACACTGCTCTGCAATATACACCATGCTAACAGAGCTCCGAATACCGTTATTTCTAGTAAACATCACACCCAAGAACGTTAGACTAAACTACAAATTCCATTATTCTCCGTGTGTGTGTGCAAAGCGAGATTATGCAGCCCGATACCTGCTGTGTCAGACTCAGTGGCGCCCAATCGCATAGTTCAAGATAAACTAGTATTTAGACAAATTCTTCAAAGGCTATGAGAATATAGAAAGTATAGTGTGTGTATTTCTTATTGGGCGCGGAAACATAAACAAAATATTCCATTTCAAGAATATACCTATAGCAATTTAGTTTCAAAGAAATGCTTAGTTAATTCAAAATGCATCCAGTCAACATGACACTGCATTATTAAAAGTGTTACAAACTTTCATAAAATAAGCAAACTTTCATCTGCATAAACCACTCAAAAAATTACGTTATGTAATATGCGACTCTCTAGACTTCTGCACTACAATCCCGTATACAGAAATGAGAGTTAAATTAAATATTAAGGCCACGACAAGAGGAATGATGTATAAAATGACATCTGAAAAAAATGGCTGCGCCGTAGAATTCCAATAAAGGGACAACGACAAGAAAAAGCGAATGTTAGTCATCGGCAATATCGACTTCCGATATCCACGACTTTCCTAAAGGGTGGGAACCTAAAATTGCTTTTGCCAACGCAGCTTCGAATCGAGGAGTTTGAACTCCGCATACTTTTATACACATTTTTTCTTTCTCTCTTGAAAACCCTTCGAAGCCACTGTAAGCACACTGACAGTATTCAGTAAATTTAGCTGCATGTTCGTTTAAAATAATAAAGTTGAGTTTGTAATCCATAGAATGTATTACATTTTCTCAATATTACATGTAGAGTAATATATTTCTAAGGAACTATTTCAATTCACGTGCCCAAGTGCATGATGCAAACATAAGAGACATATGAAGTACTAAAGCTAAACACAGGTTTGTAACACACTTTCATACATGGTATTTAAAAGGTAATTTGAGATAGATAACATTTTCTTTAAACTTATGTTGTGATACTGTCTGAAACAACCTTTCATAATCTGTATGAAATATAGATAGAGAGCTGAAATTGTAATCAAAGGCACTGAGCGTTAAGTGTTAACATATGCTTACATTGTAAACAGAGGCAACAAAGGAATCTTTTTAGAAATATTGTACTAGTAATCGCGCGGTGCTCTCACACATCTCCTCAAATATGTAAGGAAAATTATAATCTAGTTTTCTCACTCATTACCAGCTGAGGAAGAGCATGAGAGGGTTTAATTCTAAATCCCTTCGATCTACAGATTGAAAACAACAGCTTGCTTAATTTAACTTATACATACATGTTTTGATTTTGTAAAAATTAATCAATCTGGGTTTCTGTAAATTAAATTTTCCAAATTATGAATAAACTTCAGACATGTAAGGGGGTATTTTCCGAGCCCTGTCGGGTTAGAAAGAGAGGTTGAAGTTAAACATTTTTTATTGTTATTGAAAAGAAACCTTCGCAAGTAATAAGAAATCTAAACCATTCCATTTTCGTTGTTTATTTTGAAGTTTCATGTAGTGAGCTGGGCACGGAATTTTTTTCTCTGCGTAACTGCATATACCAAATGCGACTCAAATTTCAAAAAACAATCTTCTCGCGTTACAGTACCTCTTGCTTTGAATTTGTTAATCTTTTTTCCAGATTCGAAGTTTATATCAATATTTTGTTAAGGGAAAGGAATGCAATAATGTGCTTAAACAAATTGTACCACAATTATATATTCGAACCTGTGACCGACAATTTTCCACTCTCAGTCATTGTAGACCATTAACTGTGGGATGTAAAACACCACCCGTTTCCTGTTATTTACGTTTAAAATATGTGGTGCCTTGCTTTGAGTTTTCTTACTGCTTTATTTAATATAAAAGGCCACAAAATTGCCTTTATCCATGCATGAACTATGCCTCGTACCTTTTCAAATTTTCTGTCTATTCCACTGGAAAAATCTGCAACTCCCGGTCGGGAATGCATAACCAGAGTACGTTAATTACTATACCAATACCGCTTAAAAATCGAAAGCCCATAATAAACCATATCCTCCTTGACATTGGTTCTAAAAAGGCTATGAAACTTCATTTCTGGGGTTTAAATCCACTGTAACATTCTGTGAAAATATACATCCAGCCCCAAAGCCACACTTTGACATACCTACGTTATAAGCGAAATGGATGAGTGATAATTCGTTCTTTATGTGTTATGCAATTTGGCACCATTTAATTGTATCTTCAGGATCACATTTCTGGTAAATAAGGTACAATCTACGACGTCGTCGTTTATTGCGGGTTCGTGTGCTGTTATGTCCTTTTCTTGAGTTCTGTTTAACCTGATGTTGGTGAAGTAGTGGATTGTATTGTGTACAACAGCAGAGCACAGTCCACAAGATTAATCTGTTTTGGCAGCTATAAGCCGTAAGCAAGGGAAAGCAATACGGTGGTAGGATGTCCATTGAATCAGATGCTTGTGGACAGGCCTGGTGCTCAAGTGGCTGTTGCAACGTAGGATGCTATTAGAGCTCCCTCTCGCTACTTCTTGATCCCCAGCAAGTTAACAACCTAACTAATTAAAAGGGATTTCGCACTCAAGCATCGTGGAGTCTTGCTTCTACAGTGTACCTCGAAATATTTTACATGGAAAACTGGACAGTGGAGCAGTTTCACAGTACTAACTTATCGAACATATGAAGGCTTCACAGAGTCATTATAGTCACTAGCTCTAACTTAGACATGGTAATGAAGAAATAATTTTCTTATCAAAATAGAACAAATAGTTCCTCTCTTTATTTTAGGTGTAATTGCCAGTTTTGTACATGCATCAATCAATCTTTCCATCTCTTTTTTGGTTGTCTCTCACTATTTGTACTAATCGTTCACCTGATATCCTGGACATATGTGCATTCCAGTTCTCCTTCCTTCTTTCTACCCATTCAGTCACCGGTTGGATCTTCCATATCCCTCGGATTTCTTCATTTCTTACTTTATCGTATATTGTGTTTCCAGCTATCTTCTTGAACACTCATTTCCCTTGTTTCCATCATTCGTCGAGTTCTTGTGATCTCTGCTCTTGTTTCTATTGCATACTGGACTACTGGTTTATAAATTTTGACTTTTGTTCCTTTTCTCATATATTTATTTACCCATACTAGCTCATTAATACACCCATATATTTTGTTGCTTGTACAGTTTTATCGTTAATTTTTTGGTCTAGATGTCCTCCACTAGTAATAATAACACCCAGGTAATTGAAATGCATTGCCTGTTCTAAAATGTTGCTTTCTATTTCTAATTTAAATCTCAACGGTTGTTTACTATTCATTTGTTTTACTTATGGAGATTCTGATACTGAACATTTTCCATAAAACTTGTACAAAAGCCTTTGCAGGATATCCTCCGTTTCTACCAGTAGGTACACCATCTGCATAATATAGCATACTAATCTTGTTGTCCCCCGTGCTGTATCCCAATTCTTTTCTCATTTCTTTAATTACTGCATCCATCACGATGCTGAGTAGGAGTCGACTTAAAGAATTGCCTTATCTTACCCGTTTTATTGGGATTCTTTCTGTCAATTCTCCTGTAATTTTAATTGACTAAAAGTATTAGAATATATATTTTCTGTTAGTTAATAATCCCATTTGGCACATTGTTATTTTCTAAAATTGAATAAATAGCTGAACTTTCAAAGCAGGTTTTTATTCAATTCCTGAGTTTCATCTACACGCACTGTCGCAATTAAGACAATCAATCAATCTACACGTACAGAGAGAAAAGAGAGAGGGAAGGAGAGAAGCTTCAGTTGCGCAGTTGATTGTGAATTGACTTTTCTTACACACATTTATACATAAGAGCATAGTCCTTCCGAACAGGACTATGACGCCCAATGTAACCGAGCGACATGGCTCCGCGGTAAGGGTGAGTCTCACATACGGGAGGTCTTTTGTTCAATTTCTGCGGCCGACCTTCCTGATCCACGGTTTGTTGGGTCACCAGGCAAATGCTTGGAAGGATAATTACGGCCCCTGAATTTCCCGTCCCATCCCGTCATCTTCAATTCAACCCGATCTTTCAGGTTTGGCTATGGACGAGTTTGGCACTGCTGTGTGGGAGACTTAGCGAACTGTAACAGCTGTTCTCGGAGGGTGGGTGGTGTCGTAGACACCTGAACGTTGGATGCTTGGCGAACCCTGGAGTGGAGATTAATCTCCAGTTAGAGACCCTCACGCTGGCTCCCACTACTCGAGCTACAGTAGTAGCTCTTATCTTATCCCTTCCTCCTGGGATCTGACATACAACTGGCTCAGTGTGAAATCCCCTCGGTCCATACTCTACCTCTGTTCGTACCTCGTGACGCTTGGTATAATTAAATGTAACAGTCGCATATCGGGATATGTACTAACGGAATGTGAAACTTGGATCATTATTAAGCAACTCAATCTGATAATCTTGATGCTTACTTAAAAAGAAGTATGCCTAGGAGTAAAGGTTCAGTGGAACCCATTCACAAAGTATCTTAAGCCTATTGTAAGGACCAACATTGTAACAGATGGTTATTTGCTTCCTGTTCGATTTTGTCTTATATTCTTATTTATTAATTTACAACGCCGCTATGTTATATTTCCAAAACTTTAGGTTTCAGTTTCACCTATGATGGCTTTCAGCAATACTCGTAATTCTTCCTTTCAACCAATAACGTAATGGCTAACGCATCCCTCAAATAGTCATCCCTTTAAGATGTTGAACCTGTTTAACGATGTGTTCACATAAAATAGGATACTGTGCACCTTTTCTATCTGAAAATCCTCTATATTCAGAACACATTGAATAAAAGTCTTAATGATGGTATATAGGCGAAGAGTACACAAAGAGGTGCCACAATAAATGAAATTAAATAAGCCAGAATGCACAGAATAATTTGTGTGTATATACACAGTAAATCATAATTATCAGAAGTCATTTGAACTAAGACTACCCAATTGTGGATAATGTTCATGCTAATTTTCCTGTATGTACAAGGGGAATACAAGAATATAGTCGGCTATAAGCCATTTTTTCAGGAGTCGGTAGCTACATATGGATGGCTTTGAAATTCCGTTCTCTTTGCATGGTCACTAGATAAAAAACATAGAAATATATTCCTATTTAAGAAAAGTATACTCCGCGGCGCAACGGGTTCCCACCCGATCGCTGCCTGCCCCATATCTGTCCACAATGGCGTCAACGGTGGAGTGTAATATTCGAGAGTGGGACGTGGGTATGAGAAAGGTACATCTGTTGAATAGTTCATCCAGGACTAACGAAAAAGACAAGCTATGGCAAGAATCGGAGTTACGTAGTAATGCTAGTCTGATACGAGGCTAACATTGTATAACATCATGATAAAACTGTATTTTGTATGAATTTAGCGAACAATTTTTTGGTATTAGGTGATGGTGGTTTTACTTCTTTGAGCTATGAGTGGACCACGAGAATTGCATTGCTGCAGTTCGCGCCGTAGCCTGTCTTTTGCGTTAGCCATGGTTCAAACCGATATCAAAAATATCTGGGGAATTATTTGTTCCACACAAACGATGTACACATTTTTTGTTCAGCAAGATTTAGTCCATCTCTAGCAGTGACCTAAGAATGGACAGAACTTCAGATGCTATTACAAAAAATTGACATATACATTTATCATGAAAATATCGCATTTTATGGAAAATGCCGTAGGAAATTTTAATTAATAGTTCCATGTAAACGGTAGTTTGCTGTGGGGGGATTTTGTAATGCATCTTTGTGTCGCATCTCTGAAAGACCTTTATCTGATTACCCTCCACGCATGGAGGCAAGCAGATATAGACACCGTACGAAATGCACACAAACCTTTATCTAAAACTCTTCGTTTTCGGGAGGGGGTGGAGGTTCAGGAGACATTAAAAAACATTTTCGGTGAAATTCCCTAATTAGTAACACGGTATAGCAGGTAAAACGTATTATAATCTTCTTCTTCTTCTTCTTCTCCTCCTCCTCCTTCAGATTACCCTCCCTTAATGTAGGACTTACACCCTCTAGGACTTACAAGCCAGTGCCTAGGGTCACACGCCTGTCAGGGAGCACAGAAACCTATGGACCGGATAGAGTGAAGACCTGGAAGTAGGTGGTCAGCCAAGCATCAGGTATGAGAGTGAGGAAGAGGATGATATGAAATGTAGGCGAAATAGCTGATTGGAAAGGTGATGATGGAGAGCAATTGGTGGAATGAGTGGCAGGGGAAACCGGGTCACCCGGAGAAAACCCACCCTGACGCCGCTTCGTCTGCCACAAATACCACATGTGGGTCCCTGGGATCGAACCCGGGCCGCCTAGGTGGTAGGTGAGCTCTCTAACCGCTCGGCCATGGGGGCGCCCAAACATATTATAATCCCAGAGAATTTTCCTTGCCCTTAAAGGAAACATTTATTCGTGCAATGTCCAAACTTGAGACGGAAAACAAAGACGCAGCTACGTGTGTCGTGCTCCATATGCAACCAGCAAAACATATGAGTGGAGCAAGTAATCTAGGATGCCCAAGTTCACTCAAATTCGTTCATATGCTATACTCAATAAGTGTAATTATTTTGTAATTCACTCCCAATTGGAGGCAGTCTCTAATAGTTATTTCCCTTTCAACACGATGAAGGTGGTGTTCTTGAGCCGCTCATCTGGAACAGTCAACAATCGGTTGAAATTAAGGACGGAATGCGAGAAAATTTAGTTTGGACGGTCTTTTAGAACCATAGGTATATTGCTTAGTGTATGACACTGGCGGGAAGGGCCATTCCACGTTAAAGAAGCAAACAAAGGGTTTTATTTGACTTCGGGGATATAAATCACCTTCCAAGGAGGAATGTTAGCGTAGTTGGTGTACAAGTGATCATTTTGCAGATAATTAAACACGTTTGTTGGCTTTAAAACTGTTAGACCAAAACAAATAAAAGAAATTTAGCAGGTTTTTAATTTTAAGACTTGAAAGCGAAACTTTGTTGCGAAGAAAAAAGCTTTACATGGGAGCAGAAACAACTCTTCTGGCTTGCTAAATACATAACTGTTTTTGAAAACATTAAAATTCATGAGTCGATAGAAGAAATATTAAAATGTTATGAAAAAAACATTGAAAGTAAAGATGGGTGTGTAGCAATTTGGATACAAAAGATTGGCAAAAATAACGAGTTGTAGAAGTTCGAAAATTCGGAAATGATTTCATGTCGTTATCAGATATTCCATTAGCAAATTAGATATTTTAATGTTTTATTTTACCATTCATGCCTTATTGAGCAGACATGTCTTTTACCAAATCTGCGGTTCACACATACATATTCTAAATGGTTGCTTTCCACAACTTTAACTTACATTTTAAATGGTATGCATTCACAATCTCATTCACATTTAACAATAGACAATCTTACCAAAATAAAAACGCCTCTTCAGGTGAAAATCGAACTATGGATCTTTGGTTTCATGAGATAACACCTTTGACTGGCAGTATATAACAACTAAGCTCTGTGCAAGGCCAGAGGATAAAAGCGATAAAACAGATCCTGTCACGATTCATGCATCCTGAGAGACAGAGTTACACGTTCTACCTGTTGTGATCATGAGTTATGTGCATTTAAGATCCATTAATCTGTTAGGTAATGTATGTGTTTCTTCATATGGTTAAGAAAATACAAATTTTACAATTCTTTTGGAATATGTTAAATAAGGAACCATATTTTATCACACAAGAGCCTACTCCATAACACCAGACACTGAGAGGTGGCTAATGAACGTAACAATTAACAGACACGGGGCAAAGTTATATGGAACAGGGTGTAGTTAGGGATTTGTCGTTAGTTTAACCCAAACAACCTCTTCGTTGGTTCATGAAAATCTTGCAAGAAAAGGAACTCAGGAAGTGCCATGCAAGCTAAAACCAGGTTCGGTCCGCAGATTTGTATAAGAACGTTAGCAACATTCATGTCCAACATTTGAATTACAGATTGTAAAGTGCAAGCATGAGGGCACGTAACTTTTCATTGGCATTTCTTCTTTTCCTATGAATGTTGCATTTTATTATCACTGTTACTATTGTTATTAATAATAATTTTTATAATCGTTACACTGTTACTATTATCACGGAGTACACACGCTAGCTGAACTGCCTCTCCTTGCAAGTCTCGCTGAGAGGCAGAAACGCCACTGCCCTCTCTTGGACCAGGGAGCTTTGCAAATGTTTTAATGCACGAAGGGTTATCCACTTACGCCAATAATGGCTTTAGTGGGACACCTGGTATGTTGATGCGTGTGTGTGAAAAGGACGCTTAAAAATTCGGATAAATGGCAAACTTGCTTTGAAGTTCAGTAATTTTTAAAATATCCTCACTCGTTTTAAAGAAAATCTCAACAAAACAAAATTTACATAAATAAATATTGGATGCTTTTTATTCTCTCAAAAAAGGTTCTAGTGGTTTTGATTAAAACACCTTATGATTACGATGTAATGGAAAATAGGAAAAGAGTATTAATTACTTACTAAATATAACTATCCACTGAAGTTTTTTAATTAGAGTTTTTTAAATAAATTAAGCATATTTACTTTACTCAGTCTACTAATCAAATTCAAACCTTAACACAGTATTCTTACAGTCACATAATTTCGTTCACGTATATTGTGGTTTTGCGCTACTAAGGCTGGCAGATGGCTGAAAAGAGGCAGGTACTGTTGAACATAAGCTGCATACATGTGCAGGGAGCCTGGTGAAAGGTCAAACTTCCAGGGTAGCTGTTCAAGAATTTGGCTGAACCTCATCTCCCAGTCATTTCGCTACGTCTGTCGCGAATAATGTTCCTCTCAGAATTCACCTCCCGCAAAATATGGGGCGTTAATGACAATCCCAGTGCCATAATCCAATCAATGTCAAATCCAATTTAATCGCTCCCGTACACATAACCCACACGGTGAGATTCGAGAGGGCACTGTGTTACACATGGACGGCATTTTTAAGCTGCCATTTAGTTACTCAGGGGGCAAAAAGAATTGCCTCCCTCACAATGCAATCCACAGACCCGAATATTCTCTTCATTCATGTTTAGCCTTTCGCATCCATATTTCCTCCAGCCCTTGAATACAGCATACAAAGGGAATTTAAACATAATGGTAGGGCTTGGCCACGCTTCCCGTATTGCCTTTAGACACCCGAGCCGTTCGGGCAATTGCATTACATTGGATGCCCTGTTTTGCCATAATTTACCTTGCGGGAACAGCCTGTGCCTCCATACGTGAGTGTAAAATTTGATCAGTTCAAATCTATGCTACTGACTCGCACTTTATCCTGTATGAATAGGACAATGGATCTCCAGAGAGGCACTGCTGTGTTGTTATCGCCTAGAAATTAATTTTACGCTACAAGGGTAAAGGGAAACTACATACGCGCTTTCCGCACAGAGCCATAGACATTTGGAGTTTCTTTCATTCATAATCCGATGAATACTGGGCAGTATTGTACTTTACAGTGATTATTTATAGGCTTCAACATCGTCGGCTTCAAACTTCCGAATACTGTGAAAAATTTTAAGGTTTCATTTCCGCTGACTGATGGAACCAGCTGTTTGTATTAACACAGACGACCTGTAATGTTTAACGGAGCGAAAGGAATTATCTTAGCCTTGGGCTACTTGCGCAAAGCACAATTAAGTATGGTGTTCATTGTCTGTTGTATATATATCAAGCAGACCTGCTTACAAATAAAACGCGATGGAGATCATTTGTTTTACATCTTCTTTAAGAAATCCAAGTACAGATCTGTATTAACCCTCCACTAAGCGCGCGCCCTGGTAGAATACTGTTGATCGCGCGGGAGATGTTTAACTTCATTTAGCTTGCATAGGCATGCTTTTTATTGGCATTACCTTAATAACTGATCAAGCTTGGATAAACTTAGTATGAATACAATATATAACGTTGTCTCGTAAGTTCCTTCGTTTCTCGTTTCGTTTCGATCACTAATGTCACCTGGGAACACACCACACCCGCAGCACAGCTACGACAGAGCAGTTGCTAAATAAATAACCAGCTCTAAATTGACTAAACCACTCGATTCGTTACTGCATCTTCCCCAAAAGATGCAGAAATTTTGTGCCGAGATTCTGAGGTGGTTTTGCTCTTACGATAATAAAACAGCATAACATGTCAAAAATGTTCCGTTTTGCTTTCCATTGTTTAAAAACACAAGTTCACGCTGTTTCATCCAACATCACTCACGAACATACTGAAGTATCCAATAGGATGTCTTGAGTGTTTACCTCTGAAGTGGGGAAGGTTAGGCAACTATGATAACTTGTTTGTACAAATGTTTCAGGGTTTTCGGGCGTTATAGATGGAACATGCGAGCAAAATAATAAGAAATGATATTAATACTAAATAAATAATTATAATAATAACAGTCATAATAATAACTTCGATAAGCATATGCTGCTACCTACAACTTTACTTTAGTACTTCTATCAAAATGAGTCTCCGAAGAATGAAAAAAGAAAGAATGAAAAAAAAAAAAAAAAAAAAAAGAGTAAAGAATGAACGAACACCTATTCCAAAATGCTGAAATATATCACACCATATTTTGAGGTTCCTGAAGAATTTTCTACGGAAAATAATTATTATATTATGCTTCCATACAAAGGATCATGTCAAATATCCGAAATAATAAAGATTTTATCTAGTTGTAATTTTTTCTGTTGACAGATATGCCCTATAGTCTACTAGACTTGAAAGGTGTCTTTAAATAAGTTAAAGGTAAAAATGTGTTCTGTGTAATTATTGCTTGCAAATCTGCTTCATTGTCGCATTTATCTAAAGCGCCCAATTTTATATGTTTTATAATCATAACATTTCAAGTAATGCTGAACCTTACTGAGCAATATTTGGGTTGGACTAAAAATTAAAATTCATTTAAAACTGTTATATCTCATGATGGAACATCCATCACATTGTTTTGCCAATATAATATTTCTGGGTCGCAAATGCAGAAATGTTGGCCCTTGCAGTTAATCTTAATGTAGCTTGGTACGTTTAACTAACAATAACGACCTTGGTAATTAAGCACCTTAAACGAACCACTAAACCACCCTAAAGAGAAACTGATTTATATTGGGAAGGGCAGAAACCGCAAAGCTACAGCAACAGCTTATAGGGTTAACTGGACTCTAGAGGTTTAAACCACTGAAGTTTTGCGTAGCTGGAGACTGACCTTCTTTATTGATCAGTGTTTCTATACTCAAACTGAAAGTGGGTTGTAAATACCGCACTTCAGGTATTATATTAGCAAGTTGTAGATAAATGTGTCATTATTTAAACCGGAGAAGCATCTCAAAAGATGTTGCAAAAGTTTATCACAACATGATTTAATCCTTAATACATATCCAGAAATAGTACTTAAGTTATAAGGAATTTTATAATGAGCCCTGGATTACCGCAAGTTGCAGAGATTATGATAATATTAACTACAGCAGCGAAATATTTCTTAAGTAAATAAAAACTAAATAAGGGATGAAATTACTAGTGTACTTATATATTTGCTTTTCAGCATTTAAACTACAAAATAAATAAGCAGATTATGTTCTGTAGCAGAAAACAAATACATTTTAGGTGTTTAAGTAGGCATTCATGAAGAAAACAATTTCGATCACTTTCTCATAACTTACATTTATATCCAGGAAAATACATTCAGTTGCTTCATTTGGTCATCTAAAATACATTAACAAATGGCTATGTATTTTTATTTAAATATACAGGAACCCCTACCGATATCGAAATTTAACCGGAAATACACCTTTGGAATCCCTGGCAAGCTGCTAGACAGTTCACCAGTCACCCAGGTGGCCCGGGTTCGATCCCAGGGAACCGCATGTTGTACTCGTAGTGGACGAAGCGGCTTCTGGGCGAGTTTTCTCCTGATTCTCCGGTCCTCTCTCCCCCACTCATCTCACCAATTGCTCCATCATCACTTTCCGATCATCCATTTTACCTGCATTTCATTACAACCCCTTCCTCGCTCTTATTTCTCATCACTTTCCGATCATCCATTTTACCTGCATTTCATTACAACCCCTTCCTCGCTCTTATTTCTGGTGCTAAACTAACCACCTGCTTCTAGGCTCTCACCCTATTCGGTCCATAGGTTCGTCTGCTCCCTAACAGCCTCTGAGGCATAGGTGGTGTACGTCCTCCATACAGGGAGGGTAATCAAAAGAAGAAGAAAAACAAGAAGGAATTCATGATCCCAAAAATATCTTAGAAAACAGGTCTGCGTGTGTGAGTGAGTGAGTTAGTGAGTGGGTGAGTGAGTGAGTGGGTGAGTGAGTGAGTGAGTGAGTGAGTGAGTGAGTGAGTGAGTGAGTGAGTGGGTGAGTGAGTGAGTGAGTGAGTGAGTGAGTGAGTGAGTGAGTGAGTGAGTGAGTGAGTGAGTGAGTGAGTGAGTGAGTGAGTGAGTGAGTGAGTGAGTGAAGTATAAAAAGGTTTGCATCCTCCAAGGATATGACACTAAGATTTTGAAGAGAATTCCCACTCTAGAAATACTTTACGTGGAAATATATCGTGTTATACTCAACAGCACTGAAGCGATTTTGATTAAACGTTCATATACTTAATATATTGCTTGAGAAATAAAATGTATCTTGATTTTCTGTAAACGCCCTGTGAAGTTCCTTTTTTTTATTTAATTACTTATTACCTATTTTATTATAAAGAAACCTTGATGGATAGAAAAAAGCTTACCATACGAAAAATACAGAGCTTTTTAAAATGCAGATTTTCCTCAATCACTTCTTTTTTGGTGGGTGTCATAGGTTATCAGTTTTTAAAATATTATATGTCGAAATACACTATGCCAGACACTATCAACCTTCTTGAAAGTTTTTGTCATTATTGCTTTCCTCTTACCCTTGCTTTTTAAATCGAAAAGCTGTTATCACGAATAAACGTTTGAGCACGGTTTCCCCATGTTCTAATTAAGGGAAGTCGAAATGCCATATGTTGTCAATGTTAAAATTTGACCCATTATCTCAGTAGGTATTTAAGGTAATTGGCTAACTTGTTCAATGCATATCCAGCTTTACCTTTATAGTTAATTGATGAGAAATAAAATACTTCTGTTCGTTAGAAGGAAGGGTATTTTTTTAACAAACCTCTTAAAAGCTTATTCAAACACAATGTCTGATACATGTTTAAAAATAGCTAATCCATATGCATTAAAAAACTTTTGTTAAAATAAAGCTTGTTTAGGTGCAAATATGCGTAACAATTACAGCCCTTAGTGTCAATTAGCTTGAGATAATAGGTAATTTTCATAGAAAATTTTGCTTCTTCAGAGATGTCTTTCAAACATAAAATTTAAATTTAAAAAAAAAAAAAAAAAAAAAAAAAAAAAAAAAAAACTCACCCATGCATTTCTTTTAGCTTTATCCTCCAAAATGTTTATGTTCCCACCACAAGACTGTAACTCACGCTTTCAAACAATACTTAAGTAAGGAATTTTAACTTTTTTTTATTATTACAAGTGTTTATGTCATGAGAATTATTATTTGCAGGATCATAAACATGTTTGCCTATTTGTAACTTACTCTGTGATGCACTTGATAAGTGAGGTTTGTGTTCTAAAATTCCTTCATTTATTGCACCTGCTGGCATAACCTGATCTGAAATATTGTGTTAAATATTCTTAGGGGTACATATGTTACCTGCAAACTTGATCCTCATGAAAACGTCTTTTGGTTTCGTCATATTTGCAGAACACATGAAACGCGTATGTAGCATAAGAAAAATATAACCTAAATTTCCAAACAAAATTTCGCAGTACTTCGAAACTGTCGCGTGGAGGAAACAAATGATATCAAAATAAAGAATGCATCTTCTCTAACACTAATATTTACAAAGTTATTGATGTTTTATCAAGTGAATGTACCAACATAGTCTGAAAAGCTACAACGCAGATTATTTTCAACAATGTTTTTAAACTATCTAGAATTAGCATACCTCTATGAAAGTCATTCCAAAAGGAGCAGGAGATTGGAAATATTCATAAGCAATTAAAACATCACCAAAATATCATTTCGACTCCGCTTAAGCACATTTTTCCTACCTTGAAATAATGTGTGGGCAAAATGTATCACAACGTAATATGGATTTAAAAATACTTCTTCTGTCAATAATTAGGCTATTATTAACCACTATAGTGAACTTGTTGGTAGAGATTTATAAATAAGTTATCATACATATTCCTTATTTGTCACCATAGTGCATACATCAGAGGTGGGCAAAATAGGATTCATGAATCCATGTGATTCCTGAACGTTTCGCCGGTAACTATGCAACACAACAGTACACACGCCCTTCCTTAGTTGATTTCAGGAATCCACAGGTCACTTCAGGTCATTTTGCGACCAATATCAGTGGAGGAATTATGTCTATGTCAACACCTTTCACCTCATTTTTAATAAAATATTACGTGGTATTCTTCACGCCAACATTTAACCCCTTTATTATAGACATGCCGCATACAACAAAAAAACAGAACTGTTTCCTGATCTACATTTTTATATATGTTGTATACTTTATCATTATCATTATCATTATCATTATCATTATCATTATCATTATCATTATCATTATCATTATCATTATCATTATCATTATCATTATCATTATCATTATCATTATCATTATCATTATCATTATCATTATCATTATCATTATCATTATCATTATCATTATCATTATCATTATCATTATCATTATCATTATCATTATTATTTTTTTTTCTTTGTTATGATTACACATTTAGAGCGTTGCCAACTTCTAGGTTTATAGAAAAACTTAACCGGTTATCCATGTGATAACTTTTGTAATCAAATTATAAGATACTTATTTCAAATGTATAAAATCACTTGGTATTGTGCCAGAGGATAAACTAATTATATTTCCATTCTTGAAGACTTAAAAACTGAGTTTACTTCACATAGACTCCATGATCAGTAATCTTGTGAATGAAATTTCAATGTTTGTTAACCCTGTTACTGGATATGTAGTTTATGTAAGAGTTAACTGAAATTCGTAGATTTACAGATTCTAGTGACAAAAAATAAATGCAGAGATTTAGCTATTTAAAGAATTGTGTAAGCTAAAATATGTCGGTCTGAGAGAATGTGTTGTTCTGTTACATTAATATTTTGCTCCGCCTATATCTGTGAAAATGGTTTTATCTGATGAACATAGCAAAATCAAAACTGAGATCTCGCGTTTCAGATGACCACCTCGCGGCAAAACTGCGTATTGCTGTTACAGATATTGCGCCAGAGTTTGAACGTGTTCTCATATGTTACGGTGCTGACAATTTTATTAATGTGTATCATTTCTATTTCAAATGGTAAAAGTATGAGCTCTACTTTTCTGTTGAAACAAACGCACAGATCGTTGATTGTATCAATCCATCACTGTCATAAGTTTAAGAAGCGAGGAAGTTCACTTCTCCAACCTGCAAGAATGTTACGCGGGTTGCGTGCACAGTGGATTCGGAGCAGACACTATTCTGCCCGCTCCTGGCATAGATTCATCTCCTAAACCCTCACATTTACATCGCTTCAACAAGTTGGGAGTAAAGTTTTAGAGGTGCTTCTGGCGATGCAACGTGCTTCCTTTATACTTCCGTATACGTTCATAAATATTGCGCTAAAGCGCATCTCTGCCCAGAGGTTAAATTTTACCTGCTCTTCTGATATTCACTTCTTTGCTTCCGCCGGACATTCATTTTATCTCTTAGTGCTCTTCTCTAACTGAATATTCACTGTTAATTTACATCATAGAAGCCCTTGTTCTGTTTCCTGTTTCCAGCGTGATATAATAATCCATTATTAAATAATTTTTAAGCGTATTCATAGGGGAAAGGTTTAAATATTGCAGTTCTTATCCAAATGTTTTCAAAATGTGGTCACATGCTCGTCTATCACAATTATAACGCGTTGAACAGTCATGGACAAAATCATTGAGCGCATTAGTAGAGCAGAATATTTCTAAACATCACACCGTGTTGCAGCGCGGTTTACACAAGTCACTTCATACTGAAGGTCTCTGTTCTATATGTTGTGGTCTGTCGGACACAAAAATGGGCTGTATCTTAAAACACCACTCGCATTTGTGTCGCAAATGCTGCTCTCCTAATGCGCTGAATCATTTCTTTCATGACTGTACATTTCACATATCTGTATTATTTTTTGGAAGAGCATATTTTAATTTTATTAAGCTAATTATTCTGATACTCAAGGCGATGGAAAAGTCGCAATTTTGAAAATCAAAATAATCATACTATTTAAACAACAATATACAACAGAAAAAATGTTAATCCTTTAAATATAATTTTTAAAACAATTTATTTTTAATGGCAGGATTATTTATACCATACCTTTAGCAATCTAGAAGTGTGACAAGAATCCCACGCCAGTGCGAAAAGTTCTGCTGAAAAGTGAGAAACATTAATTACAAATACTTCGTGTAGGTATAACAATTTAATCTTCAAAAGCGCAAGATATATGACAGAGCAGTAACACGCATTGTAAATAAATTCAGGCCAAATGTGATTTCGGAATTTAAATCGCCATGTGTTCATGTTTCAAAAGTGATGCGAGAACAGAAACTAGTAAGTAATTATTTAAGGTAAACGTTAAACGTATTGTTTGGACATAAAGACTAGCTATTTGCTCAATTGTTAAAGCATGATTAAATTTCAGCTAAGAATGCCCTTAATGTTATGGTTTATATAAGCTAATGAACCCAAACGTACAAGGGTAGTTCATCTTTATTAAAGTTTGCTTTAGTAGGTGCAAGGCTCGCTCTCTCTCTCCCGCTTTGGGGATACTAGGAACCCCAACGGGATGGACCCCAGGTGGCGGACAAGAGAATGTCTTCACTGGGTCAACACCGCGGGGAGAGGTAAATAAAGTACCCCCTGAACCAACAGGTGGCGCAAATGGCAGCCTGAACTGTAGTGAAAGCATCGCTTTTATTCGTATTTACTTCAAATACCTATTGGAAAGCTATAACATAGGCATTAAAAATCTTCAGTTGGATACGTAAATCCCCGTTTGTAACGATACGGAAAAAGCTTGAGTATAATCCAAGAAAACAAATGATACATTTTAGACTAGGAGCTCATTTAAATGCCATAGAATCCTAACAATCCTAACAATCCAAAACAAATCTCAGTCAGAACTATACTAATAGGTTCATCTAACCTTCTTGAGTGTAAAATAAACAATTGTCTATGATTTTATCTAAGTTTGCTCATTTAGACCAGTTATCTTATGAAACTACTAAAATATTGGATTAAATGCAGGCAGATAAAAGTGAAAAAGTTTCTTCTAAGTCTTAACGAATTTCACGAGATTAGATTTGATTATAAATGAAATGAGTTAAAACTACTTTTAACTCCTCTAAAACAGTAACGGCTAACGAATTGCTTTAGTATCCTTCTAGCTATGAGCAACATGATTATCAACTGCATTTTTACCTTCTGCACAACCTGTCAGAAACTATTGATTTTACCAACAATTTGATCACGAATTTTCACCGAAATTATATTTTAGGTGCTCTAGAAACCAAAAAAAAGTAAGTAGGTAAGTAGGTTAGTAGGTAGGTAGGTAAGTAAAGTAAGTAAGTAGGTAAGTAAGTAAGTAGGTAAGTAAGTAGGTAGGTAGGTAAGTAGGTAAGTAAGTAGGTTGGTAAGTAAGTAGGTAGGTAAGTAGGTAAGTAAGTAAGTAAGAAGGTAAGTAGGTAAGTAAGTAAGTAGGTAGGTAGTTAGGTAAGTAAGTAGGTAGGTAAGTAAGTAGGTAGGTAAGTAAGTAGGTAGGTAAGTAAGTAGGCAAGTAAGTAAGTAGGCAAGTAAGTAAGTAGGCAAGTAAGTAAGTAGGCAAGTAAGTAAGTAGGCAAGTAAGTAGGTAGGTAAGTAAGTAAGTAGGTAGGTAAGTAAGTAGGTAGGTAAGTAAGTAGGTAGGTAAGTAAGTAGGTAAGTAAGTAGGTAAGTAAGTAAGTAGGTAGGTAGGTAAGTAAGTAAGTAGGTAGGTAGGTAGGTAAGTAGGTAGGTAAGTAAGTAAGTAAGTAAGTAAGTAAGTAAGTAGGTAGGTAAGTAGGTAGGTGAGTAGGTGAGTGAGTGAGTAAATAAATAAGTGGCCGGGCGGACGGACGGACGGACAGACCGACAGACAGATTAATAATAATAATAAATAATAATAATAAAAGTAATGATAATAAAGTAATAATAATAAAAATAATAATAAAATAATAATAATAATAATCATAATAATAATAATCATAATAATAATAATCATAATAATAATAATCATAATAATAATAATCATAATAATAATAATCATAATAATCATAATCATAATCATAATCATAATCATAATCATAATAATAATAATAATAATAATAATAATAATAATAATAATAATAATAATAATAATAATAATAATAATAATAATAATAATAATAATAATAATAATAATAATAATAATAATAATAATAATAATAATAATAATAATAATAATAATAATAATAATAATAATAATAATAATAATAATAATAATAATAATAATAGTAAAAATAATAAACAGTAATATGATAATGGTGATAAGATGTTCCAGAAGATGGAAAACGGTTTCCAAACAAAAGAACGAGGGAGTGATATAGTTAAAATTGAAATTTAGAATAAATGTTCAAGTTAGTATTTACATTTCCTAACTTACAAAGATACTAAAAATATGTATTATTTAGAGTTTTGTAACGCTTAGTCTACAACATTTTAGTAGACGATGTGTGATAAAAAGGATACGAGAATTGTTATGTTTCTTAAAGAATATTTATTGATCAACATCAACTTTGTCCCCTTCAAAGTAAACCCCCCTCAGATATAATACACTTGTGTCAGCACTTTTTCCAATCTTGGAAAAACTTCTGGAACTCACTTTTTGTTATGGCGTTCAGCTCCTTCGGCGATTCTGTCTTTATCTCCTCAATGATGACGTCGTCCTTTCATGGTTCTCTTTAGCCTCGGGAATAGAAAAAAGTCGCAGGGGATCGTGTCCGGCAAATATGGTGACTGAGAAAACATAACGGTCTTGTTTTTTGCCCAAAAAAATCACTAACAAGCATTGAGGTGTGAGCGGGAGCATTATTGTGATGTAATTTCCACGAGTGGTTTTGCCACAAATCTGTCAATTTTTCGAATTTCTTCACGCAAACCGCGAACAACTTCCAAGTATCATTTCTTATTGACCGTACGACCATAAGGCAGGAACTCACGCTATAATCGACGGAAACAAAAGAGCCTTCACATGTGATCGAACTTTTTCCGGTTTGGGCTCTTTGGGCAGTTTCCATTGAGACGATTGTGCCTTGGTTTCGACGTCATACCCATATACCCATGTATCGTCACCTGTTATAAACTGCTTTAGAAATTCTGGGTCGTTGTCGACTTCATTCAGCAGTTCCTGGGCGGTTGTCTTGCGACATCGTAAATTCAACAATTTCGGAACAAACTTTGCTGCCAAAACATCCGAAAAAATTGTTTGGCACGATGTGATTCATGCCACCTTTTAATTGACTATCAAATATTTTATAGCTCTTGCTTTATATTTGTTACAACGGAATTTGTAGTCTCTGTATTCATTCTTTGAACCTGACTTGTCCACTTACTGTTTATATTATTTAAGGTTTTCATTAAATTATACGAGTATTTTCTTATGTTCCCCTTAATCTTTCCCTAAAACTTCATTTCATTTAGTTGGAGAATCCTTTTGTTTCTTTTTCTGTCATGCTCCATGCTTCACTCCCATGCAATAATTTTGGCACTACATTACTTTATGAATTTCAATAATGGTAATTGGTAATTCAATAACGGTAATTATGTACAACTTACCAAGCTCTAAAGACAGATTCGTTTATTAAAATGTATTAAAAGACAACCTATTCTACACTATCTAACACGAATTGTTTTCTGTTTGTTTGACAGCTGGCTACCCAAAACAATGGTTCGATGGAAAGTTATCAAAACTTTTTGTTGTGTCATTCCAAGCAGAAATATACACAAATCCTACTGTAAAGTAGCCGACCACTCAACATCAAAGAAACGCTGAAACTTTTATGCGCTATTAATACCAGAAACCAACTGAACAACTTTTATAGCACATTAAAACGAGAACGAAACAAAACATATCGGAGTTCACAGGGTATACACAATTAGACATGACTTCTTTTATAGCCCCTCAGACCGTTAAGAATTATTTTATTCAGCATTATATAACAAAAGCACAGCTGACAACACATAAACAGTTTCTGAAAGAGAGAAAGCGTCGTAAATGTAGTACAAAGGAGTCTGTCTCTGCTGAGAGTTAGAGAGAGAGGGAGAGAAAGAGTTGTTGGTGAGGCCAAGGCAGTGGCTGAGGGGAGTGAGAGATGGCTTCTGTAAAATTAAACCAACATCTACAGATAATCTACCAATGATGACAAAGTGAAGGTTGGATTAGAGAAGTGCTTTCATGGGCAGGACACCATTTGCTGTACTCAAGGAAAGAGAATTTTGCTCTGCGCCAGTGGTGGATTAAGGCCCATGTTGAAAAATAAAGCAAAGCTGCAACGAATATTGAACGGTTACAGTGCACATTACAACGTGACATATTTCAGTGTACCTTTTGTTACAAATAGCACAAATATCGTTTGTGTTAATCTTTTTCCAATTATTTACTTTATAATCATGTGTGGTAATGTGGTGTACCTATCAGTCCTCTGATAAGTTGAATATAAGTATTTGAATCTATGTGTTTCGGTGATGTTTATGTACAAACGGTATATACCGGGTATTAGATTACATGAACAGAATACAACATTTTCAAACCCTACTGTATGATGTGGGGAAACGTGTCTGCTTCACGTTTAAGAGGTCCCGAGTTTCGTATCTCGGCTAGGGTGAATTATCAGGTTTATTCTATGAGATGTTTTCTTATCCTGAGATGACCAATTTCCGGTAAATTTGAGTTCTATACCATCCGCACTTATTTGAGCACCCTTTCACACATTCATTCATCGTTCGATATGACCTACCGGGTTAAAGGATGTTAAACTTAAAAAATAAAATTAAAATATTATAATGGCGTACCCGGGAACATTCCATCATCCACCATTTTTCTTAGCACATCTTCAGCTAAGTAACTTAGAAGCGTGGCTAGAGCAGATAGGGGTATTTATAAGCATGGGAATCTTAATTTGTCCCTTTTGTATTATACATTTTCATTATTACCTATACCTGCCGTCTAATGATATTCATTCTCTTTGCCATACAAAGAGAACGGAATTTCATTGCCACTGTATAATGGCCAGCTTTGAAAGCTTTGACTGTCACTTAAAGTCTACTGTATTCCCATATTCCCAGTGCATGTACAAGAATATTATATAAATAAAAAAATTAATAAAGTAATTTCTGCAGATGTTTTAAATTATTAACATGAAGTAGAGTAACAAGGTTTATAAGAATATTTTGTACAAGAGTATAGAAAAACATGTGAGTGCAACATATGAGACTGTTTTATTCCCGGTCACAGAAAACAAAAGTCACATAGTGACCAGCTCTTAAAAGATTTCACAATCGTTCAAAGACTGCTGTATCCCATATTCCCCTTGTACCTATAGCATAATATTTATCTCGATTAACATGAAGTAGATAGAGGGATAAGCGTTTGTAAGAATGCTTTGTCATAGAGTAAGTCATGTGGGTGCAACACATCAAATTCTTAATAGTGATATTAATTTAAATTTACATATCTATCTTAAATGTTTGTATTAGTTTTCTTGTTAAACTGGTGATTGTGAATCTATATATTTCAATATTACTGTTCTATCAGATAAATATCTTTAACACATAAAAACAAATCATACAAATGTACAAATAAGCGTATTATGAATATGTAACACTTTTGCTTTTGTAAGTAACGTTCACTTTTTAAACCAAAACTTTTATTATATTATAACAGAATTTAGTAGGTTTTATTAAAATTGTCATTCCAAAAACATGTTTTCTCCTTTAAAGGACCATCTGTTTACCTTGTTGGCCTTCAGTAAATACCCGAAGTTTAGGCGATATAATTCCATTGCGAGATATAAACATAGGAAGCATGCAAGTTACTTCCTATTTGATTAATGGTTGCAAGGAAGTTTATGAAAACAAAACATCCTTTCAAGCAAGATTACTTACTGCAGTAACTATTCCTGGTTGTTATGTCATCGTGTGTTTGGTTTCCAGAATTGATTTGAAATTTTCTTACTAAAATTGCATGATTAGAGTTGCTGGGGATGTAAGTAACAGACAGAGACTGTATGTTTCAACATCTCTTTAAAAAGACAGTGGTATTAAAACCGCGTGCTCCATGCACTATCCGCAAAGAAGAGGGCTAGAAGGAGCTCACCTAATTAGTAACTACGACGTCAACTCGAGTGGGAATTGAAAAAGATCCCCCGAGGTGAAACGTGATGTATGTATAGCAAGTCAGGGCTCCCCACAGAAACTTGACGATGGTACAGCAGTAAACGAAGAAACAAGCACAATTTTCCTAGCTTGCCATTATAATCTGTATTTCATTTTCTTTACATAAAATGCGTTCGTGGAAATTGTTGATGTTTGAGCCTCTTTGTCAATGCCTATTTTGATGAAACAGAATCACAATGATCGCACATATATTTTAACATACCGAGAAAAGAGTATGATGCTCATTTCGTACAAGGAACTCTTTCGATTATACATAAAACTTAAAATTTATTACCAAGCGAGTATAATAAAGGAACAAAGTTTAGAGATATCTAATGCCCTTGAAGGTCCGTAAAAGCCTAGGCCGTACGTTATACATTTTTGTACATTAACTGAAGTAATTCTGATGTATTTTACTCTACCACACTTCAGAGATAAATATTTATGATTTTCATGCTTAACGATGACATAACTTCTTCTAACTAGCCATGTACCTACGTTATCTGAAGTTGAACAGGAATGAAAATATCTGGCACTGGCCGGCAGCCACCAGTGTGAGTGTGAGTGTGAGTGTGTGTGTGTGTGTGTGTGTGTGTGTGTGTGTGTGTGTGTGTGTGTGTGTGTGTGTGTGTGTGTGTGTGTGTGTGTGTGTGTGTGTGTGTGTGTTCGTTAAGAGAAATTTGAATGTGTCATAAGAGGCAGTTTTGAACATTTAATCGTCGCATCGGCGTTGTTGCCATCGTTGGAACTGCTTCTAGTGAATGAATCGTGAGTAGGTTAGAGTTTTGTATCATAGTTACGATATGACGGAACAGCTGTGAATCCAAGGTTACGACCAGTTGCAGATACTGTTAACGATAAAGCAGGACTGTGCTTTTGTGTTTCGGGTTTAGAAGAGAAATAAAGTGAGAAGAAAATAGTTACTGGACATTGTTATTTGTCACATTGGTGTCAGGAGCGGGATTTGTCGCATTGCCATTTTGTCACAATAATTGCACAGGTTATATACATAAACTTTAAAACATACAATTTGTCATGTCAGTATCTGAAAACACGATGCTTCCATTAAAATCGTTTACAAAGTAAGTAAATAAATAGATAAACAAATATGAAACATGCTCCTTGAAACTTGTTTAATGGACAATTTCCTAAACAATTTGCAGGAGCAATTGCCCTACTTTTAACTGATCGAAATCTACTGACTACTTAGTACTTTCCTCTTTGATCCCGCAGGAGGAGGTGATCCAATTCTGTATCAACACTTGTTTTTATTTTTTGGTAATCTTGAATTTCATTCTACCAGATTCGCCGTGTACCCTTAAACAACGTCTGATGCCTATCTGTACATTTTAACTATAACCGTACATGCATTCTGTTCCAAACACCGTAAGCATAATTATTGTAATATGCTCTTGGAGAGTTGATTCGTAAATGATAGTAACTTTTCTGGTGAAGATTTATTGATATTCTGAATTGCATACATATGCTCTAAGGTATTAATGATGGCGCTAAAGTAAATTTTACACAGCAGTCCCTCCTACGAGATTAACAAATACTAGGGAATTGGGTACATTTCTTGTTATAAGCACGAGTAACAGTTAAAATGCTGTTTGATGTCACCTGTATTCTCATGGTTCATTACCATCAACGAAAGAGAATGGATACCATTAGTTGCGAGTATAATATATAATGTGCCATCTCAAAAGTCTTGTCATAAGGTTCCTACTTATCAGCAAGGCATTCCCTGTTTCTTCATTTTACGAGTTAGATTCATAAATTCATGTCAGTTCTGCAGTTATAACAGTAAGGATGTGTTGGTCTTACCATACCAGTTCAGTTACTTTCGTTACAGACGCTGGCAGCAAAGATTTACGTTGGGAATGGGATCTCAGAGCACTGTATTCATAAACATGTGTTGTAGCATTAGGATATCGGTTCATCTACGAAAGCAAAGCAAAGCAAAAAAAGAAAAAAATCTAATAATTATACCTCTATTTCGTATATTTAACGCTTTCCTGCTTACTGCTATTTACTCCACTGGACTTTTATGTTTGCAAATACATAAAAATTGCTTCTTCTAGTGCAGTTGCGCCACATGCTGACAATTTTGCATTTGAAGTATTTCCTAGAGATGCATAGGACTTTATTTATTTACTATTATTATATATTTATTAATCTCTCGTTTCAAAATGTCGTATCGTTTCTATGAAAACTGCAAAAATATACCATTTTGGTTTGTTTATCTTAAAATGTAGCCTATTCCTGCATTTGTTTCCTGGATTACTTGAAAAGAAAAATAAATTTGCAAAAATGATTCTGCGGAAATAAATATTGGTGCGAAACTGAAATCAAGGTAGAAAAAATCTGCCCAAGACCAACTCTGACTTACAAAAACGAAACAGGGACAGAAACAATCATGATTTACTCACAGCTGGAATAGTTATGAAACATTTATAATGGAGTAATGGGTATTTATGTATTATACCACTAAAAATAAATAAAATAAGAACAATTCGTAGTAGAAGATATACAAAAGGGAAAAGGAAAGGGGAAAAAGATGGTGATACAATTTTTCAAGCATGGTGGATAATTTGTCTAGCAAAGATTGCCACGAGGAAAAACTCAAACACCTTTAGATCTCCAAGAAGAACAAAAAATATGCGGCAGGAGAGGAATTGTGCGCTGGTCAAAGAACGAAATAAATGAATACGGAAAGAAGAAGTGTTGTACAATATGTTCATTAGATTTTCCCGACCATGACAAAAACACGTTAAAAGAAAGGGGGGAAATGCCCAAAAGGAAAAATAGCTTTACATGATGATTACGTATCGCTGCTTACAGTAAAACTAGCAACTATCTGGATGTTCTAAATAATACAGCCTGGCCTAGAAGTTGTGATTTCTTTTCGTTTCCAAAAATTAAAGATAAAATGCGTGGAATCATCTTTTGGTTGTCAGATGAGATAGTGGAAAATGAAAAACATATTTTCTGAGATACTTCATCATTGCTTAAAGAACTGCTTTCATGGAATTCAAAAGCGTATTGTGTTAAAGAGTATTATTTAATTTAAATTTTTAGAATTAATCCTTGTTTCCTTTTCTGAAACTTTTCAGTGCGTCCTGCTATGTTTGTCTCACTGCAGAAGCTATCTGTTAAATATCATATACTTTTTGGGTGGAATGCACCGACTATAGGAATGCTAGTGAAAGTAAAATGTTATTAGCCTTAAAGAAGAAAATAATATAAATAAAAAACGTTCATATATTTGGCACTTGCTCTAGTTTAAAGCATGCAGATGCAATGAGTGTTAGGGAATTGTTACTTAGAATCTAAATTCAATATCAAGTAGCAATAAAACAGAATATACCACTTAATTTTAGATAAACTAACTTTAATATAAACAACTCTTTTCCGAACATTTAGCATCTAAGATCACTAGTCATACTTACAGATTCTAAATCTGTTGCTGTTAATTCAGCCGAAATAGTTTGAGCAAAATTTATATTTGATTTTAATAAAAATAGGAAGAATTAACCAGTGATTACGAATGATTTAGTGAATGAACAAGAAAGTAACGTATAAATGAAAATAATATGTTAGGTTTGCAGGAGTTAAACGATGATCTGTTTCTAGCTTACATGTCTGGGCTTATTCTCATCAAATCCTTGTAAAACGTTAAACGTGAACCAAGAAAATAACGTTATCTGATTCACTGTGCCGTTTGTTGTAAATTGAGAAAGCTCAGTGCACCGCTTAGAGGCATAAAACGTCGGGGAAGATGAACAGCGTGATTGTGCCAAGCCAGCACCCGGAAACTAGGAACAGAGCAATGAACGTCGACGAGGAAGTTAGCGACAACGTTTGTCTTGAAACTAGTTTCAAACCTGGTGAACAGGAAACGGTGCCGCTGCGATACATAGAGCCCAGGCTTTAGTCCCATTTCGTACATTTAAAGCAGTCTGCAGTTAAAGCTCTGTGTATAAGTTGGTACTATTACAGTGGTGTAATTATCCAAATATGAAACAAAATATCTAAGGACAATTTAGAAAGGTAGAAGCAGACTGAAACATTCAGTCATAATCTGGATTTAAACCACGGAACTTCCGGTCTCTGCCGAGTTGTAACATGGGAAATAAAAAATTATGTGCCTCTGAACATGTATCGAATGACTGAGTTACATTTTGATAATTACCTAGTTAAATCCAGATTTTAGAACATTCTAGATAGTGATTAAACGTGAAGCTAGAATTATACCTTTACGCCTCTGATCCTGTGCTGAAACTTTTGTCTCAAATCCTGTACTTCGCGAGAATTATTATATTTCTCAAATATTTCCTTCTGTTGATCATTGCTCGAAATACCATTCGTTGCAGTGCTTTATTTTTTATTTAACGACGCTGTCAATTGCCAAGATCACATCAGCGTTGCCGATGTGCCACAATTTTGCCCCGCAGTTCTTTTACATGTCAGTAAATCAATTAACATGAAGTTGTCCTTTTAAATACACTTAAAAACCATCGGTTTGGGCCGGATTTGAACCCACGGCCTTGGGATCAGTAGGCCAGCGCCTAACCAACTGAGCAACCCAGACCGACTGTAAATAACAATCATACAGACAAAATAGTATAAATGTAAAGATATTTATTTCTGACGCAAACCGTTGTTAACTTAATCACCTTCATGCATCCTAATCATAAGGCCAACGTTTTATCGCAGCCCTCCGAGAAACTCCAGAATTAATAACACAGTTTTCATCAAAAACCAAGCACTACGATTCCCATCGAAATAACCACTCCTATTTTTTTCGCCTCGTTTGCTATTAAAAATCATTACCTATTTTTACAGAGCTCTATAGTTTGTGTACTCCAAATACATTTTAAGTTCATTTGTGCAGTTAGCATTCAACGTTATTTGGAGTTCAAGCCAAAAATGAGCGATCCCTTGAGTACCCTTCATTATAACGAATGTGACACTTTTGGCCAACTTTCAAACGCGACTTTAGGAACTCTACACATATGTTGAATCATTAAAACTTTTATTTGGTTTATGGGAGCAAACACTTGAATACCCGCACACAATCAATTAATTCTCTAAAATTCTAAGAGTATAACTTTACACAAATTTTAATCATAACGATCCTAACGTTTTTATAATTAAACCAACGAGCAAAAGTTGCTTCGAAAGCTTAACTATGTATTTTTGATTAAGCGTCACTATATGTAACATTTCAGTTTTGGAAATTTTGTCAAGCACTCTCTGTCTACCTCTTTGACTCGGTCTCTCTACCTCTTTCTTTCTCACAAAATACAGGAAGTCACATGCACCTACCCAGGTACTTTTTCATAACTGCATTATTTTTATCTTTACCATCATTTGGATGATTTCAAGTATAAAAGTGCCGACTATTATTTATCATTATACAAGTTCCATTAACTACAGTTACGGAAGGTTATTTTTCTATCACATTTCATATCTATTTAGAAAAATGTTTGCACAAACAGTTCCAGTACACACCACTTAATGTTTGCTCTACTCCCACATTTTGGTTCGGTCCTGAGCACAAAAGGGCATTGTATTCTTAGGGTAATGCTCTAGTGCCAGACTTTTCGCACTAACACCAATACGAATAAGTCTCATCCAGGGCTAGTGTGTGAACTGTCGTTGCGAAAATTGCCTTGCTGCCACTCACCAATAACGTAGGCCTGATCTTTTTTCCTAGGGTTCACCTGTTTGCGTCGGATTTGAATATAAACCATAAGATCGTCTCAAGCAGAGATAGTCTGGGCACAAATGATAAGAATTTTTGCCAACATTAGATATAGAAACACAGTACAGGAAACAAAAACACATCGCACGTTTTCGTACACTTGGCTCTACAAGGCAATATAAAAAAACTGAGCGATATTGAAGCCGGTCATCCTATGATGGCCTTGGAATTCTTTACTCTTTTATGCACCATGAGAAAGGATGACAGGGTATGGTATCATTCAAAGAAATATGTAATACATATATCACTGCTGCTACAAAAAGTAATCTGAAATAAACTGCGTGTTTCAAAAGGAGCTACGTTTTCTGTATGGTAAGCTCGGGCTATTTGTTACGGCTTATTAGTTATAAAAATTATACAACATTTATTCCAGTAAAGAGGGTTTCATGAAGTATTAATGGAACATTTGGCATAGAAATTTACTACTAAATATATAGCACTTTAATAAAAATATTTAGAAATGTTTAAGAAACTGAAAAATGTCGAAAACAAGTTTAGTTATAGAGGGACAATTTAGAGTAGAGGCGCGTGACATCTCTGGACGATTGCTAATTATGCGAGCCATGTTGTAAGCCCACGCGAGCACGCACACACACTTATAGACCTACGCGTAACAATTCCAAGGTTTTGTATCGATTTTAACTATAATTTACTTCACTGATAAATTACCAGTTTCGGCTATATCAGAGAATGTATAGCTAAACTAATTTTTTTCATGAAAGTAATGCACAATAATGAAATAAGACAACTCAATACTGGAGGAGTAATCACTAAAAGAACAAAATGCCCCATTAACTGAACACAACGCATACTCGTAGATTGAAGAACTAAAAGCAAAATATAAAGAAGAAGTTTACCCTGCAAACTTCAACGAGACAACAAACCAGGAAGAAGGAGAAGGAGAGGAGAGAACAAGAATCTAGTCAGACAGCCTAAACCAAGAAGGACGAGGATGATAAGAAGAAGCAGAAAATTAATTACCAGTGAATTAGTTACACGAAATATACATCCCTGGAAAAGTTGTATCTCCATTACCAATACCTAAGGCAGGCAGTGTATGTAATCATAATGGCTCGTCTGCCCTTCATTTCTCACTCACTTCCAATTTGTACAAACAATTTCTATGGTCACTGAGAAATAACGTCACAGAGTGTAGTATGCCGAACAATGAAAACGCTTTACCGGCGAAATTTTCAGTCATTGTGGTATGTTATTGACTTAGTACCGTTTGCAACTACTATCTAGAACTGCTATCCATGAAGTATTAATTCATTTTTATGGAGATGCACTCGATTTACCTGGAGATTTACCTTTATGGCTGGCTACAGCAGCACAACAGAGAAATAAAAATTGAATCCCCACGGGATTTCCATTGAAACTAATATGTAGTATCTATTGTTCCTGAGACCTCGCCATGGTGATTAGCTTTATTTGTGCCGTAGAGAAGATGGAAAGAGAGTGATCGTTTCCTGCACTGAAATATTTTACCATTACCTCTAAAGCCTCTCTAAGCAGCAATGGGTTCCGAAGAAAATCTATCTGGTTACAAATGTCGGCCATTCATTAAAGATTCGCTTTGCCCTATAGTAAGAATGTCTATTAAGCATTTAATATGTATCATCAGAAATCCAGTTTTCTACTCAGTTAATCAGCTTTGTGATACCACAAATTATTCATTAATTTCAAGTCACATACAGCCAAAGGTATTAAATAATTTACTTAAAATCAATTAATGCCTTAGAGGTAACAGTATAGTCGTTAGATTCACTCTCTGCTATAAAAATATTATACATTCAAATACGCTGTTTTATCATCAGTATGTTGATTCTTACCCGCAGTTAGTATAGAAACTGCAGGCTCAGAGTCATTAATGTATGAATAAATGTATATATTATTATATGCATATAGCAGGCCCCTGAGGTCACTAATTATGAATCGATTGATGACTTTGATGTCTAAAATATACAATACTAATACTCTTGGGCTAATTTCACTGTTTGACGGACTACAAAAATGCATAAAAAGAACTGCGGTGACTCCATCAAGCATAAACAGAATAAAATAAGAGGTGGAATCACGACTAAAAGATCCAATGCCACAGCCCGGATTTGAACGACGGATTTTCCACCTATCGAGCGGCAGCTCTAACTGTGGTTCGATTCCCGGCTATGGCATTGAATCTTTTAGTCCTCATTCCATCTTTCAAACATTGCCCATACACGGCTTGTGTGTTTAAAGGCAGTAAGTTTGTTGGCATAAATAAATAATAGAATAAAATGTTCCCTTTAAAAGAAGCTTTCATGGTGCCAAAAATTGCACGGAATCCTTTTTTGATTTAGCGAAGAGCTCGAAGAACCAATTTCAAAATCCGTGACATACTAATTGATTATCTGGATGACAAACCAGAAGACTATAGCTAAATTTAGTGCAACCAGTTGAGTTCGCCAATACTTTAAAAAGCTGAACAAAAGGAGGTATTTGGATCCCTTAATTGATATAGTAAATACAAATTTTATTGTTTTTCTTATACAAAACATTTAATGTTGAGATTTCAGCTATACTTTACAGATCAGTGAATCTTAAGCCTTAATTTTTGGAAGATCAAGGATGGGAATGTAAATATATCTTTAAATACATTTGTGTGTTTAACACCATTCATGGATCACAAATGTGTTGTTACTGTTCAATAAACAGAGTAGCAATTACATAAAATAGATCTTCCGGAAGTGTCATTATGCAACACCGCCACTACTTTAAATCTATTCCTACGTACTTGATCAGCTTGTGTAGCGATTCTGTACACATTTTGGACTAGATGCAAGGATTATGAGGTTCTCACATAGCTAATGAGCGACCAAAGTCATCAAAAGGAATTGGAGTTCAACTCGGGGATGGACAGCTAGATTAAGACTGCGACAATGAACATATTCATTGAATATTTAAACTTTATTGTTACAATTACAGAGAAATATTTGTTTCAAAATATGTTAAGATTTCCCACCTGTGACTTGCTTGTGATCTTGTGATACCGTTCGTAGTGTTGCGTACTGCTTGACTTGTAAACACCAATCAAAATTTTCGAACGCAAGCGAGATTTAAGGTTTTCGTCGTATCGTTTCCGAAACATAGTTTTTTATAATTTCATTTATATCCCCCATTTAACTCTAATGTTGATATCGGCTGCCTTTAATTTGGAACATATCGCAAGAGTGTTAACTGGTGTACAGTAGGTTTTGGGTCTTTGGGATTTATTATGCATTAGAACACGAACACACACACACACACACACACACACACACACACACACACACACACACACACACACACACACACATTCACACTCATTCCTACGGCCACACTCTGAGGAGTCAGGGAATAACCCTGGATAAGGACAAAAATTCTAACGGGAATCAAACCAGAACTCTTCGCAGAGTAAGCAGATGCTGACAAATTGGGCCACCCAATGTTGTTCTTTCCATTGCTCTTAAAATTTAAAGGTTGCTTTGCGTTTTCGTTGATTCGAAAGAGCGTTGTATCGATATATTACAAGCAGTTCCATTGCAACATTCATATTTAGCGCGATAAACAAGAAAAGAGGGGAAGGACTTCTATTGAATAATCTCCCACTATGATGCCTAGCTCAAATTATACAGTGTGCGGAATTTCATCACAGGTTCGAATCCGTGTGGTCTGGATAGTTTCCTCGTTGATTAAACTCTGAACCGTTAGCCACACTCATTATGGAGAACAATCCCGGAGTACCGACCCAAGGGTCACGAGTTTGATTTCACTAGAGGGTATAATTGAGTTTTAATGCATTTACATTGTCTTTGTAATGCGTATTGGCCAGGTTACTGCAGTGTCCCTATAATGCGATTCATTTCCTTCTAAGTGAAACGGAGTACATTTCAGTCTCCTCATGAGAATTTGGTAATCTGTCATAATAATCATACCCAGTCGGCATTATCATTAGCGTACTCCTTGACTATTATTATACTTATTATTACCATCATCATAATCATTATCATTATTACCATTAAAATGATTATCGTTGTAACCATTAGCATTATTATTAGGGAGCGAGCCTTCATACAGGGAACGAAAGGTTGCGGAGTTTGGACTATAGGAAGCGGGAGGGCTCTGTCTGCTACATCATCACTGCACAGAGGAGGCTAGTTACACTCGATGTACCAACTTTGTAGGCAAAGTTATTGCATAACTTCGATTCAATGCTGTCCCCATTTGCAGTAAAATATTTACTCCCAAATTTTTGTACAAGTTCAGCAATGCGTGAATGTTTCGATTTTCGTGCTGCAGACATTTTACTGTATGGAACTAGTGAACACATTCAAAAATTATTATTTTGTTATTTAACGACGCTGTCAATTGCCAGGATCACATCAGCGTCGCCGGTATGCCGGAATTTCGTCCCGCAGGAGTTCTTTTATATGCCAGTAAATCTACTGACATGGAGCTGTCGTTTTTAAGCACACTTAAAAACCATCGGCCTGGGCCGGGTTTGAACCCGCGACCTTGGGATCAGTAGGCCAGCGTCTAACCAATTGAGCCACCCAGACCGACTAACACATTCAAGAGACACTATGTACTGTAGTCAGTGTTTTGTGCTGTCACTGCACTAGTGCAATGACCTCACGCTCTGTCCATGTGGCAGATAACTTCGATCGCCTCACTTCGCGATAGCTCTGAAGGTCGAAGTCTAAGCATTGTCATAATTATTATCATCACTGTTACTACTATTACTATATTATCATTATGGTTGTTCTTATTGCTATTATTATCTGCTATTATTCTTATTAGTACAACTACTATCATTATTATTAATATTACAATTTTATTGTTATTTACTATCGTTATTAAAATCAAATTTCTAGAAAGTGTATGTCTCCGCGCTACTGTGAGGGTCGCACTTGCGGAGTTACGATTCCAGTCCCATCCACCGTTCACTCTCAACTTGTGTGTTTATAATAAGAAAACTCTTTTTTGTCACATCTTAAATTAAAATAAAAGGAAGAAAAGGGTTTAGTAATATACATATATGAACTAAATTCTTATGTAAGAGCCGTAATTCACGCCATTACAGCCTGACACAATGATACAAATTAACCGGTGGCAGAGAGTGTTTCATTTATGTCACAGTCTTAACAACTAAACCTGTTGTTAAGCAGAACAAGCAATATACCCTCGTAGATCTAGCTCGCACTAAATGTAAATCTTTCTCTTGCACGATGGACATATTTCACAGAATGGTCGGGGATAAGCTGCATACGAGATACATCTCCTGAAACCAATATATTGGACTTTACAACTCATTTATTGGAAACAAAAGCCTATTCGTTACGTTTAGTTCCGATCCCTTTTTGTACCCCAAGTAAGCTAAGAGTTAATTTACACATGCAAGATAATCATAAGTGAAATGCTGCTGTTGTTTTTATCACGGTTCCTGTTGTGGTTTATCATCGTTGGTATCTGCAATACCAGTGCTATTGAAATATTTGCAGACTATTCCGTCTATATGTATATAAATAGGTTAGTGTATGCGGAAGATTTTAAACACAAAAAGGCAAAATTAGTGTGTTTTTGCTCCTTGATGCTGAGGCGGAAACCCGCGCCCGCCGATTAAAACCCGCGTACCTATGTAATAATTTGTATATCACTGAAAATGGAATATAGGCTTTACCTGACAATTCGTCTGGTGGGCCGAGGGTACAGGCAGGGAAAGTAACGGTGCCTCAAGAAGCCAACAACCCCTGAAAGTAAGGGAACAATAGGGTTGAAAAACCCAACGCGTGAAGACGTACGTGCCTAATTGCAAGGTGAAGCTGGCCAAGCGGAAGGGCCGAGCTGAGAAATACAGTTCTTCGGGAGAGAAGGACACTTGCTTGGTAGATCTTCAGCGGGATAGACAGACGTGTGCGTTACGCGGTTCACGATACTTCATGGTCTTGTGTGTCGGAAGGGGGCATGAGTAAAGTGAAATAAACATTAAACGGAATAGAAGACTTCAATTTATTACCTGGACATTCCTCAGCTGGACAACCCTGAGATAAAGATCTCGTGCTCAAAAACCACACTATAAAAAGCCGGAGCAATCAAGAGCACCCACGCTTTCCCGACCTACCCCTTCCCAAGTAGACCAGGAACATACACCCATCCAAAAATCCCGCACTAAAATGGCACCCAACGTGTCATAAACTACCCACACCAGCACCCAACTACGTCCACGAAGACCTCATCAACTTCAGCAGCGACCTGGTCCGAGCTGGATTTCACCGCTACACAGACCGCCGCGCAGAGAACGACACCGCCTAGGAAGCATCACACCGAAGGACACCACACACATCAATTGTGACCATCCTCAACACCCAGCACGTAAACGAGGTAAACTGTTCATCACAACAACAACAACAACAACAACAACGAGTAAGTACACTTTTATACTCCAGTGACACATCCCGACTCAGGATAGGCAGCCAGTACAAAACTAATTATACAGTCGTATGAAATTGAGAAACGGAAAAATAATAAGCGTTGACATGGCGGAACAACAGGCCCAAGAACAACAAACACACATTACCGTAGAGGAAATTTCTCCTGAAACTGCACCCAGCCTCAGAACTATGATGCAACAGATGCTTCAGCAGTTCCAGAATTTGGAAAGTAGATTAATAGAACAGAGTACACAGTTAGACAACAAAATAACCACTCAAGGAGCGCAACTTCAAAGTAGCTTAACAGAACAGAGTAAACATATAGAACAACAAAAACAAGCCCTGGATAGCATTTGCCTAGGCCAAAGCAGAATTGAAGCAGAATTTCTAAACTTGCGCACAGAAGTGCATGACACGCAAAAGGAATTAGAAACTATTAAAGACCAAGTTAATCGTGTTTCGACTACTAGCAATAAGTTGCATGCACAATTGAGCGAGGAGCTGCACTCCACCTGTGAGACATTGGAAAAGCGGCAGCAAAGTGCCGAAGCGAGAACGCAAGCCGAATTTTCTGAAGTAAGAAAAGTTATACAGACGCAACAAAATGAACAGAGACATGAACTCACAAAAATGCAAGATATAATAACACAGGCAGCAGCGGCTCATCGCTCAACACTTACATCTGTAGAACACCACGCGCAAGAAATGGCAGTGCTCAAAGAAGCCATAAATGGGCTCACCATAACAAAGAGCAACCAACCTCAACAAACGTACACTGCCACTTCTAGTGCGTCAGAGAGCCAGGGGATGTTGAACGCGCGTTCTGCGGCGTCTTCAGCATCGCCTGCAGAATCGTGTAGTAGTATAAGTCCGGAGAGCACACAGACCCATTGCATGACACATGGTTTCCCCAACCACTACCATCTATTAAACGAAATTGCAGTACCCACTTTTAATGACGTGAGAGACAACGCTAAGCGGTATGTAATGGATCTCGAGTCATACTTCCACCTAAAAGCTATCCCAGAATCGTTTAAAACGCTAATAGTGAAGAAATGCCTACAAGGACGATCACTCACTTGGTTTAGGTTAGCGGTAGGCGACCATGCCACATACTCAGATTTTAAACATCATTTCCTCGTCAAATACTGGAATAGTGGAACTCAGTACGCGGTACGTACAAAAATCAACAACGGAAAATTCGATGTACGCGCAAAATCCATGGTGGATTACTTCCTAGACCTCGCCCAACAGAGCCAACTACTGGACCCTCCAATGGAAGAACAAGAATTCATTTCTCTTGTCATAAGGCACTTTCCGGAACAGATAAAGAACCATCTCATTGTTGCCCGACCCAACAGCATAGCCGGAACGCTGGATTTATTAACAGCATTAGCGCCACATATGTCTGAATCGAACCCAGTCCCACGAAATGAGGTCCCACACAATGAACACATTTTTAGTGGGACGAGGGCAAGAGCCAACTAAAATGAGCGCCGATATGACCAGGGTCACACCTGGGAACGCTATCGAGAACAGGCACCCTCATCCGATTCCCGGAATGACCATAGACACCACCAACAGCGTCCACCCCGAGAAAGACCCCATCACGGATACCAGGGACAACGGCACCATCAGATTAATTATGTGCAAATTCGGGGACAACGACGACGAACAAACGACACCGACAGATACCAGAACAGACATACCACACACCGAAGGCAGTACACGAGTAGCCCGCCCCGAGAAAACCCCTCAGGGAGCCAGTGGCAGAATAATGTGTACAACGGCGCGGAAAACGCTGAAAACAGGCACAACATGGCGGATTTCAATATGTACGGAGGCAACAACCATGAGAACTATAACGCCACCCAATGGCACAACACCACCGATAGACTGCAACCCGCAACACATGCACACAGCCAAGGCGCCGTAAGCCGACAAAAATGGTTTGGCGGTTCACCAATTGTGACGTCCGAGAATGCTACATCAGGTAACGGAGCCACGGCGCAAAATGGTAATCGGGTTTTTAACAATTCGGGAAACTAGAACCGGGTTGGATGAGGTTCCCGATTCCAACAACGAGGGATATTTTTAACGAAGGAAGCAATAGTACAATACCAATGCTAAACGTATGTGCGTTACTAGCCAAAGGAATAAAATGACAAAGAATTCAGAAACAGGTCATAATTGTATTTATAATGGAGGGAGTGCACATGGAACCCATTTTTCTAGTTATCCCACACATTGCCGTACAAACACTCATCGGTAGTGATTTCGTTTACTCTTTCCAAGCTCGTATTTATTATGATAATAAGCAAGTCGCAGTACAGCGTAGTATTGGGGAGGTCACTGTACCTTTCACTCAGCTGATCGTGGAAAGGGAACAGTTGACAGAAGGCGCATTTCAGTTGGAAAAGGAACAATTGTTTGTTATAATGGTTCAGGTAGATAGGGAACATTTTGGCCGAGCTCCAAGTTAGGGAGATGATGGAGACAGACGATGAAAACGACGTTTTTAACTGCGAAAATGTTAGGAATGTGGAAGCGCGTACGGAAGTAAAAACGAGTTATACACCCCTCACGGTAAAAACCGGTTCACTTAATGTGCAAACGCACAGACTGAATGAAACGTCAGAAATACAATCCCTTGCACCGACCCAAATGATACCTGAAAGCTGTGACCATATTCGCAGAAATATTGAGAGAAGGGTGAATGAAATCCCACACTTAAATAACAAAAATAGACAGAAACTTTTTGACGTCTTGTGGAAAAACCGCTCGGCATTTACTGAGAGAACGGGTTTATTCACCTCATTCCAATACGAATTCCAGATTAAACAAGCAACACCATGGCGATATAAATGCCGAAACATTCCGCTAGACCTTAGACCTGCTGTAGATGCAACCATTAATGAAATGCTGGAGCAGAATATCATACAAATTTCGAACACACCCTTCCTGAACCCACTCTGCATAGTGAGAAAAGCAAATGGTAAAGTCCGTATTACAATTGACGCGAGACACCTAAACCAATACATCGTACCGGACAATTTCCGAACTTTAGCCATAGACCAAGTGCTTGCCAGCATAGGCCGAAAAAAATGGTTTTCCTCAATCGACCTTACCAACTCCTATCTACAGATTCCACTGCAGGAAAACTTGAGAAAATACACAGGATTTTTATATCAAGGACGTGTATTTGAATATACACGATTGGCCTTTGGTTTATCAGTCAGTGGTAGCGGCTTTCTTAGAGCTATGTATGCAATTTTTGGCGATGCCACCCAAAAGTTCCTAACACAATACGTAGATGACTTCCTCGTCCACGACGAAAGCATAGAAGAACACATACAACACTTGGACTTCGTGATTACAAAATTACGCGAAAATGGCCTAACACTAAATTTGCAAAAAACAACATTTTTTCAGGAGAAAGTGAAATTTTTGGGCTACGTCATTTCTAGAGAGGGCGTATCACCAGACCAAGAGAGAATTAGAATAATTAAAGAAATTCCAGCGCCTAAGAACGTTAAACAGCTTCGCCGGATATTAGGTATTTTCCAATATGAAGCCCGATTCCTGGCGAATTACGCTAAAGAAGTAGCGCCCTTGAGAGAACTACTTAAGAAGAATATACGGTGGCAATGGTCCAGCACCCAACAACTAGCTTTCGATAGAGTTAAAGAGCTATTCGGTCAAGCTATCTTGCTTGCATGCCCTCAAACGGATAGACCATTTTATATCTACACAGACGCCGCCATTTCTGGTTTCGGAGCAATTCTATGCCAATACGATGACCAGGGTCAACAATACGTTATCAGTACTGCGTCAAGGAACCTGACCAACACTGAGAAGGTCGCTTGCGTCACAGAACAAGAGATAGCAGCCATATTCTTCGCGTTACAAAAATTTAGGCACTACATTTTCAATTGCAAAATCGTCATCTTCACCGATCACGTAAGCCTATCCTTTATTAAGAACTGCAAATTGACCAGTTCAAAGATATCCCGGTACGTCCATGAAATCATGTCATATGACGTCACCATCACCCACATTCCGGGGAACCAGAACATTTTCGCCGATACGCTGTCAAGAATAAGCACCAAGGGCGAACTACCAGAAAGACAGGGTAACACACAGCGTGAAGTCCACGTTCTGAAACTGGACATCGACCTTAACAAAGTACTATTAAAGCAGGTCAAAAACATTACGAAATTACAACACGAGGATGACAAACTCGCCGAGTTACTCATGAAAGCACCCGAAATCCAAGCGGAAACACAGGGAACTATAGGCAAACGGAACGGCACCTTATACAAACTGCAAGGCAGAGACCAGCCAACATGGCGGACATATGCACCTCGCTCGCTAGAGAACTTAATTATCGATGCTTTTCATGTAGCCCTTATCCACGCTGGATCAGAAAAAACATGTCTCACCATAGGTGAACATTTCTATATACCTCGCCTTCATCACAAGGTCCGACAACGCATCTCAGCGTGCGAGCTATGTCAGAAAGCAAAACCACTGAACGTTAAATACGACACGCCCCCAATATCTATTATACGCGACAAACCGCTCGCTTTAGTGACAGTGGACGCACATGGTCCATTACCTGCGGGAACCGCAGGCTTGAAATACATCTTTGTGTTAGTCGACGTTTTCACCAAACTTGTAAAACTGTATCCCATGAAAAAATTGACAAGCGCTGCATGCGCGGCCAAAATCATGGAGGACTTCGTCCCCAAATATGGTAAAATGGACGCCATCTTGGCAGATAATGCATCTGTTCATAAAGGTAAAAACTTCGTCAATAAAATCAAGGCAGCGGGGATTAAAATTTACCACTCTACGGCATACCACCCTCAGGCAAACCCATGTGAACGAACAATGAGAGATTTATCGATTTTTCTTCGCGTGGTGTCCCATCGCAAACAAACTTCATGGGTACCAAAAATACCCATGATCGAACGCATACTAAACAATACGATAAACCCGAACACCGGCTACGCACCTATAGTACTCCATACGGGACAGCAGTCGGAAGCAATAATCCCAGGCTTACCGACGTCAATCAGCACACAGCAAGAAACCGAAATGCAGAAAATAAAGAAAGCATACGAACGATTGGTAAAACGCGCGGAAATACGCCACAAGAAGAAACGGCGTCACAAGCACCAGTGGAAACCAAAAGTGGGAGAAAAAGTACTAGTGCGGGCACACCACAAGTCATCATTATTGAATAAAACGTCGCAGAAATTACACCTATTGTGGCAAGGTCCCGTAGTGATAGTTAACGAACTGAGTGATCGATCGTTCGAGGTAGCAGATATTACAACACAAAAAGTTATAGGCAGATATAATCTAGCGCTCCCGCGACCATTCAAACAAATAGATAACGCAACAAACGAATCCATTATATGACGCAGCGATGATCTTGGTTCATAAAAGTTTTTTTTTTTTTCCGTAATAAACTTCACTATTGTAGGATGTCGCTGACGACACCTCAAGTTTAGCATTATCCTTTTCTTTTTTCTTAAACCGTAATAATAAAACCTGATGTCATGAGTGGGTCAAACCATTAGTATTGTTAACGATTGTGTTGAATAGGGTATAAGTACCTGTGTACAGTAGAAATAGAATTTCTGAGGGACAATAATAATAAACTCACTCTCCCGAGTAGTATTAAGATAAAGGAAGAAGATATATAAAACAAGTACTACATTCTGTAAATCCAAGGGAGACAGTGAAATTGTATATATTTATACTGATGTCAGAAAACACTCAAGTGGATGTTAGGAGAACAAGGCAGTGTGTATAGTAGCCACAGTTGACAAAATGGCCGTGCTCCCGACTTTACTAGTAAACATGTCCAAATAAGATTGGATAGGATAATAGTACTATAGAGGAAAATGTATATACAATATAATGTATGCTAAATCCACACATAGTGTAAGTTAAGACGTGTGAATAGGCATGAAGTGCGCGAAATAGTGGACATGCCATATTCGTGTGATTAGAAGTGAAATACCACGAGTGTACCACAGAAAAGTGCACTCAGCAGTTTCCTGGTGCACAAAAACTGTCATTGCATCAGAGAAAACAGTACCCCAAAAACATATGGCAGTAATATCTGTATATACGTATATTACCAAAGTGTAACAATTTTAGCGTTAAGGCATTGCAATATTGTGTAACTTCAATTACATGTGCAATTTGATGTACTATTTAATAGGATAAGATGTTTTGTATATTTTGACAATTCCTAAAATGTTATCAAGGGTCAATTTTTGTAATATAACATGTATGTCATAATTAGAATACCTCACCTGACACACAAGACGGAACAAGAAAAAAAAATATATATAGGGAACGTTTATCGTCTGAGTACGCGGATTGCTAGTGGGACTGTCGAAGAAATTTTCGATTTTTCCTTTAAAAAAAAAAAAAAAAAAAAAACGGAAAATTCCTCCGAAGGGCATATGAGGTGGAAACCCGCGCCCGCCGATTAAAACCCGCGTACCTATGTAATAATTTGTATATCACTGAAAATGGAATATAGGCTTTACCTGACAATTCGTCTGGTGGGCCGAGGGTACAGGCAGGGAAAGTAACGGTGCCTCAAGAAGCCAACAACCCCTGAAAGTAAGGGAACAATAGGGTTGAAAAACCCAACGCGTGAAGACGTACGTGCCTAATTGCAAGGTGAAGCTGGCCAAGCGGAAGGGCCGAGTTGAGAAATACAGTTCTTCGGGAGAGAAGGACACTTGCTTGGTAGATCTTCAGCGGGATAGACAGACGTGTGCGTTACGCGGTTCACGATACTTCATGGTCTTGTGTGTCGGAAGGGGGCATGAGTAAAGTGAAATAAACATTAAACGGAATAGAAGACTTCAATTTATTACCTGGACATTCCTCAGCTGGACAACCCTGAGATAAAGATCTCGTGCTCAAAAGCCACACTATAAAAAGCCGGAGCAATCAAGAGCACCCACGCTTTCCCGACCTACCCCTTCCCAAGTAGACCAGGAACATACACCCATCCAAAAATCCCGCACCAATGCCTATCTGCATCATAGATTCATTTGAAATAGACATACGCGGTTTATACTCAGCAGCTGACTTGAGACATTAGTGAATCAGAAATTAATGAGCTAAACTTGTTTATGAAAAACCAATTTTAAACGATTTTAAGCAGTTCTATGGTAAGGCTATGTTAAAAATTTTGAAATGTGCAATTTTTTATTTTATATATGTTAAACCTGTGAAATGCTTGACGTAAACTAAGCAAAATGTAAACATTTTGTTTCGAAAAACCAATTTTATAATTAAAGTAAGCTGGGAACGTACAAATTACGAAGTTTTGACTAGAAAAAAAGAAACCAATTTGTATTGTTTAAAGTTAAATATGTAAAATGTCAATAAATGTTATATTTAAAAGCTTAGTAGTTTAACACATGGAACATTTTATAAAACCACCATTATTTACATCATGTCATTTAATTACTAAATTGCTATTTGCGCAAGCCACATTAAAATTTGTAGATACATTAAATAACCATGTGGTGTGGTTAAAATTTCGACATAATTGACTTAAGAGATAAGAAGTTTGAAAATTGTATGTCTTAAGAATTTGTATTTAACTTAAACATTTCTTTAAAACATAACTTTTCTTACTTTAATGAAACAGATTCTTGTGTACAGATTATTAATTTTAACTCCTTTACACAACGTAAGAAATAATATACCGGTCAGTGCGTAAAAGAAGTAGCATCAAGCTGTATTTGGAATCTCAGGTGGAAATCTCAAATACAGCCATGTACGCCTTACGCCATATGTAAACAACAAACCCCGAATGTTGAGTGCAAGATCTTAAGTCACTGGCTGAAATTCTCCTGGAAATGGTATGTTAGAAGTGATGTCACTTTGAGGTGAACGACCAGACTTCTACTTCTAAGTTGTGAAAAAAAGACTTTATTATTCGAGTGCTACTTAAATATGCCATCAGAACAGATGGTATCAAGATGTTCCAAGAATGACCCCAGATTCCCGCTACAAGTGTATTTTTGCAGCTCATCAGGAAGCTACGGTATAGGATGCCCCAAAAGAGTTAGCAGTTCACCTACTATACTTCTAAGCCGACACGGGAAAAATAACACAATCCTTGAATCGGAAGAAAAAGAAGTATAACCAAAAGCAATTCAAAGATAATTCAAATATGACCATTTATAAAATTCCTTTTCATTCAGTAATTTTATGATTATTCATTAATTTTCCATTAAATTTTATGCTTGGAATTTGCAAAATTGACATACTTCACATAGTTTGTAAAGCAGTTTCTTTATTTAATTACTGAAAATTTTATGGGACAATTTTCAACAAAAAAGGATACCCCAAACACCTAATAAAAGGTTACCAAAATATGAAGAAACAAAGGTAAAAATAAAATTAGGAAATGGACGTTTTTGAAAATAAATGATTATTGATAATGGTCTTAGACAAGGGTGCAATTTGTCTCTGCTACATTTTAAAATTTATATACACGATATTCTTAGGGAGCTAAAAGGAAAAATACCGAAAGGCATCACACTAAAGAACTACTACAATATGAATACGCTACTCTATGAAGATGATGTAATTATTACACAAACAAATGAACAGTGCTACAAACAGGTATGTATAAACTAGGATAAATATGAAAAAAATGGACTTAGGATCTCAATAAATAAAACAAGGATAATGGCATTCCATGGTAAACATCCAGTCCGGTCAAAAATAGTTTTGAACAATAGTACATTAGAGTAAACAAATATAATTTCTTACAATGCAATATACTTAATAATAATAATAATAATAATAATAATAATAATAATAATAATAATAATAATAATAATAATAATAATAATAATAATAATAATAATAATAATAATAATAATAATTAAGAACTAAACAATTAAGTAAATAAATTTCAGTATATCGTGGAAGATATATATAAGGGGAAAAACACATTTCAAACTGTACAAAGTAATGGACGTGCCAGCATTGAGGTACGGATGTGAAGCATGGATGATAAAAAAGGAGGATTGGAATAGGATTAATGCAGCCGAAATAAGATGCCTAAGAGCAACTAAGAGATGTACAATTTTGCAAAAAATAAAAAAACGAAGAAATAAGAAATGAATTAAATATTCTTGCTACAAGTGAAAATACAGAGAAATATATCTAGAAGTTGATAGAAACAACATGTACAAAGAAAGGTTGAAAAACGCTTCTCTAAATTGTGTTATGAGTACCAGCCGATTGGAAGAAGTGTCGGAAGAGCCATGAAAAGACGGAGAGAAACGTGAGGTCGGAAGAGAAGAAATTCCCAATCCATGATGATAATGATGATGATGAATTTGTATTGAAATTTAATTCAACCTAGAGGAGAACTACACATCCTGCAACTACTTCGATTAGTTATAACTTACATTTTATTCACCAGATCAAAATTAATGTGGATAATGTGATCAAATATTACCCATAAACAAATTACATAGTCGAAGAAATGATAGCAAGATAAGGTTGGAAATACAGCATATGATATTACAATTTTCCAACCATTTCGAACCATTATAAAAAAATAGTAGGAAAATATTAGAAAAGGCTAGCTTATATAAAGTATATTATCGGTTTTGTCTCTGAATATTAAAAATAAGAAACATTGCAGATTTAATTTGGCTGATGGAATTTTAAAGCGATGGATGTATTCATTCTAAGGGTAAGTTGACCTCAATAAGGGTGATGACAAGAAGAAAATATCACATATTGAAACCCTGATGCAGTTTTTCATTTTCCGCATCATCATATTGCTTTTGTCTCTGTATTAAATATCAGACATTTCTCTGCATTAATTTGGCTGCTGGAATTTTAAAGCAACGGGCATATTCAGTCTGGAAACATGGTAAAATTTTAGCCTTAAGGAACACAAAATATCGGAGAGAAAGGAAGGAGTCCCGCCTGCCTTGGCGACTGAGGAGCTCAAAACCACAGGGAAGGGTCAAATGGACATTCTTCGCAAAGCAAGCTTCGATTTTATTTACACTCGACAAACGAACGTAGGCGCTGCTATACACGGCACTAATAGAACTCATTTAAAAATAATTGCTGTTGTGAACATATGAAATGATGCCTATGCATGCATCTTCTGCTACTCCTCCTCCTCCCTTTTCTTCTTCCAATCATAGTACTGGGTTTATTTCGTCCATAAACCAGAAGTTGTGAATGCGGTTGCTTTATATCTTCTCTGCCAATGTAGGTATAACAGAAAATCATAAATCATAAGGTTGGATCTCAATTCCATGAAAACTTACGGATACATTACTTCGACACCGAAATTTAAAAATGCTTTAAAAGATTAATTGTTTTAAAAAGAAATTAAGCATTTAAAAACAATACTTGTAATAATAACTATTGTAATCGTTTTAAATAAATAATAATAAATGCAGACAGAAAACGAATAAAAAGGGTGTATCAATTATAATTCTTACTACGTGTTGATGTGACGGTTTGAAGCAGAATAGAATTGCTGCTTCACGTCGTTACACCGTTGTCGGCGAAACTATTTGAATCGACAATGATCTCTGCCGATTAACAATGTATTGAAGATTCTTGCCGTTACTGGTGCGATGAGTACTCTATCTCTGGGTGCGCGTGGGTGCTTCGAAAGGATGGCACTAATTTCGAAATTAACAGCTTTTTAGTGAAGTATCATTTTAGAATTCTTTTCCTAGGAGATATTGACGACCCATATAAGACGGCATGTAGAAAATATAATTCAGTAATCCACACTAAACGTATATACCAATAAATATTAAAGACACTTTCTCCTTACCCGTTGAGTTTTGAATATTTTGATGTAACAATATCGTCCATCAGCTTCCACTGACTGGCAAGTAGTGTCCGTTGCTGGAGTGAACTGAGGCGACACTTTTCGAAACAAATACGTTGGCTTCGCTATTCCCACTTATGAGACTATCCCCGCTTTGTTCGTTTTCTCCCTATTTTTATTAGTATTTACTTAAATTCATTATAATAGTCATTATTACTAGTATATTTGTTATTATATTTGTTATAATTATTATTGTTATTGTTATTATTGTAATTATTGTTATTATATTATTATGTTATTATTATCATTATTAAATGCTCCATTTGTCTTTTATTTTACTTCATTCTTTTAAAGTGGATATCAATTTCGGCATCAAAATATATTTCAGTATCAAGGGATAGTCTCATGGATGGGAACAGCGAAGCTAAGGGATTTCATCGTGTAGCCTGCTTTCTCCTCGGAGAGAAGTCTGTCGAAGGGTGCAGACGTATCCTCTGCTTTCACGTCAAATTACTTAAAAACCAGTGGACATAAAGTGAGCATCTTAAGTTTTTGTATCCAAATAATTTTAATTGGTTGGTTAATTATACAAGAATACATGTATATTGGTCGGCAATATTTCCAGAAAAAGATTCACTAAAAATACATATTCAGAATCTGTCATCCTTTCGAAACCACAAACACAGAGAAAGAGAACCTTCATCGCTTCTATCGACTGGCAAAAGGGCATATTGAAAGGAACATCTAGACATTGTTAAGCGGTGGAGAGCGTTGTCGACAATAGTGTGATCTGCTTCGGGGTTCGTGTCAATGAGAAGTAATATTCCTTCAAACAGGTATATCAACGTGAAGCAACTAATATATTGCGTCAAACTGCTGTAAATAAAGAATAACGAAACATTTTATCTTCTTCCTCTTTTACTGCACTTCAGGGGTTTGGCATTTCTCCCAGTTCCGTCTTCGAATTCCAACAATTTATTCCCATCTTCTTCTAGGGCGTCCCACATCTCTTCTTTCACGAGGATGGTATCTTTTTATTAAAGTGGGTATTCTTTCCAATTCTGCATATTTTCTTCTATTTGATCTTGTAATTTGTATATGCCCAATTTCTCTCGAATTGTTTCATTTCTTATTAAATATCGTCTGTTATATTCTTGAATTCTTCTTAAAACTCATTTCTGCAGCTAGTATTTTGCTTTTATTTCTTACTTTTAATATACAGGTCTCGCTTCCATACATAAGCAATGAAACTGCTATAATGTTATAGGATTTCAATTACGTATATTTTCCTTGATTGTCTTTTTTTGTGGACATTTTTAAATTATGTTCCTTTCTCAATAAGTACATTTTCAACACGGATCGTTTGAGGCTCTCTTCCTTGCCCTGTATTATTGCGGCGTCATCCGCACCAAGAGTCACATTTAAGGTTCTATTTCTATTCAACTGTATTCATCAACTCACCTCTCAATCATTTCGTCCACATATATATTAAATAGCGAGGGAAAGAGGCCGCATCTCTATCATAATCACTGATTCACTTTTACGTGTGTTTTTAGCGTACCTGTATTTCTAACAATTTGTGTGTTTCTGTATAAACTTTTAATTTCTTCTACTATGTTAGGGGGGAGTCTTCTTTTGTCCATTATATTCCATAATCTTACAAAGTCATGCTTTTTCAAAGTCTATAAAAGCTACACGAGTTACTAAACCTGTTTACTTTCTCCACTATGCATAGTTAGTAGAGGAAGTATTGCAAGGCACCTAAAAATTCGATGTCCATATTTCACCAGAAATGCATGTTTTGAGGCCCCCCTGAATAAAAAAGCGATTTTATAAAAAGGTCCGTGTGTGTCTGTGTGCGAATCTATCGTTCTGTGGACAACATAACTCAAAAGCGAAAAGTCGGTTAAAATCAAAGTTGTAATTTAAGTGTAATATACTTTAAGTATACGCCACGAATATGTTGAAGACAATTCCTCCGCCCTAAACTACCCTTTACATGTGAAGTTTTTCGAAAATTTTGATTTTGTTGAAAACAGCTCTGAAGATTTTGATTATAATGCCATATGTTTAAGAATTTTTATGACAAATGAAATGTATATTTTGAATTTTCTGGCTATAGTCTATGTAGTACTGTTTACTCTTGACGACTTTTGAATAACTCGCAATCCGTAAGAGATAGACCAAATCTTGGAATACAAAAACATCGATTTCGTTAAAACACACAAGTGTTGTTTGTGTTGTGTGAGTTATTTGTGAGAGTTTCGTGATAATTCAAATTTCGTTAAATGGAAGATCGTTATTCATTTTTGTATCTTAGCTGTGCAAAGAGAATTGCATCACTAAGCTTCAAAGATTTGACTATTTGAGACCATATATTGGAAATGAAAAAGATTTATATTTGGGGCCGTTTTGACAGTTAATCGTTGGGTGGCCGGTTTTGTGCTCAACGGGTTGAGCCAATCAGCAGATGGCTGAAATTTGTTACTCTGATATCGTAGGCCTCCTCTGTTATTACGTTTCTATCACTTGACAAGCCCAAGGTAGAGCGTTCATTGTTTAAGGCCGAAAATGGTCTTGAGTGTCACCTTGGGCCAAATCCGTTGGAACTTCTCAGAGGAAAATCGCCTTAATCAAGTAAATTTGCAACGGAAACAGAATATCAATTTTGTACCTTGCTATACAAATGAACATAGAAGAACTAATATAATAAAGTTGACAGTTTCAATTATTCCAGAAGGCCTTTGACATGGTAAATAGGAAAAGGTTATGAAATATAATGAAAGACAATGGCATCCCACAATACTTGGCCACGATTATGAAAAGCTTATATGCAGAAAATAAAAACGCTACTGAAATGGGTTTTGAAATAAAGCATAAAACGACAATAATAAAGAGAGGTGTCAGACAAGGGTGTCCATCACCTTGTCCTTTTAATTTATATGTTTATGAAGCCATGATAGAATGGCAGATTAATTTGGATAGATATTGAGAATAACAAACAAACACTTAGACACAAAGTTGTTTGCCGTTGATCATGTAGTGATTTGTAACTCAGAAGACGATCTTTAAAGAACCATTTTCAATATAAATAAATGTAACATATAATTTAAAAATTTCAAAAAGTTAAACTAAAGTATTGGAATTGAAGGATGCGACACCTTAAGAACAAAAATCGTAATTGATAATATAATTTCAGAAGAGATAAATGCTTTTAAATGCTGACGATTTAATCCCTTCTGCGTAAAAGTTGATGACATTAATGATGAAATTAATAAATTTAATCAGATGTATGGTACCATTTAAAAACTTTAAAAATACATAAAAGTAAACCAGAATGATGTTCTGTAAAGTAATGGTTGTTTCTGTTTTGGTGTATGGACCAGTATGCTGGACGCTTACAAAAGACAAGAACAAAGATTAGAAGCCATGTGTTGCAGGATACACGCTATTGGATAAGAAAATAAATGCTCATATAGGAAAAGAATTAAATATCCTTGAACTGGCAGATCGAATTAAACTGTACAAGAATACCTGGAAAGACATACGGATAGAATGCCAGAAGAAAGATTTTCGAAATTATTAATAAGCTATACACTTCTAGGAAGGAGAAATGTTCGACGACCACACCGAAGATGGACTGAACAATTTTAGCTTTCATGAAACCGAAACGAGCTAGTAAAATTCAGTCCTTGGTTGGTATGATGAATACATCCAGGTAAAGTAGGAACTTTAATTTCTGTAAATAAATTCCAAAACTACTTTTGCTTAGAACATCTATACAAGATACTGTTGATACTAAAATGGGCATTCTTACAGTATGAGTAACAAACTAAATGTTACACAATTTCAGGATGTGCGGCCGATATTAATAGGAGCATTCTCTCATATTTTTACAACAAAGTTCACAAGTGAGTTTTCCAGCCAAAAGAAAGCATCTCTTGCAAATTCTACATCTCTGCAGAGAAATTTACGGGAGAGAGACAATTTTTCGCATGGAAGAGTAATCTCCTTTCACGCCTGAAAGAAAAGGAATGAAAACGTGAAGCAACCTCAGCCGGAAGAAGCTATGTTAACTGCAGTGAATTGTGTGCGAAACAAGCCAATTTAGATTTTAAAGTTCTTTGATTCGCAAGCAAGCTCAAAAGTCTAATAAAGTTCAAACCACTGAATGTTTCCAGATATGGGCATGAGCGGGTATGGGGAATTATAAAAGACGAAGCAAATAAAGAGCGAGAGGGGGAAAAAATAGCCGTGGAAAATAAAGGGAGTGCCCTGAGGGAGAGCCCTTCACTGCAAACTCAGCCTCCTCCACTCTTCTCTATCTTCGCTTTCCTGTTCAGTCCTCCTTATGAACGATTTACCCTCTATATTGACTTATAATTTACCTGAATCCAATCTTTTTTTCCTATTCGTATCCCCATTGTTCCACTGCTACTTACTGGAACCTTATATTCTCTCAGTGCCTCAAATTTTTTATTCTTCATATTTAGACTGATCACTTTTTCTTTCACTCAGACCTTCTAAACCGTCTTCACGAATTAGCTTCTCTTTAATATGATCGCATTTTCATCATTACCAGTCTTTTTACTTTCCCAACTATGTATAGCAGGGGAACTACTGTATATCCAACCTAAAAGTTCGATGTCGAGATTTCACCGGAAATATGTTTTCATAGCACCTCAATTAAAAAAAAAAAAAAAAAAAATCTTTAGAAAAAGCACCGCATACGCGCCCGCGCGCGTACGTCTGTGTCTTAGTTTGTGAAAAATGACTGAGAAAGAAAAGTACGTTAAAAACCAAAGTTGGTATTTAAGTTGAATATCTTTCTAGGATGTGACACAAAGATTTTGAAGAAAATTCCTCCATTCCAAACTACCCTTGAGATGGAACCTTTTTCGAACATTTTGATTTCCTCAAAAAACGGCTAACGATTTTGATTAAAAAAGATATTTTTAAATAAAATGTATATTTGGAACTTTATGTCTATAGTCCATGTAGTCCTGTTTACTCTTGACGACTTTTGTATAACACGTAAACCGTAAGAGATAGACCAAAGTTTACTACACAAGAAATGTACAATCTCGTTACGACAGTTCATATACAAATGCATTTTTTGTGTAGTGAACCATTTTGGATGTATTCCTTGTAATTATTACTTATTTATGCCACAGACTTATTGCTGGTGTTTTTAAACACACAAGCCATGTGTATACCAACACCGTTCCTGTTGGTGGGAGACTTCAATGCGCAACACCCACTTTGGGGTTCAAGTCGCGCTTGTGCGAGATTGCCGATTTCTTGGACAGTCACAACCTAGCTCTCCTCAACACTGAAGCGCCTACATTCATTTCTGACTCTTACAATAGTTTCTCGCACCTTGATCTTGCAGTTTGTTCATCTCGGTTGGCAGTCTCCTTACAATGGAATGTCATCTCTGATTTACACTCTAGTGACCACTTCCCATGTCTTATTAGTCTCTTGACGCAAGATACATGTTCCACACGTATACCCAGATGGCGTTTGGACCATGCCAACTGGAAAAATTTACACCCAGTTGGCTGTCTTTACGTACAACGAGCACGACTCAGTAAATGATTTGGCGCAGCATCTCACGGAGACGATTCTCTCTGCTGCTGAACAATCAATTCCGCGGTCGACTTCACAGCCCCGTCGATTTTCCGTCCCATGGTGGACAGAAGAATGCCGGAATGCCATTCGTGCTCGAAGGCGTGCGCTTAGGGTTTTCCAACGTCACCCTACTTTGGATAACCTGATTGAGTACAAGAAAATGGGCGCCAGGTCCAGACAAGTCATTAAGGATGCCAAAAAGTTATCATGGAGCAAATTTGTAGCTTCATTTAACCGGCACACACCTTCGTCGGTTGTATGGGATAGATTAAGGCGTGTTGCAGCTAAAACGACCCAACTACCAATAGCGGGACTAAAAACAGCCACAGGAGCTGTTGTTGATCCATTTGAAGTGGTCAATACGTTTGGCAGTGCTTTCGCTCAAGTATCTAGCTCGGAAAACTACTCCCCTGAGTTCTTTCCCATTAAAACTCAGGTGGAATCTCAAGCCTTCTCATTTCGTTCTAGAAACGTAGAAGATTACAATCGCCTTTTCACCATGGCGGAGCTGGACCATTCTCTTCATTCGTCGCGATTATCGGCACCAGGACCGGACGGTATTCATGTACAAATGGTACAACAGCTCTCTCCTGAAGGTAAGGCATTCCTGCTCGTGGTCTACAATCGTGTTTGGGTTGATAGTATACTCCCAGAAAATTGGCGGGAGGCCACCGTTATTCCCATCTTGAAGGCTGGAAAGGACCGTCATCTTCCCTCCAGCTATCGTCCTATTTCCCTCACCAATTGCGTTTGCAAGGTGATGGAACGCATGATCAATGGACGATTGGTATGGTGGTTAGAAAGTCGTAACCTACTGACTAACATCCAGTGTGGTTTTCGACGACGCCGTTCAACTGTTGACCATCTTGTGTCAATATCGACACAGATAATGGACGGCTTTATGAAGAACTGTCAAACCGTGGGCATATTTTTCGATCTTGAGAAGGCTTATGATACGTGCTGGCGAGCAGGGATTTTACGTTCCCTGTATGCCTGGAAACATACGTGGACGCCTACCACTTTTCATTCAGGAGTTTATGAAGGACCGCTTTTTCCGAGTAAGGGTCAGCTCGGTTTTTTCTAATTCTTTTGTTCAGGAGGAGGGAGTACCTCAGGGTGTGGCACTAAGTGTCACGCTCTTTGCTATAGCAATTAACTCCATCTGGAAATGTGTTCCACCTGGAGTTTCGTCATGCCTATTCGTAGACGACTTCGCTGTCTATTGCACTTCTCAGCGCACGGCGTTCTTACAGCGGCGCCTGCAGCAATGTTTGGACAACCTTAGAGATTGGAGCGTGAAAAACGGCTTCCGTTTCTCAACTGAGAAGTCAGTCTGCGTTAATTTCTGGCGTCGTAGGAGACGATTAACACCTTCGCTCCGTTTCGGTCCAGATATACTTCCCTTCGCAGAAGAGACGCGCTTCCTGGGTTTGATCCTGGACAGGAAGCTTAGTTGGTCGTCGCATATTGCACAGCTAAGAGCACGATGTGACCGTCCCCTAAATATCATGCGAGTACTAAATGGCAAATCGTGGGGAGCGGATCGGGCAATTTTGTTGCGAATCTATCGCGCACTCATCCAATCCAAGCTAGACTATGGGTGTATTGTTTATTCGTCAGCACGACCATCTGGGCTCAGAAGATTAGACGTGGTCCATAATAGGGGCATCCGCATTGCAACAGGAGCTTTTCCAACAAGCCCAGTGGTGAGCCTTTACGCCGAGTCCGCAGAACCTCCTCTGCAATACCTACGTGAGATTCTCTTGGCAAATTATGTTTGTGTGCTTAGATGCATGCCTAAGCATCCAACGTTTTCTTCTTTTTTCACCACCACGCTAAGAGAACGATATAGGAATAGCACCCTTAGTCCTAAGCCTGCGGGGTTCCGTTTCCAACACCTTCTAATGAAGCTTGGAGTGGAACTGCCTAGGATGTTCGCCAAGGGCGAGAGGCTTTATCCCCCTTGGCTATCTGGCACGCCCCATGTAGATCTTGGGATGACCGTATACCAGAAGTTCACGATGCCTATTTCAAGTATCCGCACGTGTTTCTTAGAATTTTTGTCAGGCTACACTGACCGTCGATATATTTACACCGATGGGTCAAAGAGCACCAACGGTGTTGGATGTGCTTATGTTTATGGAACCGAACCATATACATTCGATTTTCCAAATAGCACTTCCATTTTTACTGCAGAGCTTTATGCAATTTATCGAGCCGTCTTGCATGTTCGCCGTCGTAAATTAGGTGACTGCCTGATTTTGAGCGATTCTCTTAGTGCACTGCAGAGCCTTTGTCAGTTGTACAACCCCCACCCTACTGTACAGCGTATCCAGGATGCCTTCCATGTTTTACACGCTTCTGGCGTTGACGTGGTGTGTGCATGGATTCCTGGTCACGTAGGTTTGCCGGGGAATGAAATGGCAGATTTAGCAGCAAACACGGCAACTACAGAACCCAGTATTATCTCACGCGTTACTTCGGAAGACTTTAGGCTTGAAGTGCGGAGAGCGGTGCTGTCGTCCTGGCACGAAGAGTGGTCAGCTCTGCGCGGTAATAAGCTTAGAGAAGTGAAAGAACTTCCGATAAACTGGGTAACCTCCTGTCGCATATTTCGCCGCGAGGAGGTTAGGTTGGCTCGATTAAGAATAGGGCAATTTTTCGCACGGTTACTTATTTAAAAGGGACCCTGCGCCTCTATGTCCGCTGTGTGACAACCTTTTGTCTGTTAGCCACGTGCTGCTGGAGTGTTACTCTCTAGCGCTCCTTAGGGATTCTCTGCAGCTGCCTGCTAGACTTGCAGAGGTGTTAGCGGACGACAAAACAGCGGTTGATAGAGTTTTTAAGCTTTTAGCCGATTGTAATATCAATTTGAGGATTTGAAATTTTAGATATTTGTTTATGCCTTTTGACCTGTTTATTACAATTTTTTTATCCGGTTATTGCCGCTGGATTTACGTTTGTGTATTCTTTCTTTGATACTACTAGTTTATTTTTGATTCAGGTTTATATCTGGCTATTGCCATGAATTTTAGAAGGGCGCTAATGACCTAGATGTTGAGCGCCCTTAAAACCCACAAATCATCATCACAAGCCATGTGTGGGCAATGTTTGAGAATCGGAACTGAAAAGTTCCGGTTGTGAACTTGTGACGTTGAATTTTTAAGTTCCGATTCTACATCTCAAATGTTCCTTGTGCTGCGGCTTGCGGCTTGATTTATACACTGCACTTAATTTGTTGGTACTTGACGATGGGGCCTTGCTTATTATGAGTATATTAGGTTTACTTTGTCTAGCCTATGTAAATGCTCATCAGTTGAATATGGATCTCTTGTCAGGTGGTGGCGGAAAAGGAAGTTAGGAGTTATGAAATTGTTCTGGCGCTAGAGCTGCATGTCGTGGAAAGTATGTGTACACAGTCGGACAATCACAAAAAAAAAAAAAAATCTATATTACACACAAACCGCAAACGTTGCACTTGTACATACAACTGGTTCACAATACACACACACACATACACAGAGAGAGAGAGAGAGAGAGAGAGAGAGAGAGAGAGGGAGGGAGTGAGGAAGGCAGAGGAGGGAGGGAGGGAGAGTAGAGCTGAAAGGTCGAAGTATGCGTCAAGGTTGCGATAAAGCGGAATTGTTGCAGTTTAAGAAGCGAAATAAAATGACAAGAAAATAATAGACTTGTTCACAGTATTTTAGTCATTTTTCCCTAGGTTTTTTATTTTTCCTCAACGATACGGAGAATAAGGGGTTGAATTTTTCTTGCTTTATTTGTGATAGGTGTATGATAGTTGTGACAGTTTTACAAATCAGTTGTAAATATTTTCATTGAGTTGCACTTGTACTTAATTAACCAACATAATGTGATTAATTTTAATGTCATCGGGAATATTAGAACTTTGTGGTAATTACGAAAATATAAATATATAGCAATAAAATGTTAAGGAAATCTTTAATTTTGTAGTGATAATGAATGCGTTAGTCAACAATAACAGAAATGGTATTTACATATAATGTTTATAGCCCCTCAATAAAACATTTAGAAACCTTCAGCTGGCAGGAAAGCTGTTGAAACATCTTTGGCTGCTCTTTCTAAGTATCGATTGATTGAAATCTCCATACCAACCCTTATTACAGAACTTATACTACAACGGGGGATACTTCTGACTACCACTGGAAACAAAAACTCTTAGAAAATTTTAAAACAAATTTATTTTAAAATTGGTTATTATACGAGTGTCAGTTTATAAAGGTAATATTTAACGTTGTTTATTTACTTTTTACTTTTTTTACATGAATCACAGACCACCTTGGTATTTCATTGTTTTTCAAAAACACCAACAATGAAAACTTTGAAAAAATCACAGTTCAATAATAGAAACAGCGATTGACAATAATTAAAAGACATAATTTAAAAAATTGCAGAGGTTGGGCATAAAGTCCCCTCTCCCCCCGTAGGTATTGCCAAGGTTAAGGAGTGAGGGAGGGGGATTAACAAAGGAGAATCCCTACCCACATTAACGCAGTAATATAAGCTTAGCTACATATTCAGATACAAATAAATACTTCTGCGTTATTGTGAATATCTTCTGTTTAATATTACAAATTCAGACATATCTTATACTTCGGTAGCACCAGCAAATAACGTGACGTCAACAGATAATATCCATCTTACGTTCACCATTTTCGACTGAGGTAATTTTGATTGCTAATGCATCCACATCATACTGTCACGGTTTCCAATTAGTTTTCCAGCAGCCTAGGCTTAATGTGTGTGTAATTAGGAACTTGTAGTTAACGAGCACGATGTGAGATGACACCACTATTGCCGTGTGGTAATTGTAATCATACAGAAGGTTTCCCGCGTAGATCATACATTTCCTCCCACCGTACATCAGGTTCAAATATAACAACCTTGGACGTCAATACCCTGACCCGAATCTATCATCTGTTCTAGAAATAAAAAAGTGCTCCTTTTTTCTTGGTGCTACATGTTTGATCAACACAGATGTGTCTGACGCAATGTGTGGATCAATGGCCACTAAGTTTTCATTCGCTAATGTTCAGCAAGTTTGTTTCCGAACAGTGCACTTCCGGTAGCTGTGCTTCGTCTATAAATACTGTTACTGTGAGAAAATGAGACTAGTTGATACTTCTAAGTATTAAAAAATTTAAACTGAGAGGAGTTGTGCAGAAACATATGATATGTCATTCTAGGGGACGGAGGAGGTCACATTTTAGCTGTAATGGCGATACTCATTTGGGTTTTAAGGCTAATGAAGGTAGCAGAGAAAATTATCTCAACCAAGAAGTTCATAATATTAATTTTAGATAGGACACTGTGGGATAAGATGCACAACAAATCTATAAACCAATTTTTCGAAGAAGTATATGTATTTCAGTTTTGTCGGTAAAACAAAATATCAATCGATTGGCTCAGGGTATTAAGACAAATCCCAAATAGTGCTATCAGCCAAGAAAGGAATATATACCAAAGTTAATTTAAACTCCTTTAAAGCACGAGAGCATAAGATGAAATAGTGCCAAAGCACAGAACGTAAATTTCTGAAAGAAATTATTCCAAGAAATGGAATGGAAAAATGGAATTGAAGGGAGGAAAAATACAGGTATATTCGCTTTAGACACAGAAACATGCTGTGAAAAATCCAGTCTGTGACTAAAAGAATAAAAGTCCGTCTATATCAAAAGGACGGTCAATGAAAACATTTCAGAATGTAAAATGTTTGGACGAGTAGATCTTAAACCCGCATTATGCAGGAATCCAACTAAACCCTATACATTTGTTTGATACGGGCATATTTTATAGACATTTTAAAACCTTGGCTTTCAGCCCCCATCCGCAGTTCATTGTAGAATAGATTTATTTGCTACAGCGGTTTTAAGTTCAACATTACTCTGATGAATTTAAAATATTGTAACAAATGAAGAAAACACCAGTTACTGCTATTCATACTTTATTGCCTTTCTGTCAGTTAGCGTAGTGCTAACGTTACACTTAGATTACTATTGTACAAGCTCAGAGCAACAGAACAACTGCCGAATCACAAATAAGAACTGTCAGACTGAACTGGTAGTCGGCACGACTCGTCAACGCTTCGTATACGTCTTTATTTTTCGTGCCCGGTGCTTGGCAGCGACTTATATATCCCTAGACAGAGGGAAACTTCTGGAGGTAGAATATTCGGGAGTGCCTGTTGCGGAACGGTCCAGAAACCGCACCGTCATGTAATAGCTATTGTCTCGTACGCTCCTATTGTTGTCGGCAATTAGATGCGGCGGGCGCGGTGACAATATAAAAAACCTCATTTTATTAGAGAAACAGTATCAAGAGTATGCTGAATACCTACAGGCCATCCAGTTAATAGGTGGCTAATTTCCATATAACATCTGTTTAAACAAAATATAAAAACGGAGATTCGCATCATGAAGTCAAAGTCTGCTTCTGCTTAATTTTTTTTTTTTTTTTTTTTTTTTTTTTGAATCCAATTTTTTCTTGTTTGTTTTGTTCGCCCAAATGGCATAGCTGTCACGGACACTTAAACACCCTTCTTCATTCCCTTATTCCTTCCCTGTCTCACTAGTTCACCCTCTCCCTCACTAACTCCCTCATTTCCTCCCTCACCCACTCTTGTTTTATTCACTTTAAGTTTTATTTTACTTTTACACTCTAGGTTTCCTTCATTATTCTAGGAACTTTTTTGTAAATGCAGACCAATGTTATTCACTTGGATGAAGCCAAAAGTAAAACATCATCTTCATCGTAATCACCAATAAAGGACTGAGCTTTTATAAGCTCGTTCCGGTTTCCTCAAAGCTGAAATTGTTCAGTCCATCTTCGTTGTGATCGCCCAACATTTCTTCTTCCTAGAGATCTATAGTTTATCAATCATTTCAGAAACATGTCTTCTCGCATTCTGTCAATACATCCTTTTCAGGTGTTTCTATGCTGTTTAATTCGATCTGTAAGTTTTAATATGTTCAATTCTTTTCTTACACGTTCATTCCTTTTTTCATCCAATAGAGAATAGGGTGTACCCTGCAACACTCTTTTAAGAGTCTCATTTCTGTCGCTTCTAACATTTATTATTGTCTTTTCGTAAGCGTCCAACATTCTCATCCATACATCAAAACAGGAACAGCCATTACGTTATACCTAAAACTTCATTCTGGATTCCCTGTATTTTCTAAATTTATTTTAATGGCACCACACATCTTATTAAATTGATTAGTTTTATCATTGATGTAATCACCTTTTATGTAGGACAGATTATATCCTAAATACTTAAAAACATTTACCTGTTCTAAAACTGTATTATCAAATACAATGTTTGCTCTTTAGGTATCACATCCTTTAAATTGAAGAATTTTAGTCTTACTTTATGGAATTTTGAAATTATGCGTTGTACTTATTTTATTTAAATTAAAAATGGCCCTTTGCAGATCGTCTTCTGAGTCGCAAATCACTACTTGATCATCGGCAAACAACAGGGTGTCTAAGTATTTTTTTCTTATTTTAATATGTTTATACAAATTCATCTGCCATTCTATCATGACTCCATCAATATATAAAAAGGCAAGGTGATAAAGCACACACTTGTCTGTTTATTATTGCCATTTTGTGTTGTTTTTTTTTCAAAACCCGTTTGAATTGTGATTTTATTTTCTACATATAGCCGTGGCCAAGTGTTGTGGTATGCCTTTGTCTTTCATTATATTCCATAATGCTTTCCTGTTTACAGTGTCAAAGCCCTTTTCTTAGTCTATGAATCATATAAAGGTTGGTATGTTAAATTCTCCGTGTCGATTAGCTGTGTCATTGTGTATGTACGGTACGTACAAGATCTTCCCTCTCTAAAATTTGTTGAATATATATTATATTTTGTTATCATTATATTCAGTCTATGTTCAATATCGTTGCATAAATTTTATAGCACGCATTTAAAATACCTATTCCTCTATGATTAGAACAGGCTTTTCTATATGTTTTAGAAGTAAAAAGTGGCTACCTAATTGTGTAACTAATAACTTCCGCAAAAATTATACAAGAAAGTCACTTGAACAAAAACGGGATAGAATGAAAATAATGTATCTCAATAAAAGAAGTAGTACAAATTTTCGTTCATGACGTAAAAATATTTTTTTCTCAATGTACAGTATACGTAGAATTTTTAAAAAGCACAATAAGTACCTCAAAAAAGGTGAAAAGTATTTAAGCAATCTAATTGTTCGTCTTTTAATCTAGTAGTTGAACGATTCGGTGGGCCCTATAACTGACACGCATGTGACGTAATCGCAGTTCAGTGTGTAACTTGTGAGATGCAATGTATCCCAGGTGTAAATATGAATTCCCGAAGAACATCAGGGTTTTCCAGATCCTGTGTATTTGATGAGATAATTAAAAAAAAAAAAAAAAAAAAAAAAAAAAAAACAATTACGTGTGCACTCTCGTGACTTTTAGTAAATTCTCATAAAACGATGAAAGTACGTATTACTTAGTGTGTAATTATTCCAGGAGTTTGATATTTTCCGTGCTGCTTAACTATAACACTGTAGACACTTTTGGAGTAACAAGTCGCAATATACTTAGGAATGACAAGGTGCTGTTGCTCATGAACTGTTACTTCGACAGTTATCCAGGAACGTAGTGCTACACACAGAGCTACCTTGTCATTAGCAACTACCAAGTTTCTCTGTAGCAAACACTTCAACCTTAGCTCTTAACTGAACAACTTACGGCAGGAATGTATGAGCTTCATTTACTAGAAACGCTTCAACAGATGTCATTCGAGCTGTGAAAACAACCCAGACGTTTAAGATGTTTCCTCCTTCCAAACATTTAATTCGGCTGAGAGCACTTCCTTAGATAAATGAAATTATTTCGCAATTACCATCCCTACCCTCAGATACTCTACTTACGACTTACTTCTTTTTCTAGTTTTATAGCATTTGCATACACAAAAATGCACAAGATTAGACTGATTCTAAGCGAGATACGAGATTTTAAGGATGTTACATATAAAGTTTTAGGCAATTTTAGTATTAAAGTACGTAAAAATAATTAATAAATTTGCTAAATCAAAAATCTTAAATTCTATTTCAGTTCAGTTTTGAGATTGGAGGAAAGAAAGGTTTAACTCAAGGAAAAAGACACAGTTTAGTATGCTGCAGCCAGAAATTGAAATCGATATATTTGATCTACTTTTAATTAGGAGGCCACCATTTTACTTTGATTCAGAATGACTTGGCATTTTAATATAACATTATTATAATACATGGCACCCTGCATTAATCACAGCCAGATTTCTCCAGTTGCTTTACGCTTTGCAAAGTAAAAGCCTCACATCTAAAGGAGAGAAATATTTTATACGCTGCCGAAGGAGATAAGGATATGAAATGGGCTATTTTTTGGTACAGCATTAAGGATTCCTAAGTGCACTGCTCCGGGAGTGGATTACACTTTTGAAAGCCTTAGTCGTACTTCTGTCATTGATTTAACTTTTTACGCGTATGGTGACATGTTTATAATACACTGCAGATAACATATGCTTTAAAAGTAACTAGTGTGCCTGAAACATTCAATTATCGTGCATAACATTTTAAAGATGAATTCATTGAAATCATTGGAATGTGATTGTCTTTTTATTTAACGGTAGTGCAGCAACTTCAGTTATCTGAAACTAGACAACAGTTAAATACGCTCATTTACATCATAAATATGTTTAAGTAATTTACCTTTAATGCATGTTCAAAACAGTCTGTTTTGGATTGACAATTGCACAACTTTAAAGGAATGAAAGGTAGAATGAATTCAATTTAAAAGTATTAATATTCTTTGGGTGCACTAAGCACTGAAGACAGATCAAGAACCAGGAGAGATTTAAATATAAGTTTTCAATGTTTAGTACATTTGACTTTACTTATCATATTAAGAGGCTTCCTCTAAAGCTTACATAAAATATTAGCAGGACCATGTGAGCTCACAATAAAGCGTCATTGAATATTGAAGATTGTTGTCTAAAAAGCGTAATATACAGTTAGGTAATTCATTACTTAAACATTAATTTAGCTACTTTCTTGGCAATCATATTAATGTGGTCATCCCAGTTTAACTTAGAGTTGAGGAAAATATCTAACAGTAATAATGAGAATTTGTTCACTTTTACAGTAGAACCCCGCTTATCTGAACTAACTGGGGTGTGGTCTGTTTGGAATCGGAAATGTTCGGATTATCCGAAACAGAAAAAAAAAAACAAAAAAAAAAAACCACATAAATTCAGCTATAGAATTAGCACCTACAAGGTAACGTAGCATAGCGATGTGAGGGAGTGACAACGTTGCAATTACCAGGCACAGCATAATGACAATGTATTTAACATAACAGCAATATATTCTTCTGACTTGTGGACATAGCCGATCATGAGTTAGTGGTAGTACATAGGTAGTTCAGTTTGTTTCGCTATCGTTAGCTATTATCCTGCAGTAAGTTATGCCTTTTGCTCACAAATTAATGCAGAAGAGGTGCTTCTTTGTGATGTAACGTGCATTACGATGTAAATCAAATGCAAACAGTTTCTTTACGATAAAAGAAAAACCTTAAATGATGCATTTTGTTTCGGATTATCCGGCATTTCGGATTTGTGGGGTTCAGATTAGTGTGGTTCTACTGTAGTACAGTTTGTCCAGCACGTCCTGACACTCGACATGCGCGAGAGAGGAGAAATTAAGAAGTAATTGAGTGGTGGGGAACAAGCGAGTAATGTCAGAACTCAGGCAGTCACATACACAAGCGGTTTATGTTTACTGACTATAAACAATTATTGTGTAGTTATCAAAGTGAGAGCCAGCGATGCACTGATCGCCACCGCTCCTATTATGCAAGTAGGTACGCCTCTTCTATTGCGCATCTATACTTCAGGAGTGTCACGACAATCTGGACAAACTGTACATCAGGTGAGTCAGCTGCCCCTCATTTTCCAGTTTCATGCAATCCGCATTTTATCTCTAACATGAAAACATTGGCCTCTATGCTTGGTTCCACCCAAGTATTCAACATGGATGTCTTTGCTTAATCCTCAGAGATTTTAAAATTAGGTTATTGTGAATTCGGTTTCCAAGTTTCCATGAACAGAACAAAAAAAGTTGTGTAATGTCGAGACGCGAACCCGTGTCGCGGTGCTTAGCACAGAGAATACGGTCATAATTCGATTCACCTATTTGGAGGCTTGACTGAAAGCACACTTCGAGCTCAAACCCTAGAGCCAGTACGCCAGGTGCTGTGCTATGCCACTGCCACCTCGCGACTCTTCAAGCGTAATTTAGCCCATTAAGACAGTTTTAAACCTTTGCTGGGTGTTTTAATATTATTACCCAAATGGCAAAAGCTATTGTGCATGTTATTTGAGTTGTACGACACGTAGTTTACGCCAAAAGTTAAATAAGCCGTTATTTAATAACTCGTGCGTTTTGATTGTACGGGTCCATGGTGGATAAGGCGTGTTTCTAATTTTTTTGCAGCCAACCCGACTCTAAGTACAAAAATCCGCCATTTTCTTTGTACCTGATGTTGTTAATGTACTCATATGATAGGTCCCCTTTATCAGAGGCGTTTACTGAATCACGTTGCTATGAAAACTCTAATTAAAAGTTTGTAAAATCGGCTGTAAACCCGGAATTCGCTCTCAATAAACGAGTCATATGTTTTTAGGTGTACCTACTTTAGCGAGGAGTACGTTCTGTCCCTTAAACTGCTATTCCTATAAATTTTGCGCATTCGTCTAAGAAAGTGAAGCAATATGTTTTAGTAAGCGAAAAACTGGACTAAAGCGCACATGGCGTTTGATGAGTGGCCTACCTTCCAAGAAAATAAGGGGCGGCTGACTCACCTGGTATACTAACTTCACTGTCTTAAATCACAGATAATTTTTAATACACACTTGCGTTTAATGCATCGTGAAATAACAAGTAGTTACTTGACTAAGCCACTATCGGCCACGCCGTAGCCGAGTGGTTAGACCATTCGCTTCTCACCAAAGCGGTCCGGGTTGGATCCTAGGCAACCGCAAGTGGAATTTGTGGTGGACGAAGTGGCACTGGGCGGGTTTCCTCTGAGTTCTCCGGTTTTCCCCGCCATCTCATTCCATGTATCATCAGTGTCACCACCTGTGGTGCCATATGTAGTAAAAGCGGGCGTTAAACACTACAAAAAAAAAAAAAAAACACACACAATCAGCAGGTAATTTTTAACTGCATCTTCGGCAAACGTAACTTGATTGGATTTGCTCATCTTGAATTCATCTTATATTGATCTTGAGTCTCATTACAATCAGGTGCAATTATTAGGTTACCTCTACAACCTATTGTAATAAAGTTTCTGGCTCTTAAAAATGTATTATAAACAAAGGCATCGTTTATGCGGGAAAAAGACCAGTGCTCGAGTAATCATTTCCTTTTCCTCCTCTATTCTGGGAATAACGGTTTAGCCCTGCGTGGAATCACGAAGTAAGTAATTCCAAGATTTTTCCTCTTGATAAGCTTAAGCGGTCAACTGCATTTGGTGTCGCCACTTCTCTTCTGCATTCATACGATAACGATGAGCAGTCAGTAAGGTGTTAAGTATGACTATAACAATTGCTACCAGGTGAATGACTAAAGATGCTACAGTTAAGCATTCTAAAGATGGGCCTTTAAAAGTGGCGAAGACAATAAATTTGGAACTTTATTACAAATAATTAAATAAAACCTCTATGATGATGTAAATGCCCTTGTTAAACAATTAAAACTGCAGGTTATACCGGTGTTTCTGCAAGGAGCATTACCTGTGTATAAAAAGATTTCAAGTACTTAGGAAGCAGAACTGAGTTGAAACTAGAAAAAGCAGGTAAATACACCAAAATTTCCAATTTCTTGGATAAAAGAAGAGCTAAGGTTCGACAAAGTCAAACTCTATCAGCAACACTCCTGCTTTACCTTCTTTGAATTTGTGTGCATTTTGTATATTATTGCTAGAAATTTGTGAAGGGAAATGAATAAAATATAATTATATTATTGACGCAAATGACACTGTATAATGGAAGCCGAGAGGTACGTCTCTTCCCGATAGGTATTTAGCTACAGATTAACGTGCGTATTATTTTAATTGTTCTTTATTTTAATTAATTTAATTTCCACTGAACATGCTTTATTTCGGTGTTTATCATTATTCGAGTAGTACACCATTCCAACGCGTTATAAAAACAAAAGGTGAAATCCACCTAAGCTTCGTGTTTCTTCCTCCCAGCTGACAAGAGCACGAGGTAACGAGAGGGATATAAAATATTTGTTTAAATGAAGTCTGGTTCTAAGCCTACGTAAATTATAGATCCAAGTTACTGACTATTAGGATCGTCTAGCAAACGTCTACAAATATATTAGGTCAGCTTTAAACGTAACCCAGTTTACTAGCAGAAAAAATCGTTATGACTTGCAGATCCGCCTAAGAAATATCGTTGAGAGGTTGGAAAAGGTTTCCAGTGCTTGAACTGTGTGCAAAACTGAAATTAGAAAACATATTTCCCATAATTGCAGCCACGGCTGTTCTGCACAGCATCTTGAGGTGCACTGGAGAGAAAACACCTCTAGATGACCCGCAGCTATAGAGCTACAGTTCCTTGGAGAGAGAGAAAAAGAGAGACGAGTCCACGTCAAGCGGATGCTTTTCGTCTCAAGCTGATAGAAGTGTGGTTTAAAAGTCGCAATAAATCTATATAAAGTTACTTACACATCACTTTTATCAAAAAGTATTGAAGATCGAGAAAAAAGATCCCCCTTTGAATGAGTGAAAAGAATTTGATCAATTAATTCTACAATAACATAAATTTATTTAATTCAAATTTTAAATTAATCACATTTTCATAAACAATTCCTAATAACAATGGTAAAGAAGCAAATAAAGTATAAAATAATAAATATACCCCTGCTTAACATTTGTTTGAATCCGTAGGAATATCCAAATTAACATCGACTCAAGCAACCAAGAAAAAACAGTGGAAAAGAGCTTTTCGATTAACACATTATAATATCGAATCTATTTATATGGTACAAGATTTAATTTACATAGGCCATTTAAAATAAATACGAGGGCCACTAGATATATACTGAGACTCGGAAACTGGCCATCCTTGAGGAAAGCATTGCCAAAATAACTGACCCATTGCTAATGCAATACTAGCAGGCATATCTTGTTGTGCTATTCATTTTTTCTGGGTTGATGTTTGAAATCTGGAAAGCGTGGACGTTTTTTCAAGTGCAATAGAGATTCAGCGAGAGCATTTTGGTGCAATGACTTCCTACGACTTGAAATTTGGCTTAAGCGAAACGCAATCACTTGTGCGTTTAAGGTACTTTTAGACCGGGAAGCCTCGAATAATAAATTTTGTTAATTAAGTACAAAATATAATGAATGTGACTAGATGTAATTAAGCAGGAAATATGGGTTTCTAGGTATATGTGTGATTGAAGTCATAATTTTAATTGCATGAATAAGTACTGAAAGATAAACTGTAGAAGTCCATACTAAAACACGTCCGGGATCCGAAGTTAAAAAGGCTAGAAATGTGCAGATACTCGTATTAGGGAAAGAAAGGCAGTTAGGCGCTCTCTACACCCACGAATCCATTGTTCTATCTTGAGGGGTGTCTCTCCTTTGTCTCATTGTCCGTTTGTATACCGTGACCGAAAGAGTGAGACGGAGTATCTCAGTGGATATAACTGGGGAATTCCCTGATCCAAGATGGCAGTTTGGAGGAGGGGATGGAGAAGCTGCAATGAAAATCCATGGTTTGGGTATGAAATGGCAAGGCGCGTAAAATCGTCTGGAAAGCCCACCAATCAAATTAAACTGCGGGGGCACACGTGCTTAAAGGTACAGGAAATCGGAGTATTCAAGACAGTCTTTATACCGTCGTTATACCGCCTACCCGTAATCGTCAATACAGTGTTCTTCTTCTTCTTCTTTGAAGACTATTTGAGAAAATTAAAGGTAAAAAGAATTTGTCTCATAAAAATATATTTTATTTTGAGGTGAAGATGGTGGGGTTGGAGGCTATAAATTTGTCAGCTTAGTATGTTTGAAGGTATCCAGCTTAGATAATATAATGTTCGTATTCGTAGGATTTTTAGTTATATATAGGTAGGGAGAGAGAGAGAGAGAGAGAGAGAGAGAGAGAGAGAGAGAGAGAGAGAGGACAGTTATTTATATATTAGGAAGTGTAGCAATATAAAAACTGGATTAATGCTCTAAAACTTCTATGTGGTCTCACACCCGGTTCCTACACCATTTCATGCGAATTTTCCAGTCATGGAACTGGTATTGCAACTATTTTTGTGTTATACTGTTCAACTGTATTATGTTGTTCAACAGTTGATTTGGCTTTCCTATCACTGCACCCATGAACCCGAATACGGTTCCTTTGAGCCCAAAGTTGACTTTCAGGAAGAGAAAAAGTTCGCACGGTGCTAGGTATATACGGTGGATGTTCTACTACTTCATATTTGTTTGTCGCCAATTAACACTTCATAGAAAGCGTATTTTATGCTACGACGTTGTCCTGGTGAAGGATCTATTAAACATTATTTTACTAGTCCGGCTGCTCTGTGCTCACGTTAATGGAGGGGTCTTCAAAGCATTTTTATAAAAAACCTGTATGATAATCTCCCTAAAGACACCCAGTTAATATAGACAATCACACCCCCCCCCCCCTCCCAGAAAGAGCAGAAACAGCGTTTAAGTTTACTCAGAAAGCTTATCAGGCTTGAGGTTCCTTTTACCTGGCACAAATCTGCTACGCGCGAACAATCGGCTTTACTTCCCCTCCAAAGGAAGCCATTCTAAGGATTTTTACACCCTAAAAAAGATCCATCGCCTTCCGCTGTGTTTGAACTCACGACCTTGGGAACAAAGGCTAGCAGTTAACTGTGATGTTACACCATATTACGAAAATATTTAGTTTGTAACTAAATATGTGCAAGCACTTGCGTAGAAAAGGAATACAAATGTAAAAACATACTGAACGTACGGCAATATAGCAAACTGGAAACGCTATAAAATACATCTGCGTGCATTCTCAATAAGATTGCCTAAGAAATCACCGCCTAATTTCACTAAATCAATATGTAATTTTTAGGAACAGAAAAGAAGGGGAAGACAAGAAAGAAAGAGTGAAATTTTGAAGGGGAAGCATTTCTTTCGGGCAACCTCTTATCAGGACGCACTGATTACTTTAGTAAAACTCTAAGTTCTCATTGGATCTGTTTGAATTTGCAAATTAGTATTGGAAGAAAGAAAGAACATCTCAGAAAAAATACCAATTACATCTACATGTTAAGCATCACTATACTTATATTTCCAAAAAATCCACTAAAGTTGTGTTTGTTCCAGGATATTAATATTATAAATCGTCCTAAAGAAGCTAAATGGACAGTTTTATGCACCCACAAAGTATATCGATATGAAAAAATCCCCGGATGCAGCTGTCAAAACTCCGCTCCAGATTTCAACTCACTGAACACCTTCAGCACGACGATAAATATAGATATTTCCACGTTATAACTTCCTACAAGAAGCATGCAGGAAATGAGGACATTTTTAGTTTTGAGTGATGTAAATCTAGAGCTGTCAGAGATGAGCTGCTTTCGTGCTTCTGCATGCAGCTAATTGCTTAAGTACGTTCTTGATTAGCATAATGCAATATGGAATGTAGCAATCTGAGAGCAAGCAGAATTATTCATGAAAACTATGACTACCTTGCCAAATATTAAATTTATGACGGAACTAACATCTTCGGTTTCAAACATAGCACATATTAAACGCGACTCAAAACTCTGAATTAGTAACTTCGATGGTTATACTTGCACTTACTCTGAAATGGTGCATGCCCGCAAACCTAAGAATCGTATAGGTGTTTTCAATTTGTTATACCAGTCCATGCAGCTCTTATTGATTACAAAATAGCCCTCTACATGTTTAAGTGAATTACATGAAAGATTTTTATACACAAAAATTCGAATACTTAGCAATGGTCTCTTCGTTTAATAGTGCAGTTTTCTCACAAATGCTAACTGATGTCCCGTGCATGTTGGTAATCGTATCACGAAATGAATAACGATTGCTTTATAGACCATCCGGTTTGCTTCCACGCGCTCACACCTTCATTACATGACCTGCAGCTCAGATATAGTCTGGGGTTATTAGCCTTGGAGAAAACTGAATCGGCTTAAACTCTCACAACAACCGTCCCGCGTTCTCGGGGAAAATAAACACGTATAGTTTGTGTGTGACACACATACTTAGAGCTACTAACCAATAGAAAACATTCCACTCTTATTAATTAAAATTATTAGTCTGCAAATGAAACATTGATACAATATTATTCAATACCTTGTACTGAGTTTCCAGTAACAATATCTACACTGATGCCCTTGACGTCCTATTTAATTTCAAAACCCCCAACTTGAATTTGCCTTTCATTTAACTGCAACTTAAATATTACAAGTTAGACTCTGAGGAGGGTATTCAAATCCAGGGCTAAGTAAATTGTGGCTTTCACCTCTTAATCCTCAGGAGGCTTGTGGAGCTTCAAACGAAACCCCTGATTTTTGCTCTTCTTCTTCAGTTAATTAATCGTCATTAATCCCTCCCCTTCTTGTTTGCTGTTTTCAACGCAGAAGCAGACTTCTAACACTGATGTCCAGCCATGAGATACATTGTACAATAGTTGGTCTGACATTTAAGGAAGCATTGGCTCTTTCATATTCTGTAGCATACAAAAGCCATGTAATTTACAAACTAATTATTGAGTACGGCTTGTTCATTTTTTTGCAAGTTTATGAGAGATACTATATTTCTTAGTTTTGATAACATGCATGGCATTAAGAACTTCATACGATTATTCTATGAGTAATAATTAATAAAGCACTTGACTTTAATTGCAATTTAAGGCATTTCTTGCTTTTTAATAAATAGGTGTTACCAAATTTTCAAAATTAAGATAGCTATTATGTCACTGCTCCGAAGGATTCCTGTTACGTTCCTTCACAGTAATCATTCAAAGCCCTCTATCCTAGATACGACACTCGACTCGCCCATATATGACAATACATTGGCCGCTGTCTTCATTCTCCAGCTATCTGCTTCTGGGACAGACTATAAATCTTGTTCTGGTCTGATGGCACATCACCATTTGGCATAGTACTATAACTGGCATTCTTTCTACGTGTTCCTTTCGCTGCCATTTAGGATTTTTCAGTGGTTTAATTATTGTTACATTACTATTGTATGTAGATTTTGTAGTAACTTATATACAACCAAGTGATTTATTTTTCTTTGACTCAATCACTTCATTGACATTTTAAAGCTGTTTCAGGTACGCAACTTTGTCCGATCACTAAACTGTTGGTGCTCTTAGCTTTATGATTAATTTTCAATAATTATTTGATATTTTAGTTACATGCACCAGGTAGGTATAATGTTATTTTAAATTATCTCAGCTTTTCTTCATGAGTGGGCTTTCTGATCAGTAACACAGAAGGTTGGAAGGTATTTGTCAGTTGCATGTTAAGGAAACACCGAAGTGATGTTTTAGCCTGTTTGGTCAAAAAATCAATTTTTTGTTTTTTATTGCAAAAAATGCACCATACCTTAAAGAATATATCTGCGAACTTTTAATCCCCTAAGGAGGGGGGAACACATACTTTGGATACCATTTCTAAAGTGGTACGCTTCTGCCTCTGACTTTTAAGTTGGCGTGCCCGCACCTTCCATTTCAACCTTAAACTCATTTTTCTCGGAAACAATCTTTTGTTACTTTCTCATATTCAAAATCTATCTTCTCCAATAAAATCTAGCTAGAGATACATAAAATGCTTTCCAGTATACTTCAGAACATGGGTAACAAAATGTCGGTTTGGAATTTTTATATTGCTTATTTTATTTATCAACAGGTTTACAATGTGAGATCACTTCTTCCTGTATCCAAAGTGTTTAAGTACGTATCTTCTTTCTCCATTCTTCTCTTATTTCCCAATCCCGCTCTTCTAAATTCTTCTCCTTCATACTACTCCTTATATCAGGGGTGTCAAACAGCACTCACCAGGCGTGAAAAGTTTTCCCCTATTTTCCCTCCCTCCGTGATGATCAAATCAGAAAACGGGAAAAACAAAGCCAAAACCGGTTCTAGTAGCGCGTGCTACTGCAGTTAAGGAGGGGTAGACCCCTCTCTTCACACCCTCGGAGTGATGTTTGACATGCCTGCCTTATATCATCTATCTAGGTTTTCCGCGGTCTTCCCCTCTTTCCTCTCCCTAGTGGAATCCATTCCAAAACTTGTCTCGGCAACCTTGTTTCCATCATTCTACGTGTATGACCATACCATTCCAATTGTTTGTATTTTACAAAATCTAATAATGTATCATTAACATTCATTTTTTGTCTAATAGTTGTATTTCTAATTTTCTCTAATTTAGAATGCCTAGTGGATCTTGGATATTGCTTATACCTTTAAAAAAAACAATATAATAATGCGTTTTTATAGCATGTTTAGACATGCGGTATCACAATTTGTTAAAGAAAAACTATTCACCATTATCAACATTTCCTTCCTTTAATTTGTTACAAAGGTAATAAGTGATACAATTTTTAAAATATCAGCTCTGATGTTCGACATCTGAGATAGATTTTGATTATACCCAATAAAATTGGTATAAATTAATTAATATATCAGGAATGTGATTAAATATTGGAATGGAATTTGTTACACATAATTATTTGCTAGCATTGACTGTGCAAAAAAAAAAAAAAAAAAAAAAAAAAAAGTCTTTAACTTCAATACTTCAGAAAATTCCTTTTTCCACTTCGATGTATCCTTAATACGAAAAGTGGCATGCAAAAAGGCTATAAACATGCGAATACTAACTTAAAGCGAAAGGGGCTTTTCGACAAATGTGAGGGACCTTTCTCAAAGTAACACTAAATATTGTAAATATACTATTTACTCCGTTATAGTATGTGAAAAGATCCCAGATCCCAGAAGACATTTGTAAGTTGAGTCAAAATCCTTGGCTAATGTAGTACCCTTGTTACATAGTCTTGAGTACAACGATGAAGGAAAGAATTGCAGATACCAGTTTGAATTTCCTATAACCTTTAAAGTGTCTACATTTTCGTGCTATAACAAGTTTGTGAACTATCGCTTTAAGAAAATTACTTTCAAGGAACAAGGTCAATTAAACATTGATTCCTCGCTGCGAACTCTAAGCGAAAGTTATCCACTGTAGCTGCACTCTGAGACTTATAGCACTCTTCCATTTATTTAAAGCAATCCCTTCTAGCAATCCCATCTACGGCAATTACATTAATCGAACCAACATAACTTGAAGCACAATTATGAAGAAAATGAATTGCATAAGGTAACCTTCAGAGCTATTTTCACAGCTAAATGATTAAGTAGACTTCCATGGCCTTTGTCCATTCAATAAGAAGAAGCAGAACAGTTTTGCGGCGAAACGTTGGCGTAAGTTTTAATTTCTTAAATAAGCCAACAAGACGTGGCCCATACCGGAAACAAGAAAGAAGTATTTCCATAGTATCAGTAAATTGAACAACTACAAATTAATTCATTAGTTTTATTTAACTGTATGTAAATCTTCGGTATTCAACTTTACAAGACAGCATTTCATTTAAAATAGTTCTATGTATGTATTTCTCTGCACGGACCGTCATGAAGTAATTATTACAAATATTTCAGTTTTATTGAAATGTAGCTCTGAACCAATATTCTTCATTTGTGTTCAATTATCCCTTAATGCTTTGATATCAAATGCTTCTGCTATTAGACTGGCTTTACAGTGTACAATAAAATGACTTAACTGAAAACTCGCGATTGTTTACGATTACAAACAAAGCAAAATTTCAGCTTCGGCAGAGAAACAAAATATCTCTCCCAGGAATTCGATTCCATTCCGCTCATCGGCTTCAGTTAATTCCGATTTAAATTCATTCGTTCTATTCGATTCGGTTGCGTTTAATGCAAGTGGGTCTTTATTTACCCATACCTCCCTTCTAGAAATTTAGCAGCATCAGTTTACTGGAGTTGGACTGCTTTAGATACCTCAATAGAAGTTTACTTCGACAAGTGTTTTTCAAAAGCTCGAATACTATCCAGGGCAACGAACTTCCTGCATACCACATATATTTCTCAAATGACCTCGTTGGCTTCGTTATAAAAAATGTTATATTTACATTACATTCTATTCACATTCTTCAACAAACTGTTACAAAATCTTATTCTCTATGCACCTTCCCTCAAATAACTTTATTGCAGATTTCTTTGCAGGTACAAGGGGATTAGGTGAATGTGGTGGGCTCAACCGATAGTCAAACCTTTTAAGAGTGGGTCTCTGTGTGGTGGATTCGAAATTCCGTTCACTTTGCGTGCAGGGTTACAGACGTGTTCTTGCGAGTCCCACGTTGTTGTAGCCATGTATTGCTAACACATTTGGTGGTTTAAAAGACGTTGTTGAATTATTTTGTTACTAGCAGTTAAGTTAAGGAGGTGTAAGATCTAATGGTCCGCCCGAATAGGTTTCCAGGACTTTCTGATTTTGTGACTTGGTTACAGGTTTGTGAATTGAAGGAGTCAGAGGTTTTTCGGTTCGCACTTGGAAATAACACTTGCACATTTTAAGAAGAATACCCTTAAGTTATCGAGAATTCTGCAAGACACTTTAGCTTTTATACTCAATATCACTTTGAACACTTGAAATTATGTCCTATTCTTGTAAATAGTAATTCACATTTGACTGTAGTTTTATACACGCGCTGTATTTCTCATGTATCATCTTCTGTGTGACTTATTACTAATCTAACGTCGAAATATTCACTTCAAACTGTTCCGGCCCATGTGGCCGTTTAAGAACACTTCATATGTTGCTCTTGCGAAGATGCCTTCAGAGTGCTTATAACGGATTGGAAAAAACCTGGGACAACCTACGTCATAGTACTCCCGCCAGCCTGATTCTTATATCTTCTAACTCGTCCTTATCAAAATGTTGTGCTCTCATTGACTCTTGGTTTGTATTTTGAATATGAGTAATATGCGTTGTGTTGGCGAACCCACGCGATGAATGGTGTCATTTCGCTATTGTATATTTCCAACAGCCTAAATGCATAATCCCTACAAATCTTTCAGAATTTTCTGCATAATTACGCCGTTATTTATTTACAAATAATTACGGAAATTAAAATATGGATACATAAGTTCAATTACCTATTTTTCAGATAAATAAGTTAGTGACAAATTATTCCGAAATTGTAGATAATTCTAAACATGGTAACTGAAAATAATGGATAAATTAATAGTTTATAAATATTGATCCCTTCTCCAAAGCGTGTAGTTGAAAGTAACGCTACGTGCGTGAAGAAAGAAAAACACGTACGGTGATTTTCCTTTTCAAAAATATGCTTGAAAATTGAAGTCAATAATAAACAATATCTCGAAATGTCACAAAAAAGTATTTGGCACAAGGTGTGTACTTTAACGACATCCAATTTTGTGTGAACTAAGATTTTGCCTGTATCTTGCGCATTAACAATTATACAAACGTAATGTGGAACAAAGAGAACTTCAGGGGATAATGTTCGGAAATTTAGGTTATATATTTTGTTTGTCATCCAAATACGCTGAAAATACGGTATTTTCATTAAAATCGTTAAGTGTCATTTTCGATATACAGAGTACTTAGGTTGGGGTGGGAGTGGGGGCTTCTTCAAAATATTAGTATCCATTCTCGGGAGATAACCCAAGTAACTATACACATTTTGTATTCTCATTTTTGAGTGACATTGATTATAGAAGTACAAAAACATGACACGCATCTCTTCCAAAATATACTTTTGAACTCAATAAACCTCAGAACATGAATTTCTAGGGAAGTCCTGTATATAGAATGTTTGTGTGCAATGGATGTCTTCCTCTACTTACCTGAGATAAGTAGTAGACTGAAGTATGAACGATTTTGTGGATGCAGTTGAACCTGATTTATGTGTATATCAAGGGGAGGAGGGAAGATGACTTATAACTCAGAATTACAACTGAGATTTTGATAATGTATCATTTTTTTTAAAGAAAGGCTATACAGTGGGCCTACATGTGCAAAATTTTACAAATATATGTATGAAGAAAACATTACTTTGAACTTGGTCCTCCTTAAAGAAATCAATTAATTTGGCTTGCTTCACTTTTCTTGCATTAAGTACATACATCTTATTTTATTACTGATGACCGAACCGTGGTATAAACAACTCTTAAGTGTGAAACAATTTCAATTTAGTTTTGTGTGGATTAAGTTCCAGCTCTAGTATAAATTTTACTTGGTGATCTAGTCATTAGTGTGTAACATTTTCCTGTTCTGTTCTCCATGGGTGATTAAAGGCAACTGAGAACTGAACAACAAAACCGGTTTTCAACAGTAAACAACAGATATCGATAATGTCTATGTTTACTTCTCGTTTGTTGCTACGATATTGTCGTGCAGGTTGGGTCTTTGTCAACAGAGATAAGCAAAATACGCCTCGAGTTTCTTTAAATATAACGTAGGTATGCCGTATTCTCATAATTACGTAAGACTCAGTTGCATTCCACTGAAATTTAATACGTATAACTGTGAATTACGTATGAATGCATTACGTATAAATAAGGTTTTAGTAAAACGCTTTTAACTTACATTTAGCCGGAATCTACAAGAATTTACGTATAAATGCAAATTACGTTAGAATTGGGTTAGGTATATTACAGGTACCTACAACTGTATTACATTTTGCTATACTTTGTATCTTTATATCTTTAATAACATTAATGAATATGCAATAGTAATAAGTATCATGGGTTTTTAAACCTTTTACAAGGAGGAAACCTTAAATAATCTTATAATTTCACATTCTGACACTCATACCTCTCAATGAGAGCCTAACCAACATGGTTGTATTTGATGACATTCGCATTTCGGGGTCTCGTGATCATTTCTTTAGAACATAGTGAAAAGAAAAGAATCTCACAAGGAAATTTTTATATTCTAAATTTTAGATACAGCGAGTCAGGGAAACATTCCTGTCTGTACCACGCTAGTAAGGAAGCGAAATTTGTCTAAGTTCAAAAAGATAAATGCCTCGTTGTCTCTCTTTAAGTTCTAGCAATGTAACTCTTCCGAAACGTTAAAAGATTTGTAAAATCTGATGTGCTGCACTCTGCATGACTTTCTCTACTCTTGTACTAACCATTCTACGAACTCTTATTACTCTATCTTCTTCCTGTTAATTGAGATAAACATTTGCAGAAATTATCTTACTGCTGATTTTATTATAGATGTAAGGGGAACGTAGCAATGCAGTAGGCTTTAAGCGATAGTCAAATATATTAAAGCTTGAAATTCCGTTCTCTTTGCACAGATAAAGTGAATAACGGCCTTCCGTTCGAGAAAAGTTTAAGCATTACCAAACGCACACAAATAACTAGGAATATCTCCGAAATAGTTCACTCCCGAAAAATGCCCACAGACATAACTTGTGTGTTTTAACGAGATCTGCGTTTTTTGTGCAGTGATTTGGTCTATGTCTTACGGTTTACCAGTTATGCAAAAGTCATCAAGAGTAGACAGGACTACATAGGCTATAGCCAGAAAACTCAAAATAAACGTTTTATTTGCCATACAACTATGTCAAACGTATGGCATTTTATTCAAAATCGTTAGTCATTTTCGAAAAAAAAAAAAACAAAACATATTTTCGAAACATTTTCCATGTGAAAGGTAGCTTAGGGTGGAGCAATTGTCTTCAAAATGTTCGTGTCGCATCCTAAAATATACTGAACTTAAATACTAACTTTGGCTTTTAACTAACTTTTCGTTTTTGATCTATGCTGTCCACAGACAGACACACACACAAACACACGTGCGGACCTTTTTCTAAAAAGGCTTTTTTTTTTTTTTTTTTTTTTTTTTTTTTTTTTTTTTTTTGTGGATCCAGGGGACCTCAAACATATTTCCGGTAAAATCTCAACTTCGTATTTTTGGGTAGAATGCAATATTAATTTTGCTATATTGACACCCAAAGCAAGTGCAACTAACAGTTCATGAAAGAGTACAGATACGAGTACAAAGAGATAGATCACTTTAACGCTGGTAGACTGTAACCCAAGAGAGTGAACGCTGATGGCAAGTAGCAGTATATTTATTATACGTAGTAGAGAAAGTAAAAGTCACATTGAAATTCGCTCTGAAACGGACGGAATATTTCCAGAGATTACTGGGAAAATTAAACTGTAAACTGTACAGAGCAGGACTGTAGTAGAATTTAAGTTGGTTTCGCATTTTGCTGTTTCTACTTTACTACAGCAAAACAATCTGCATTGTACAGAACAAACCCATATTACTTCCTGATAGTTTGAACTGATTAAAACGGAAATTTGGAGCGGATATCTATTGCCTGTTATGATAACCAATTTTACTTGTGTTATTAATTTGAATCCCAGTAAATGGTAGTTTGCATGTCCTTGGAATCTATAGAGCAGGGAATAAGTGGCAATCGTTTATCATTATCATTAATTCTTTATAAGCGTTCGCTTCATTTTAGAGTTAACCCTCCGTTGTATTTTGTGGCACCATTAGCCGCGATGTACATATCTATAGTACACACGATCTTTTTGGCGTTTTAAGTATAATTGCTGGTTCATTTTCGTTAGTTTGCTTTTACGATCGCAGGATATTTTATATCATGGAATATCAACTGGTCATACATTACATTTAGTGTTTAAAAACTAATAAACCTTCACGTGGCTAATATAGAGGTAGGCGCAAAAATATTTGTTCTGCGGACAGTCGCTTGTATGAATCATCTTTGTGATCTGTATCATCATAATCAGCACCATGCAGTGTTTGGAACTCGTATTTATGAACATGATATTTATCATGTGTTTCAAGTCTATACTATTACTTAAATATTTCAACATAATCACAAGGTTTATGAAAATATCTACAATTTAGAAAACATGTGTAACAATGTTCAGAAGAAGAATATCACAGTTTCTTATCAAAATGCAATTACAGCTATTTTCTTGCTATTTGCGCTATTCCGTAAACTTCCGATATTTGTGCAATATAAATTACCTTTAGGCTGACGTTGCATAGGTCACACCACATTATTTTGATTAAAATGATAAAGTGGTCGTTAAACTTATACTCAGGAGTAGCAGAGACGGGACCATGAAATGACCACTTTGCCAAAATCGCACTATTACAGTTTGCTCAAATCGCTCCACCACTGCGCCAAGGCGCGACAACTGATATTATAATAATTCATTTGATTGCAATGGTGGGGTGGACGGGACTCCTTAGCTGTAGAGAAAGCAACCCGTCTAGGAGAGAGAACTCTGATAAAAAAAATCTGGTCCCCCAGGTTGGGGGTTATGCGCTGGGCTGGAAACCCGCCATGTAAAAATAAAATTTCTCATGTCTCACAGAAATAAGCCGGACGGACAGAAAATACGACGACATAGGCTAAAAGACAAGGACAAACGATTAGGAAGAAAATACATATTAAGAATTGGGACCTGGAATGTCAGAGGATTAGGATATAAAGAAATGGAGCTAATAAGAGAGCTAGAACACAGAAATATTAATATAGCAATCACTACAGAAACCAAAAAAAAAAAAAAAAGTTAAAAGGCACCAAAGATGTGGGTAATTATGTGATGATTTATTCGGGAGTCGATCAAACTACAAGAGCCGCTAAAGGAGTTGCCATTTGGATTGATAAAAAATGGAGAAGTAAAATACTGGGTTATGAGTTTATCAGTGATAGAATAGTAAATGTAAGACTCAAAACAGAAAGAGGAAAGGTATCAATAATAGGAGCTTATGCTCCTGAAGAAGGTAATTCTGAGGAAACTCACCAATTTTACAATACACTACAGAAAACATTAGATAAATATAACAAATCTGATTATGTGGTACTAGCAGGAGACCTAAATGCGAGAGTAGGCAACTCCCCTATCCCAAATGTGTGCGGACTCTATGGAGAAGAGGTTGTTAATGAGAATGGTAAAATACTGAGAGACTTTGCAACGTTTAATGAGTTAAAATTAACCAATACATTCTATAAGAAAAAATATATACATAAATATACATGGGCTGCCAGAGGATCAAGATCATTGATTACGTTATAGTAAATGATAAATTAAAAAATTTAATCAAATATACAACTGTTAATAGAGGAGCAGAACTATATACGGATCACTATTTGGTAACGACAGACATTTACATACTGGAGAAATGGAAAAACGGAAGAATAAAGAAAAGTTGTAAAAAATATAGTAAAGAAATGTTTAAAATAGGGTTACTGCAAGATAACAGCATAAGAGATCTGTTCCAATATCAAATGACACAATATTCGATGGAGGTTAAAACAGAAGAAGATTTAGAAACCGAATACCAAAATATAAAAGCTATAATATTAAAAACGGCTAAGGAAGTATTAGGGACAAGGAAAAATAATGAACGAAAAAAAAGGAATAAAGTATTGGAATGAAGAAATAGAAATGGTAATAAAAGAGAAAAAAGCAGCATGCTTAAAACATTTACAAACACCCAGTCAAGAAAATAAACAGAACTATAAATTGAAGAGAAATACTGCCAAAACTAAAATAAAAGAAAACAATCAGGAATCATGGAACAGATTTATAGCAACAATAGAACATGACCTCTATGGGAGACAAAGTATAACTTGGAAAATAATGAAGCATTTAAAGACAACAGAAAGGGATATAGCGAAACTTTCATGCATTTCACAAGAAGAATGGATAAAATATTATACGGAATTGCTATATGATAAAAATATAGCAAAAATATTAGATGAAGAGTATGAAGAAAGGACAGTAGATATGATAACATTTGAAGAAATGCAGGAGGTCATAAAAAATATGAAAAATAGAAAGTCGCCAGGTATAGATAATATCCCCATAGAAGTATATAAATATGGAGGATTAATATTACAATTCCGCATACTACATCTACTAAACATATGTTGGAGAATAAAGAAGATCCCAAAAGAATGGGAAATAGCTAAAGTACTAGAGGTATACACCTTTTAAATACAATATATAAAATATATACTCGAATTATAACAACTAGGGCGAAAATAATAGCTGAAACACATATTAGTGAAGAACAACATGGATTCAGAACAGGTAGAGCATGCATAGATAGTGTCACCGCGCCCGATGCATCTAATTGCCGACAACAGCAGTGTCACCCATCGCATTATTGTCGGCGCTACCGCAAGGGAGCCGAAGGAAAGAGACAGAGAATGGCCGCATTGTTGGGGCGCTTGCCGAAAGAGAGGAAAGGATAGAGGCTACTGGAATCTTCTACTTTGTATCTCGCCGCAATAAGTGAACGTTTCTGAAGCTTCCAGAATAGTGCCTGGGAGATATAAATAGCGGTAAAGTGCGACAGAAGAGCAGTCAGACGTATGTGAAGGTTGAGTAGTCGTGCCGACGGAGACGGACAGACGATGTGAAGAGTTGTGCCGACGGAGAAGAGTTAGTTCTTTGTGTTACGAGTTCGGAGCCGTGCTGTTGGAGAATCGGAAAAGACTTTCTTGTTGCAACGAGTGTACAAAGTTACTGTTTACGGAAATAAAAGTGTTTCTTTATCTCGACTACATCTGTCTTCTTTACTTTTCAACACAACCAAAAGTTACACTGGTGTCAGAAGTGGGATTCGTCGAATTGCTTCTAGTTTCGTTACATCGTCGTTAGAAGTTGCAACGTTAGAACCAAGATGGAGGGAGATTCGGAAACCAGGATGATGGCAATGATGAAAGAATTATTCGCCGAAATGAAGACGGCAAACGACAACCTCGCTGCCAAAATGGAAACGTTGAATGACAATCTCGCTGCCGAGCTGAAAGAGGTGAAGATGGAGCTATTGGTGAAAATTGACGGCGAATTGACTGGCGTGACGGAAGATTTGGAAGAACTCGGCGAAAAGGTGGAAGACCTCTGCCAGCATGTGGGCGCCGTGGAGGACGACGCGGAACGTCTTGGCGCCCTGGTAGTAAGAGTTGACGAGAGCGTCAAAGTACTGGATGCCAGGGGCAGACGGAATAGCGCGGACCCGGGGAGGGAGCACCTAGTGGCCGAGGCGACAGTTGCGCCCGTTTCAGATAACGAAAGTGTACGTCTCGGGGAAGACAAAGGGGCAGTTAAGGGACGTCGTCGAGGATCCCCTGGAGGAGTGTGTCGGGTACGTAACCAACCAGGATATGACGTGGAGGACGATCAGCAGGGAAGCGCACAAGCAGGCAAGCAACACGCGAGAACCGACTTGGCGTGTGACATGGGGGGACCGTCGGAGCCATCCAATCACCTGACGCATAGTGCCGTGAACGGAAGAATGGTGGACATCATCTTGGACGGCAGGATACAGGAGAGGCCGTGCCAAGCACGAGTGAACACGAGTGCAGCAGTGGACGCGACACGCGCGGATGTGGTGGGGTTTGTTGCCGGACCCATCGGAAGCAAGGTGGCTGCGAAGGTGCGCCAGAGAGGTCGGCGGACATGGTACCCAGTGAGCCGTTTCCAAGTACGCAGGATAGCCCGCCAACACACCAGGAAGAAGGGCAACTGGACGAGGGACCGTCAAGACCGGCGGTACTGTTGCAGAATTTCGAAGCAGGATGGCATACATCGTCCTACCCAGACCAAGGGACACTATCCGACAGCGATACCTAGGATCGTGCCTCCTGGAGAAGAGGTTCGATGGGTTAGCCCACCGGGGCGCAAGGGAGATGCCGCAGTGATAGTGCTGGTCGGGACGACCAGCTCTGAGGAGGGAGCAGTGTCACCGCGCCCGATGCATCTAATTGCCGACAACAGCAGTGTCACCCATCGCATTATTGTCGGCGCTACCGCAAAGGAGCCGAAGGAAAGAGACAGAGAATGGCCGCATTGTTGGGGCGCTTGCCGAAAAAGAGAAAAGGATAGAGGCTACTGGAATCTTCTACTTTGTGTCTCGCCGCAATAAGTGAACGTTCCTGAAGCTTCCAGAATAGTGCCTGGGAGATATAAATAGCGGTAAAGTGCGACAGAAGAGCAGTCAGACGTATGTGAAGGTTGAGTAGTCGTGCCGACGGAGACGGACAGACGATGTGAAGAGTTGTGCCGACGGAGAAGAGTTAGTTCTTTGTGTTACGAGTTCGGAGCCGTGCTGTTGGAGAATCGGAAAAGACTTTCTTGTTGCAACGAGTGTACAAAGTTACTGTTTACGGAAATAAAAGTGTTTCTTTATCTCGACTACATCTGTCATATTTACTTTACACCCAACCAAAAAGTTACAATAATGTCTTTACAATAAAAGAAATATTAGAAGAACGAAGAGAATTTAATCTTGAAACCCATCTAGCATTTATAGATTTAGAAATGGCGTTTGACAAAGTTAACCGGTTATTGTTATGGGATATAATATGTAAAAAGGGATACCCACTACACTTAGTTAAAATTATTCAAAGCCTATACAGAAATACGAAATTGGTAATGGAAATGGAAGGAGAAATATCAAATGAATTTGAAATAAACAAAGGATTGAAACAAGGATCTCCAATTCTTTTTAATATATATATATATATATATATATATATATATATATATATATATATATATATATATATATTATAAGTAGTGCATGAGGGGATTAGGTTAGGACAAGGAAGAGCAATAAACGCCCTTCTATTTGCTGACGATTTAGTTTTAATCTTTGACAAGGAAGACAGACTACAGAAAGGAGTATATCAACTAAACCAAATGTGTAAGAAATATGATATGACAATCTCAAAGACAAAAACAGTTGTAATGGCATTCCAGGGAAAATATCCAATAAGGACTAAAATTGTAGTAGAGGAAACTATAATAGAACAAGTATCACACTTTCAATACCTTGGCTGTGATATAACCTATGAAGCTGAAAATCAAGATATAAGGAATAAAATACAAAAATTCCAAGCAGTTTGCGGAACAATTAAGAGAACCCTCAGGAATAAAGCAAGGAAAGAAACCCAAATAAGATTTTACAAAGTGATGGCAATCCCAATATTAAACTACGGAAGTGAGGCATGGATACTAAGGGAAAAGGAGAAGAGCAAAATACAAGCTGCTGAAATGAGATTCCTACGATCAATTAAAGGATGCACAAGAGAAGATCACATTAGGAATGAAATTCTTAGAGAAGAATTAGAAGTACAACCGCTACTAGAAGAAATCCTAAGATATAGAAGCAAATCGGTCGAACACCTTAATCGCATGCCAAGAGAAAGAATTCCAAAACAAGCCTTCCATTATAGACCAAGAGGACGAAGATCAATAGGACGCCCCCTCCAGGAAATGTGAGACCGGAACAGGCTTAAGCCTAACCCGTGAAGGAAGAAGAAGAAGAAGCAGAAGAATTGCAATGTATCGACATGTCTTAAAATTGTGCAGAAAGCAGATGTGTTAACAGCAGCACCTTATAAACTGCTACTAAAAGAGAAAAAAAGGGGCTCAAACCAAAAACTCATGAAATTCAAGAGAAAACTCACAGCTTCGAAAGTCGGAGGGCCAGATCAATTGGAAATCGAGAAGGACGATCTAGAATAAAGGTTTGCCAAAAAGGATAGGACCAACAAAAAATAAAGAATCGTGGTTTTGAGTGTCAAGCGTGTGCAAAGGGGCCCATAAAGAATGTGGTAGCAACTGTAAAAAGAACACTGTTTTCTTTTGTGACATTTACAAATTGGGATATTTGACATTTTGACTTTAGTCTTCTTTTTTGTATTATCCGACTCTGTAATTGTTCTTCATATGCGTTACGTTGAATGTTAGAAGAATAAGAGTCTAATTAAAAGTTAGGTCAGTGTTGGATTAAACGCCAATTAGTGAGGTGCGATTTTGGCAACTACAGGTGCGTATTCGGCAACAGTTTCCCAAATGGTACCCATTGCAGACAAAATTGTTACTATCTTTTACCGATTTAAAAGTTGAGAAAAAAATTCACGGAACGCTTAAGTGCTGAAAATTTCAATAAGCAATACTTCCGGCTACGAGTTTGTATGTTTATAAAGTTAAGTTGACGTTACTATAAATTCGTGCGATTTAGGGCATCTTACCCTAAAGGAAACATGATAGGAGATTACTACAAGTAAATAATGAAGACCTCAGTATGGTTTGGTTACCCGAGTAAAGAAATTAAAACTGAGCATGGTCCTTGGCGGACACTAAATCTATGTTTCCCTCGCCAAGTAGCCTTTTAACCGCGCAACGGACGAGATAGATACCGCAGCATTGTCGCTTTGGGATTTTGTGGCCGAGATCAATGGATTATACCAGCACGTGGATTTTCTACCAGACGAATCCTCCCACTGTGCATGCTCCTCCATTAGCGCCCACAAAGGGTATATCCGCCTTAACTGCTGTAAATCAGTTCCTGAAGCCCGATTGGACAGCAGTGCATGTACACTGTCCCTTTTTGCTTAATTGGAGTCCGGTAACAAAGCGATTTTCGGCATTCATTTGCCTAGTTTATCATCAGGTCACTGTTTTGCATTTCTTTCTCTACTACGTATTGTAAGTAGAGGAAACATTGTATTGTACCCAAAAATTCGATGTCGAGATTTCACAAGAAATATGTTTCGAGTCCTACACACTCACACAATCTCTCGTGTGTGTGTGTGTGTGTGTGTGTGTGTGTGTGTGTGTGTGTATGTGTGTGTATGTGTGTGTGTGTCTGTGAACAGCACAACTGGAAAACGAAAGTTGGTTAAAAACCAAAGTTGGTATTTAAGACCCGGCACGAGGATTTTGAGGAAAATTCCTCCACCCTAAACCACATGGAATCTTTTTCTCGAAAGTTTTGATTTTCTCGAAGATGGTTATCACTGTTTTGATTAAAATCTTTAAGATACTTTTATGGCAAATGAAATTTAGGTTTTGAATTTTCAGGCTATAGATCCACGTAGTCCTATGACATTTACATACCTGGTAAACCGCAAGAGACAGACCAAATGTTACTATACAAAAAATATAGATCTCGTTAAAGCACACAATTTATGTCCAAATGAATTTTATTGTGGAGTGAACCATTTCGGAGACATTTCTTATTAGTTGTGTTTTGGAATACTTAAACTTTCGTTAAAGGGGAGATCATTATCCATTTTGTATATCTTAGCAGTGCAAAGAGGACGAAATCTCAAAGCTTTAAAACATTTGGCTATCACTCAAAGCCTACTGTATACCCATATTCCCCTTGCACCTACAAGCGCAGGCATTTCCAGCAACTAGGGAAATGTGTGTGCCAAATTTTCATTCCTATATCCAATCACATTCTGCATGTATTGATTAATGTATATTAATTTATATCAATTTTGTTGGGTATAATCAAAATCTCCTCCATCATGTTGAACTAGAAATTTAATTTATTTAAATTTTATCTTCTATTAACTTTGTAATAAACAAAAGATGGAAATTTTCATATAATGAATAGTTTTTCTTAAAACAAGGTTTTAATACCGTATAGTGCAAAAATGTCACCAAACAGCACATTATTATATTAATCATTTTTTAAAAAGTTACATCCCATATCAAAATTCCAATCGGACATTTTAGTAACCATATTATTGAAAAATAAAATTGATCTCTAGTTGGATTTTTGCGGGAGAAGATAGATTTTGAATAAGACAAAAGAAAAAAATCTTTCCGGCAAGAATGACTAACGTTTAGTCACCTACTTCCTCATTAATAAAGATGAAACAATTCCTTCAATGGATGTGAGGTTGGCTACGCATAAACCGTACACTGCAGCTGACTCTGAACATTGCACCAAGTCAGTGGTCCACAAGAGCAGGTTCCATGTGCACTAGAGATGTAATGTATGTATATGTATATATAGTGAGCGTTGAACTTTACGCTGATATTTTAATTACGAAGGAATTGTTTCATGTTTACTCATAAACCTCTATGTAAGTATATTTTCCCCCGACTTTGTTCATCAATTTGAATAAGGTTGAGGTACTGTCCCTTATTCGGCATTCCGAAGTAGAGTAATTTAATATGTGATTTCTAAATATACTTAACACACAGTGTTTACAAATACGTGGTCTCTTCAAAGAAAAAAGAATCAAAGTTGCCACAACTTAAGCTTTATTTTCGTCACAAATAAAATAATAAATATATACATTGAATAATTACACTCAAATAACCTCCTAAACACAATAAATTATTTCAAAAGTAGGATCAAATGCACACTATCAGCTTGTAAAACAACAGAAATCTGCTAAATCAAATAGAAGCATGTAAATAACTTCAAAAATCAACAAATGGCGAACGGGAACTCTGCCCTCTAAGAGATTTATTGGAGAACTTGTTCAAGTAGACTACCATGATTACGTAGGCAGCAGCACACTTAGCGCCTTGTTTAAAAACAATTTATTCCAAAACGCCATGAAATGGAAATTGTGTGTACGTCCACTTAAAAGGTAGATGCGAGGCGGACCACTTTAACAAATAGCGTCAAAATTTGTGTACCGCCCTCCCTAGTCCAAAAATCAGTCCTTTTTGGCGAAACAGTTTAAAATATCACTTCAGTGTTCCCTTAAGCTGAAATATTGCACCTAATAAAAAAATGGAATTCACCATTTTCGTAACTAAGACTCCACATGAAAAAAACAGGTAACCGTTTCTTCCTTAAAATTAGAATTTCTATTGGTCTTCAAGAACAGAGATGGACGTTTCCGTTTTCTGAAGCGTGGAGACAGATTTATGACAGTCAGTGGTTGTCGGTGGGGTACATTTCTTTTATGAAGCAACTGCACTCGCGTTCAGTAAACAGGCTTTATCTATAAATTCGAACTGCACATTCACATGCTGATATTAACGGTGTGCATTTGTGGTGTTTCTGTCAGTATCAGCAGCTGAATTGGCAGCCCTTCGTTACTCGCGTGAATAACTGTAGCGTGTTTACTCGCGTGAGGAACAGGTTTTACATTATTGCTTTAAACATCAATTTTCAACACTTTGTTAAAAAAGATGGCTATGTAGACTATAAATCAACCCATTTTACTTTTATATCTATACACACACACACACACACACACACACACACACACACACACACACACACACACACACACACACACACACACACACACACACACACACAGACCATATATTGTATATTAAAATGAGTTGAAAGTGTACACATAATAGTAATGATAACGATAACAATAACAATAACAATAACAATAATAACAATAATAACAATAATAATAATAAACAATAGTAACAATAATAATAATCATCATCACAATAAAAATAATAAAAATAGTATATACCTACATATTTGCTCATAAAATTATGTACATTTCACATATTCTGTTTGAAACTGAGTTTAGAGTATGTTCATATTAACAGCACCTTCTTTAGAGATATACTTGAAGAGACCTATTTGTTTTACCCTCCCAGGTATGGTCTATTGTTATTAGAATTCCACTCATATTGCACTAACTTTCATTTGATTTCTTCTGGCATTCATCAGACACAATACAGTAATTTACTGGCAATTCACGCACACGACTTTCAAATGGCTAGAGCAAACCATTTATAACACTCCGTACACCATTTTGTGGTTGATTTGTTATTTGTCTTTTCTTAGCATCAGACATGTCCGCAAATAACATTATTATTTACTATCATCATTATCATTATCGTTATTATTATCACCATCGTTATTATCATTATTATCATTATTATTATTATAAATAGCTGTGACGATAGTGCTAGTAATTATTACTTATAGTAGTATGCTAATATTGCAAACAAATAAAAATAGTTATTTAGAGAAGTCAAACAAATATAGATAACGAGATAAAAACCCTACATTTTTAAAATACTCATAATATATAACACAAACATTCCTTAAATATGTAATAAGGAGAATAAAATATATAGGTCTACGGTATACTTATCAACACTTTGCAGAAACTCTAACGTAAAAGGTCGCATGGGTGTCACTTGTCACCCAAAAGCACTTAGGAGAACAAAACTGCATACATTACAAGAATAACTGCAAAACTGAAAGAGAAAAATATTGCTGTTTATGCATTCCTTAGAAGCTACATGAGCCCCCATATCTCTAAGTCTGTTCTGAGAACTACAGCAATGAAAACAAATACGCTGGGTGACACCTGTCACCCACACGTATAACGAAGAGTTAAGAGTATTTTTCACCTGGAGCGCTCCCTAGCAATTGTTTGCACAGCTTACATGCCTCTTCCATGAGAGCGTCCCTTAAATTTGTCTGCATGGTAGGGTAACGAGTTTTCTGGTCATTGAGTATCAACGATGCAGCACACCACCGCTGGCAGAGGGTAATATGAACCTGAGATTATATCACAGTGTCTGCAGCTAGAGTGCTATTTTCGAACCGCATTGCTGAACAAAGGGGGATATCAGTACGATTATAGCCACTGCATTGGTGATTACTGGACAAGTATCAGGAATTCCAAGCGACACCTAGAAGAATCTGTTAAAAGCTAACCAAGATTATTCTTCATTCTGGCATGATCTATATAAATGACCCTCAAGTACATAAATTTATGGTGCAAATCTTCAGACTTGCTTGGTGTGTTACTGGTTTTTTATTTATATAGCTAGTTTATTGTTGTTTCCCCCTTGATAGGTGAGTACTACACACCGACTACCTTACCAACGACGAATGCCACTACGGTAATATGTAAGCACACGCCCTTCACTTTTCAGGGTCGCTGTAGAACTTCCAACAAACCACCGAAAGAAACTTTTGTTGTACGCTCTATGGAAAGATACGTGAACGCAAAGCATAGGCCTCGATTGCCGAACAAAAATTTCCCTACATCGACCTAAGCGCTCGGTGTATGATTGCTGTTTTCTTCAACTTTTTGACATCAAAGGCTCACCAAACAGCAATGACCATCGAGGAGCCATTATGAATTAACGTCCCATATACTTCTCAACGTGAGAACGAAGATTTTGAATAAACTGTCCCACCATAATCTATCTTTTGCAAATAAAAGTTTTCTTTCATTTTTTAGATTTTATTAAAATTAGCTCTTAAGAATTTGAATAAAATATCACATATTTAATATACCTACATGGCAAACATAATGCATGTTCTAGGAATAGCTGTGAAGTCCTCTTCATTCTGATGATATTTTTATATACTTGTAAACATTTAAGAGATAGACAAATGCATACTGGATAAAAAGTGGGGTCTCTTTAAAATAATAATATATTTTAAATAAATTGTTCTACGTTACCAGAAACTTAAATATTCGTAGTTATTGCTTTTAATTACTCAATAGTTTTGCCATTTTTAAAAGTGATGTGTATATTCGGTTGCTCCTTGACTATATATTGTTTCCTATCTTTTATCTACAACGAAATATGTATTGAAAGTATTTCTTCAAAGGGTTATCTAGAGTAGTATGAAACAGATAAACAAGCTTCATAAAAATAGGTTCCAGATGTTATAAAACCTAAAAGATAGTGATAGAAAAAGTCGTGTGAATGTACCACCGACTGTTTATTTTAAAGTAGAGAAAGTATTGTATTCCACCTAAAAATATATTTCGAGATTGTAGCAAACATGTATTTTGTTGAAAGATGTAATTCAACATGCATGTATATGTCTTCAAACAGCACAATTCAAGCAAGAAAAGTCGGTTAAGTACTCACATGAAGCCGAAATTGTGAACGCCATAATTATGGATGTAATACTGCATCACATGGCGGAATTAGATAATCAGAAAATGTTAAAATTGTTACGTGTATAAATGTACGAGATCTGTGAATATCAGTTGTGACTAAAATTGTCAAAAGGCAGGAAAAGGTACAAGCAAGTCATTAGTGGTAAATTCCAGGTAGTCAGCCTGATACATAGGTATACCGGTTTTCCTGGAAATCGCTCAGCGCCGGTGTGAGCCGGAAAACAAGGGATGGTCGATTCTTCGAAACCCTGTTGCTAATTAGGAAGTGAAAGGTACAGAGAGCGTCATAACCCACAGGCACTTGCCTGCGAGAACCCGGAGAGAAAGGGTCGTTTAGACAGTTGCCCTTCAGAACCCGGCGGGTCACTACACTCGTCGCCCAAATCTTCAGTTACGGCACTTGTATTCCGGATCCTCAAGTGTGAGGACACATTATAGTTAATATTAACAATCTTCTGTCTTAGTAAAGATACGGTAATGACTCAACGCATTTAATAACGGTCGGCAAATCTCACGCTTTCTTATTTTGGTGAGAATAAAAGTGTTTCAACGAAGTTCTGGTTTTATTCGCAAACACTCACGCATACCCTGATGTTAAGATCACATGCCAGAGCAGCCGGAGCAGAAGACATCCAGAAAGCAGCAGTCGGCGTAGGAGAGCATAGGAGAGACGAGTCGACATCACACATAACTGGGTATTTAAGTTCAGGAGCTTTGAAGGGTTTTCAACAGTATAGTCTTGAAAAAATCAGCACTTTCCAAACTTCACTTTACTGCAATATTTTTGTTAATTTTTTTTAATTAGAAAATGTTCATGACAAATAAACAGTATATTTTGAATGCTCTCAGAATAACTGTGAAGTTCTTTTTGTGTTGAAACACTTCTGTATACTTAGTAAAGCATAATATATATATATATATATATATATATATATATATATATATATATATATATACAAAGGCTTATTACATAAAAGTGTAGATATATTTGAAACAAATTTGCGAAACAAAATTTCTTGTAGCACAAGCCATTTCCCAGATATTCTTAAACCTTCAGTATAATCAATCGGATAAAAATGACAAACATGTGCAGTGCCTAACGACGCTAGTTCACTACGTTAGAAAAAACAGGCTTTAATTATTTGATAAGATACCTTCGCCCCTCATACCTTCTCAGCTGCAAATGGATGGTTTCTTTCTTTCTTTTTCTTATTCATGTACGGAGAATAGAATTTCAAGGTCATCAAATAGTGACCGGCTTTGAAAAACATTTGATTATACGATAAAGCTTAGGTATTCTTTTTTAACTATTCCATTGTATCCTGCATTTGACTGCAATTATCATATCGGTGTACTTTTGCTTTTGGAACATATTGCCATATTAGCAATTGTGTTAATTGTGGTGCAATTCTCATAGAATTTCTTTGGGTTTTATACATTAGATCTCTCTCTCTCTCTCTCTCTCTCTCTCTCTCTCTCTTTCTCATACGCAAATGACGACACATATACACACATATATGTATGTATATTCATACTCTCATTATTTTATACTTATAGACTCTAGGAAGGACTGTCTTTTGGCTAGAGAAAAAAATGAATATCAGATGGTAATCAAATCCGGGACACCTCGCAAGCAGGTGCTCAGTTGACAGAGCCACGGAACCAATCTGTATTCTGTTTATTCCTACAACGAAATGAGTAATGAACAATAACGTATTAACAAGTAGATAGACTCACTTTGTAAAATTACTTTGTAGACGAGCCACACATTGCATTAATCTGGATCAAATGGCTACTTTCCATTGCGACACACCTTAATTTCACACTTCATAGCTTTGCAGCAGATAAGTAACTGACGCAGCTACTATTACAGAATGACCATTGAAATACAACTATTTTTGTATGTCGTAAAATACACTGGTCCTCGGTGCGAGGTTCCATGTTATAAGCTCACTTCTGTATTATTTATTAAATAAAAAAGGGCGAACCAAGCTCGTGACGTGTTTGCACTTGCACATCATACTCATGAGAATATGGAGCAGAAAAGCTGCAACCTCTGCAATGCAGTTCTATTCAGCTTACCAAAATGCAATGTTTGAGGAACATTCTCTCTACCCCAAGAGTTACAATATTCGCTTGAGAAAAATCAAATATGACAATATTGCAGAAGCAGTCTTATTGTTGCGATTGCTTACAGGTATAGGCACACTGGTGCGCCTGCCTAGCTTGCTGTTTAACGTTGATTAGCAAGGAGCTATATCAAACAGCCTAGATCAGATTCGTTTAGGCACAATCAGGTCGCTGCACCGCGAACAAGAAGATCCAATGTGTTGACTCTAATACTATTCGATCCCAGTTTACTTTGATCCTCTTTAGAAGCCAAGAAGTTTCTTGGGGGGTGGGGGGACTATTCTGAACTTTTTCCGGTGAAGGAAAGGGGTTGTTCAGACACCACAGTCTTCAGCGAGCAATAGCTTTACAATCGCAAAGTATACGCATCGCTGTTTCATTGCCGAAGTCGCAGAATCGACACATTTACTTTCGCCCATCTCAAAAAGATGATCTCTAAGAGCGTAGTGTCCAGAAAGGAGCCAACAATTAACCTAACAATCGAATGAGTCAGATTGCAGTCTAATACAGCAGAGGTAATCCATAATTACTGGAGTAGACGTTGCACCAGATAGTAACAGTGAGCTTTTCAGCCCAGATCTTCGAAGCAGAAGTGTGCCAGCTGTTACAAAGGGGCTAAGAAGCAGTTCGTGTTTGTCTCTACCCAAGATCAGGCGCATTTCGCATCCTGCGACAACGTGAATATTTTTGTTCTGAATAATGCTCTACTCGCTGATCTGAACCATTTGAATAACAAAGGAGTGTTGAAGGTGGAGGGTGTCTTCCCAACAAGTCTTTTCACTTACAGGTTTGCTTAAGAGTTACCCTTTTATGGGGAGGGGAAGAATTTACTTTAGAAAAGTAGCAAACACGCAAGGAAAAAGTGAGAAAACTCTAAGCAGAACATAAGGGAGGAGGAAAGGCAGTGAAATAAAATGTAAGAGAAAAAAGGTCCAGGAGTTTGTGACAGGAAACATCAGCCTAATAATACCAATACCAATACCAATACCAATACCAACACCAACACCAACACCAACACCAACACCAACACCAACACCAACACTACTACTACTACTACTACTACTACTACTACTACTACTACTACTACTACTACTACTACTAATAATAATAATAATAATAATAATAATAATAATAATAATAATAATAATAATAATAATAATAATAATAATAATAATAATATGATTATGAATAACCATGTATGTCAATAATATTCACCCATACCATTTATCTAAAAGGCAGGAAAAACTTGAAACGTGTTATAAGTTCAGAGAAAAACAGTTAATAACGTAAGGTCGCCAAACAATAAGAACAAACCCACGTCCAGAATCTTTAGAATCTTTGTTCATTTTAATGCATGAACAACCTGAAAGATGCATTTGGTGACAACAACTTCCCCATTGGTGGACATATGGCAATCACGGAATTAAGATGGACAAGAATCGCAAAAATGGCGATAGATGGTGGAAACAAGGAGAGGCTGTTTCAAATAAAACTAAGATGCGAGTCGCAGCGACTCTCAGATACACCTTTTCCTCACGTCTGCTTGGCAATGTGACGGTTAGAATGTTCAACACGCTAAGTTCGTAAGTTCAAAGGGGCAGTAATCGGGAATGTCAATATCGGGAGCAAGCGGAGATTCGCAATAAAGGTATATGGTTCGTAACGAGAAAGTCCAGTTATTAATATCGATGCTAATGTGCCAAGGAAAATAAATGTTCACAGAATAATAAGGAAAAACTTCAGTAATAATTATTTCATAACCAAACCGCTCTAATCACCTGCGATATTAGAATCATAGCCGAGGCAAACTCCGCGAAGAATGAAAAATTGTGCCGCAAGTTGGATAGCTGCCCTATTTTAGGGTTGTCATAAAGACAAGGCCTGGTAATAAATCTGTAGAGAAAAAAACAATTTTAAATATGAATAAAAAAAAATGTAGGTACAATATAAGAATATTGACAAAGTACAAATTATAAAATTTGGAAATGGGACAGTTAACCATTGTGAAATTTATTGATTTAATTTAGTATAGTACACAGATGATTATGTAAAATGTGCAAAGAATCACGGATAATTTGCAAACCAATATCTTCTAAACAGTTAATTGCAACTCAAAACGTCGGAATAGATCAACAGTAAATTTAGTAAACATTCTGCCAGCACCAAGAATTGGACCAATCGCTTTCCAATGTGAAATGTATTTGTTTCTTAAATAAGAAATGCAAGGCTCATAATGTATCTTATTTACCATTTCCTCTTATCAACCTCTTTAACATTGCCTAATTCTTTTTTAAACCGGATTGTGGCGTCAAGAATTAGTCCCATATCCGTTACCTGTCAATGGCAATCACGTCTGCTCTTTCATGGAGCTGAAGACAGAGGAACAAACTACTACTACTTCATAGACCTCATATTTCGTTTTGGCTCTGAATAAATCAGCAGACACCATCCGTACTGTGAGATGTGTGTTGTTTCTAAGAAGTTCGCTAAAGCAGAGTGCAATTTAATAAGATAGTTCAACTGGTATTAGGAAGGGAATGAATTAAGCTTAGGTAATAACCTGGCGCAACATCCATCAATATTAGGATATTTTCTGTACCATAAGTACTACAATCAAAGTACATATTCCAAATTAGGAAACAGTATTTAATGTTACACAATCAAAACGAGCAACTAATAAATAACTTCTAGGTTTCAGGTTAAGGAAGTCTTCCTTGAATATCGTATACCCATCCCAAGTCTAGTAGTTTATTAGTCTGCTACCATAGACAATCCTTGTTTAGAAGATGTTCTTTATCCTATACATTTTTAATTATTAAAGGAAACTTAGCTGATATTTTTCCTAAATTATGAAGTTTTGGCTGGAATTTTATCCTTCTTAAGTATTTCATGTATGCACTAGGGGACTTTAATTTCGTACAAGTAGTTTTATTTCTGGCTTTATAAATAAGCATTATTGCGTTAAATAATGTGCTGATATCTCACTGAATAAAACATTTGCACAAGCAAAATACACAGAACAAGATGGACTCGAATGTTGAAAGTATAACACATTCATTCTCGGTTTCTCTCACTCGTTTTCTCTCTCTCTCTCTCTCTCTCTCTCTCTCTCTCTCTCTCTCTCTCTCTCTCTTTCACTATCTCTCTCACACAAAAACTACGTTGAGTAATAGTTTCGAAGAATACTAATTGATACTGTGACAAAAATATTTTTGTATGTTTTCGATAACTATAATTTATATAAGTGCAATATTCGGAGCAATTTGTTGAGCTGTTGTTTCAGCTCAACAATATTTAAATCCCAGAGGAGGACCATAGCAAGACGGAGCCTCCACCAAATGTGACCTTAGTACGGTGCCTACGGCAAAAACCATAGCAAAACGTCCTGTTGAGACCACGCCTCATGTTGACGTGACCTAGTTAATTTAATGGAAATAAATTATTTTCTCCTAAACATCTGCTTAAGTAAGCAACCATACTATTTGATTTCTTTCTTGATAAAAATGAAGGAAAATCTAGATAGCAAGTGAGTTAGGTTGAAACTGAGCTTTTGTTTAACTGATTCCACAAATAACGTTCACTGTAGTGAGATACATGTTTATTACTATGAACACGCCGAACATTCATAGTGGTGCGTTTACTATGATTATTAATGTATAAATTATTTCTCATACCTACGAATTTAACTTTATTCAACAATAAAGTAAATTTCACTTGGTGCAAGGTATTCACTTGTTTGTCACTCAGAAGTTCTTACCATGATTTTCCTAATGCTATATTGCCTCTTCACTATTTCACCATCTGTGCCATTTTATTTTTGTTAGAATAAGTGTATATACGTTTTGTTCAAACGCTACAGAGGATTAATTGCATTCTCTCGAGTTTGTTTAGGACTAAAGAAGCAACTGTTCTAATTGTGGTTTCTGCAAGCATTCACATCTGGTTGCTAATGGTCAGTAATTGAATTTGGCCCGTACAGAGGTCACAGCCCCATCTGATTGCTGTTGCATTCGGCGACTCGTTTGAGACAATTGTTTCTGGCATGACTTGCTACATTGCAGGGAAGCAGGCTATCGGTTAGCTTTTGTACTTTATAAAGCTTTTGTGTCCTTCCACGTCAATAAAGGATGGAATGTAGCTCTTGGGCGTGGTACAATTGGAATGATCCCCATGCGTGTTCTAAAGCGTAATCCAGAATCCAGCCCCATTTGAAATCTCGTGCACTGTACAATGTCAAACCTTGCTCCAGTTGTCGATGTTCAATCTCGATAGTAGGTCTCCAATAGTTATGGTCAATATGTCGTGCAACACTATTTCTTTAAAACTTATTCATGAACTTAATATTTGTCTCCAAGGCAAATGTGAAAACATCAAAACTTGGTTCCTTTGACAACATTGCAGATTGTAGAAAAGGCATCAGAACTCTGAATTGAAGCGTAAAACAACTTTGATGATTAGTGTGAATTTATTAACAGTTTTAGATGTTTCGGTGTTGAATTCTCCAATATTAGGTATGTAAATTTCACAAGTAAATAATGAGCACTTTAGTAAACTCTGTTTTGCATTGCCCAGTGAGTATCTGTCCATATCTAAATACAATTGTTAATAATACATTTCCCAGGACGTAACACTATTATCAAAATTATATGTCTTTCTCAAATTTAATGCCCTCATGTTGTTTCAAAATTCGCGAAATACAGGAGCGAGCAGAGTGTAGTGAAGAAGGCGAAGTGTAATGGTGTTAACGGTTAAGACAATCAGAAGAGACTCTGGCTGATGCACCTATAACTCTCGAAGCTACGGGAATAATAAAACCAATTATGGCACACATTCAAATGCTGACCTGTCATGACGACTTTAAAGGTCTACCAAAAACTGACGCATCGTCTTTGAATGCAGAACTTGCTAATGAGGATGAACAATATACAAAAAGCCACAATGTTTGCAAATGCGATCAATGCTGCCTACAATGATGTCATAGAATTATCTTTAATACGACTTCTATTCTATCTCCCAAACCTATAACTAAGCACCTATAACACCATACTATGTGCATAGCGGATAGAAGAGAAAGTGTGAGCTCTCCCGCTAGTTCACTGCATGATCCGTGGTCCCGTGGCAACTGACCGAAACTGCGGCGTGGCGATCGCAGTCGCCTTAAAATGCGTCCGAACTACCTAGTATGTGATTCGGAAGTACAGACAATTTTATACGTATGCGTTGTGTGTTGTGAGTAATTAGGTACATAACTTGTGAAATTGCTTCTAACTTTGTGCATAAATGTGTGTGTTCTTCAAAACATAAGTTTCAAGCAACATCAATAATTGATTAAAAATGCCAACTTGTTTTGTACCCGGGTGTCGTTCAGGATACACAAACTGCTCAGAACCTAGACATTGTTTTACTCCTCCTAAAGATAAAAATCTGTTTTACAAATGGGAAAAGTCAATTCCTAGGAAAGATACTAAATTATCTGTTAAATCTAGTATTTGTGACAAACATTTTCCAGAGGACTTTTTAGTGAAAGTTGATTCATTCGTTGTGCATGGAAAACTAGTTGAAATCCCTAGAATTAAATGGCGGTTAAAGCCAGGGGCAATTCCCTGTATATTTCCTAATTTACTCAGGTACTTAACTACAGTGCATAAATCCCGAAAATCTCCACAAAACAGTGACAAACAATTACCGAAAAAGTAATATTCAACAATCTGTAAATTACCAGATGCAGGATCCAGTCAACCAGTACTTATTTCAAACGCGCCGTCCTTCAACAATGAGGAATTCACAGAAAACAGTTCTAATTTCTACAAGGTCACAAACACAAGTGTCAATAATGAAATTGCTACACTGAAGAAAAGAATTAGAAACCTCAATAGAAATATAGTTAGAACTAAAATCCTGCTATCTAAAGAGAGGGCTAAATTAAAAATAGTAGAAAAGAAATTCGCTACTAATTGTTGCGAACATAAACGCAATTTAAATTATTTAAGTAAAAAACAAAAGCTGCTTCTAGATACAATGCTTAAAAAATACATAATTTGCATTATGGTTTAATTTTTCAGCGTAAAATCATGTAAGCAGATATTTCCCACTGTTCTTCGTTAATTATAATACCCATTATTGTAAAATACCATCCTATATTATGTGTCAAGGAAAGACGATGTTTCAAAACAGTATTTCCAATATTCCTGCTTACGATTTTAGGTATTTAAAATGCTAACTGATAATATGAAACCCATTTTCACCATGCATTCGTGAACTAAAGTCAAGCGACCGCGACACCAGTGCCATCTTGCGAGCGAACCATAGTAACTCCCGAAGAGCTCACACTATCTCTTCTATCCGCTATGCTATGTGTAAACAAGTGAAACATATCCTCTTTCTTAAGGGCGCCAATGATATCTAATTAAACAATTGTAGGAAGCGCTACAGAAACTAAGGTTCTTTTTTATTATGTTCCATTTATATTCCGCCTTTAACTGCAGAGGTCATATCGGCGGCCTTGCCTATTGACAAATGGTGTTACACGTTTAACGGTGGGTTTTGCGATCTTTGGGGTTTTTATACACACATCCACACTTTCATTCATACTTCTATGGAAGGATGAGAAATAATCTTGGATGGAGAAAAATTCCTATCCCCTGCCGGGAATCGAACCCGGGACCCCTAGCAAAGCAGGCAGGTGCTCTACCAACTGCGCCACGGGGCCAGTCATAAACCAAGGTTTGATGACTACCAGTACCGATAATACCGTAGTCGATATTTTCGCAACCAGGAAAGTTGCATAATTTAGCATCAGTACTGGGAACACGTTAACACTAACGGCAAGAAATGAAAATAACGTAAGAGGATGACATCCGAACATCAGATATTATGACAGAGATCGGAGACTATTACGCAGAGCTCTAGAGCAAACAGGATTACTGCAAAAGCACTCGCTTCTGAGTAGTGTTATCCTTCATATGAATCTACATACAAAATAGTATTGGCAGTATAAAGGTGATGTTAACGGTTTAAGAGTTTCAACACATATGTAAAACTTTAATGTTCAAAGGTAGGATGTTAATTGGGAGCATTTCTAATCAAGTGTCACTGCCTATGTTGAAAACCTCTTGCACATTCAGTGTAACTATTTAGGCGCACAGAAAATAAAATACCTAATTTAAATGCAGGGAGTATTAATGAAGTGGTAAAAAGTATCGTCAATAATAGGGCCATTCATAGTAATCAACGCTGCATAATCCAGTATGTATATTACACGTAGTAACAACGGCAACTATTTTGTTTTACAAATGTTCTTTCTCTTGCTGTAAAATAAGTTGAAACCACGTTCATATTGAAACTAAATCTTCTTATCAAATAAGCAGGCAACGTGTCCTTGCATGCAGTTACAAGAAGCATAGCGACAATACCTATAGGTATACCAAACAATAACCTCCATTTTCTGGAAATCCACATTAGCTATTTAACATGTTATAATGTTCTGCAACATGAAAACCCTAACGCAGTCCTTCAACATGCCTTTCTATTTTCCTAGAAAACCTGAGAATGAAAGTAGTGCGTTTTTAAAAACTGTTGATTTTCTGAATGGAAATAACACGCTGTTTTAAAAATAAAATTAGTAGTAAGCGTATACCTTATGCTATAGTTTTGCAGTAACTTCATAAATCCAATAAGGAGTATAAAATATAATTTAGATTACAAGATCTATACGTAAAGAAACCGAAGCAAAATGATGGTTTGGTGGAACAATATACCATCACATGGCGTCGTTGTTTGTAACAAATCCTTTCTATTTATTTCTTTATAGCATACACCTACTTCGAAAGCTTGCGTTTTCAAATGTTATTAGGACAAGTAAGGGTCTTGAAATCATAAGATTTACAAAGGCCGCACTATTTTAGAAGTATCGCCAACTAAGCATTGGAAGTTATAACTTTATAATGTGGGAATTTGCAAGTCTAGACTGAACCAAACTGGAAGCTTCAATCTCTAAAAGTGTTTTCTAAAAAAGTGTTCCTTCTTTAACGGTGCGTCAAGTGCCGTCGGTGTGCCAGAATCTCGTCGCGACGTACATGGAGCTAATTGTAAGCACATCTAACAATCATCGGTGTGAGCCGGATGTGAACCCGTTTACTTGGAATCACTAGGCCAGCGCCTAAGCAACAGAACCACTCAGGCTAACATTTAATCTCGAAGTTATGAAATTTTGCAGATTAGAAGGAAATGAATATGAAATTGAATATGAACTTACAGTGTGCATGACGTTGTTTATCATATTTACTGGAAACGGTTAGGTTTTAAAAAGTCTCTTCTAACATTGTTATATGTTATAAAGAAGGCGTGGTTAGTACCTAAATTGATTTATTTATTAAACAATGTAGAGATGCATATGGCCTATGTTTGGTTGCCCTGGTTGTTTACAAGTCATATTTACTCTTCTCTTTGTTTGAAAAGTGACCTATTTTTACTATATGTGTAAAATATTTCAGTTATAGCAATGTTTCTATCTTAAGCAGTTTCTTCTTTCTTTGCTCTTTTCCACAAATTTCAGTCCCTTTACATTAAAATATATATTTAAGATATTCATTTCCACCATATGTAGTAAATTGCTCTTATGGGATAACCTTCCTTAAGTCTTTGTGAACCTAAGTAGTTATACGAATTTATTGTTGAGGACGCTTTCTTGGACGCCAGCCAGGAAGTATTGTTTCTAATTTATTACCAGCTATAAAATCTATTCAGATAGAGCTAGCATTGCATTCCACCCAAATATTCCATATCGGTAGTTCACTTGTAATACGCGTATTGAGGTTCCCAAATAGGAAAGAGTTCTCTCTCTCTGTGTCTGTGTGTCTGTCTGTGTGTGTGTCTGTGCGTGTGTGTGTGTGTGTGTGTCTGTGCGTGTCTGTGTGTGTTTGTGTTTGTGTTTGTGTGTGTGTGTGTGTGTGTGTGTGTGTGTGTGTGTGTGTGTGTGTGTGTGTGTGTGTGTGTGTGTGTGTGTGTGTAGTAGCGCATGTACTACAAAACATAATCAAGTATAAATGTCAAAGATGTGACATGGAAGTTATGGAAAACACCCCTGCTGCTCAAACTACCCTCTTGGTGGAACGTCCTGAACTATTACACGAAATAAAACATGTTATCCTTGGTTTCATATATTTAGCATGTTTTGTTTTAATGTCGAACACCATAAGCGACGAGGAAACCATACATGTAAACGCTTACTGCAGGGCAAATATAAAGCACAAAAGAAAGAAAGAAAAAAAAACAGAAGGAAAGAAACAAAAAGAAGGAAAGAAAACAAAGATTGTGTAAATTTTTTTAACAGTTTGGAAATATTCCAAGTTGATTTACATATCTCTCAAGTTTGAGTGCGTCATCTCACGGATAAGTTTTAAAGTTTGCAATTCTTCTCTTTTCTATTTTTCCCCACCACAAGAGTTTGTTAGTATAAAATACTTAAGATTTGTTGTTAAATTTGAATTAATTATAAGCAAAGCATATCTGGAGTTACCCATCGTCAGTATAAGAATTAAACCGTATAGCAATTTACTATACCTATATAACAACGCATATATGTTAAATCCTCATTACTTAGAGAGTTGTGCGAAGGAATAAGAATAACATAACAATAAATGCATTAGGCCTTATATGTTTGTTAGTCTGCAACTAATTCACATTAACATTTTGAAACTTTTAATGACCTAAGATGTATTGAAATGCTCCAAATTACCATGATTTTGGTTTCTAAATGATACTGAAAGATATACTCAGGTATGTGAACTGACATTTTCTTGGTTTAGTATTTGTGTGAACATTGAAATGGTTAGGAGTACAATTGCAAATATATGTATTGGTAAACGGGGACAGTATAATGAACAAATTTGTATGAACATTGACTTCATTTGCGGACTTGTAGCTTTAGTTATTAAGAGTAACGTGTGCTCGGGTTGCTTAGTACCTCCAGTAAGGCGAGGCCCTCACAAGCCAGCGTGGAGCAGAGGATGTTACGCAAAGTAGGCATTCCTCGTGGTAACGCATATTGTATCAGAACGGATTTGAAGTGCTTTCTGCAAGGCCAATGACCACATACTACCTAGGTGAGCGTGTATAAATATGTGGAAGCAAAACAGGCAGTCTATACCGACAGGCGTTGCTCAGGTCACGGGCATGCAGAAAACATCAGGTGTAAACCATGTGATTGGTATGTGGGAAATCTGTCAGACGAAGAGAAAAAACAACACACCGAAATGGATGCACATTTATAAAAATCTGTAGCTATACCCCTAAAACCCAGTATGTTGAGACTCGACCTATTCATTGCTCGTTTTGATATATATCGTGTGAAACGTTTCGATTGTAAGTATATATTTAGAGAATAAAGTATAAAGCAGTAAACGCAAAAACTTAATTATGAAATGTGTTAATGTGTGCAATCAAATTATACGAATTTCAGACAGGTGGTGCTTTATGTGGTAGATGCTCAACATTTTCAGATAAGTAGCGTTTAGATTTATTCTTACTATATTGAAAGGTATATCCCTTTAAAACGCGACTCATTTCTGTTCAGCATGCTCCGTTAACTTTAAGCTCCCTCATTTCCATCGCCCTCATTATGAGGTTAGCGAAGTATTCCTTCACAATGTCTGCATTACAGATGTCTATGTTCCCTATGCAGTTGAACTTGCAGCAGACCAAGTCATTAAGGATCGTAATAAACCAAATTTTTTGTCACCCCTTTAACGATGTTCAGAATAATGCATGAGGGACATAACGATTCCCCACTGTAGAATTTTTATAAAGAGGAGGGAGTACCCACACTCCTTTTATCAGAAATAATACTTCATTTTCTTATCAGAGCATATGCTGTAAATAATATTTTTTCTAAAATGTTCGTAATTCAAATGAGAATCTATCAGACATAAAATGAAACGTAGCGAAACTTACCATCTCTAATCCATCACTCTAATGTGAAGTCCAATGAAAAAGCACCATACCTAAAGGAGAGAAAGAAAACCGAATTAGTCTTAATGTTGTATACATAAAAGGAGGGTAATGGAAAACTGAAGGAAAATTAAAGCTAATGAGACTAAATACTTATTAAGTGATCATATCTTTGTAAACACAGGCTAACTACTAAAAAATTACAGCTTTCTCTCCCTAATGAAAGCATTAGGGAGTTCACAAGTGCAGCGAATGACTCAAACTTCGTTAGTTATGTGCGAGTATCCGTGATGTAGAACTGCAAAATGCATTAATAATAAGCAGCAAAACTTTCTGAAATGCAATCCATTAACCTCCAACCTTCTGGTTCGAGTATTATTTCCGTGCATCAAGAACAAATACATCATTACTTCATAATACATAGTAATCTACCGATATTTAAGTCCCTTTTTATTCGGTTTTGCTAAGTTACTTGTTACACAGCTGTCGTTTGAGCATTCGTTCAGCGGTAATCCGCACCGTCCTCATAAAGTCTGCAACAGTCCAATTAATTGCCATGTTACAAGTGCTTCTTTCGGGGGGGAATGATTTGTGCCCTAGGTTCGAAACAACATACGAGTGATGAAAATATTTGCGGCCCAGGTTCGAAACAACATACGAGTGATGGAATTATTTGCGGCCCAGGTTCGAAACAACATGCGAATGATGGAATTATTTGCGGCCCAGGTCCAAAACAACATGCGAGTGATGGAATTACTTGCGGCCCAGGTTCGAAACAACATACGAGTGATGGAATAATTTGTGGCCCAGGTTCGAAACAACATGCGAGTGATGGAATTATTTGCGGCCCAGGTTCGAAACAACATACGAGTGATGGAATAATTTGTGGCCTAGGTTCGAAACAACATGCGAGTGATGGAATGATTTACGGCCCAGGTTCGAAACAACATACGAGTGATGAACTAAATATTGTTGACCAACCAATTCAAGATGGAGGTGCTATGGCAGACACAACATTTAATGGTGGTTGATAGCTGACCGCTACTATTCTGTTTTCTGCAGCGCAGAGAAATTTTGTGGACGCAAATAATATTCGCATCACCGTCCTTACAGTGTAATTTCATAGTGTTAAATTATACAACGCCGCAAGGCGCGTCAATCCTCTGATTGGATTAACTGACTCCTCCTGCCATTACATTTTATCTCAACCGTAATTACATCCGATAAATCATTTGCAATGATTAGGAGACAATACTTAAACCTCACAGAGGAGCCACGCTAAAAGGTGAGCAATTATCTATGCTACATAATATGCGATATTTAGGAGATCTATTCAGCTCTATTAACGACTATTAAGGGGGTAATTCTTTATGAAATTTAACCGCTGAAGCTATTTTATTTGTACCATAATAAGCCTCTGGATTGCACCTTTCTTCATCCGTAAACCCTTGCATTTGAACTATCACATCTGAAATTAAAACAGTAGATGAGGTGCCAGTAAACCAAAGCAAAATACACTCACGGGCGTGCTCGCACGACTTAAATGTGAACATCCAGTAACTTTTAATGTTGTACGAGGAAGATTTTTATGAAGTTCACTCATCGGAAATATGCTTTGCATCACAAAATAAAATTTCAATCCTAAAGGGTAATGCAGAGGAACTTACGTTTCAGCTTAAGTGAAGAAGTCGCAGCTAAATTCTCACACTTTTACCCTAATAGTTTGTATATGTGTATAACCGATCGTACAGTGAGTTGGTGTTACTGGTGCGACGTAAAGGGTTGTTCTCTGAATGGTGACGTACAGCGAGAGGTACTACTGCGAACGATTAGACAGGTCGTGTGTTCAATACTGCAGTGAGTCAAGTGGAAGGAAGAAGATATTCTTCGTGGGCGATCCACTTCACTGCCACGGGCAAAGAAAGTTAGTGACAGAACTCTACACCAAAAACCAAATTAAGTCACAATATGTCGTATGCTCACATACAACGAGAATATAGGAAGAGGAGAAATAATGAGTAGGAGCAGAGAGGTACTTCGGCATTCCGAACTTCGTAGACCTTTGGCACCTATGCCCCTTCCAGGGCGTCCCCAAGTGAGGGGAGAGGTGAAAGGAGATAAATGGTTGTTCATTTAGGGGCCACGACATGGTAGAGGGCAGGGACTCTATTAGTTCCAGATTGAAGCTCCCCGACTTCGGCTATTCCATTGGCGCCCCTGCAGGAGGGGGGACTTGAGAACTGGAGACCGCCTCGTTTGGGGGGACGATTACAAAGAATTGCCTTGCAGCGCCAGGACCCTTCGACATTGTGCCGCCCAGAGGGAACCGAGCGGATGAAGGGCGGAGTGAAGCGAGAAGTATGGTGATATAAAGGGAGAGGAAATTCGGGGGATGAAAGGACTTACCAAATTCGTCTAGCAACCCAGGAAAATCTCTGAAAAAACTCATGCGTCAGCAATTTCTGCCTCAGGGATCAAGCTTATGTCCTCACGAATGCCAGTCACAAGTGCTGCCACCTGTGCCACCTCACGTGTTTTTAATAATACAATAAATACGGCAAAAATATGTTCATAGCTAAACTGATAGTTTTATCTGTTACACTGAATAAAATATAACAGGTAATTTATTTTTGGATGAACATTAAATTCAGTAAAAAATGTGACTTCTATGAGAAGTGTGCCACGTCATTACTTTATGGTGGGCTTTTGTATAAAGCAAGATTAATAATTTATTATATTAATTCAATAAGTTTGCTACATACAATTTCATTTATCAAATTAACACTTTCGGATAATTTGTCATCCAACTTTACTGAAAATAGTGATGTTTGATTTTTTGTTTTTCAATACTGATCCAAATTACACTATATTTTGGGTTTCAGTTTCAGTTTCCATTGAGTGAAACTTTAGTCCGATAATATGGACACATATTTTCAGCTACTTATCATTGCTATTATTATTATTATTATTATTAACAACAGGAATAGTACTAATATTAATAATACTACTAATAACAATGATGATGGTAATGATGGTGATACTATGATGGTGACGGTAATGGTATGATGAAATAATAATAATAGTAGTAATCATAATGATAATAGTACCACCACCACCACCAATAATAGTAATAATACTCATAATAATAGTAATAATAGTAATAATAATAGAAATAATAATAGTAATAATAATAGTAGTAGTAATAATAATAATAGTAATAATAATAATAGTAACAATAATAATAATAATAGTAATAATAGTAACAATAATAATAACAATAACAATACTAACAATAACAACAACAACAACAACAACAACAATAATAATAATAATAATAATAATAATAATAATAATAATAATAATAATAATAATAATAATAATAATAATAATAATAATTAAATAGCAATAAAATAAACAATAATAATTAGTCCTTAACGGACTACATAATTGTAGGCATGAATATAAATTTCAAGTTTGACTAAATAGCCAACTACTCATTCCTCGAAATTTTAAATGATTAGTACATTTTAGAAGAAAATGCTTAATTCTTCAGGTACGTAACTGATATGAAATAAAAACTTTGAAGTTAAGATTTTCGGAAACAATAGCTGATGTCTCTGTAAATTATTTTAACTAGTGTATCGTAAAATGTTAAGTGGTTATGTTTCTTACTCTAGGACTGACATGATTGTGTCACATCATGGTTAACACACTAATTATACCGTTGTGTATTCACGACGAAAAGGGTTATACAAGTTACTTCTGCCAAACATTTATTTTATTAAAATTAAGTAGATAAGTAATGCACAGAGAAACGCCCATGAGAATAACCAGCTTTTATGAATATAGTTGTGCATCTACACTCGTCTCCTAGTTTAACTACATACTGTAATGCATAATGTAAACGCATTCAACATCCCTCCTCCTTGTTGACTGCATTCCCTCCTAACACTTCAACTTACATTCATTTTAAACTTTTGCATGGGTTTACCTGAAAGAAAAACCCGTATACTATATATCACAGCCACTTCTATGTTTAATAAAAACCAGGTGTTAATTTAAAACTGTAATCTTGAAGCTAATTTTCCTCACACGCCATATTGCTAGAAGGTGTTGTATACAAACTGTTTTTTCCCGTATTTATGCGCTATGCATGCAACAGTGGATGTGAACACGCATTATCTCGGGAAACGAATACAGCAGGTGTTTCCTCCGATAAAGAAGAGTGTGTGGGAGGCAATAATTCTTCACGCGATGCTGCACCTGTTGAACACAGATTATATCGCCGTGCCTTCAGTACAAACTACTATGGCTTTCATTAATGCCTATGAAACTTTTCTTCCGAGATGCTCTTTTTGATTTCATCACATAGATACCTCTCCTCTCTGCTTTTAGTAATTCTTTCACCTCCTCTAACATCTTCAGTAACTTATTTTAGTCTATTTTATTGGCCAATACCTTGACGCGATTTAGACCAAAACGTTATCACCCAATTATATATTTATAGTTGACTTAATGTATGTACAGAAATGACAGTATCATTTCAACGGATTATACATAAACTGTGCCATATATATGAAATCACATTCTTCTGTTCACTTTACATTGATCGAACGTGAGGCTCACATTCGAAAGGTCGTGAGTTCTAGGTGATAGGTGAACAATGTAACCGCTCAGTCTGAAATCAAACTATAAGATGCAAATCTAAGAACACATGGACGTTGTAATAAATTAAGTCACAGTAAGTCAAAAGAGATTTTGAGTTCATAGTACCAATAACGGTCATACACTGTGATGTCATTTTACTGAACAGCAATATCTTCTCCCGTTTCAAGTGCAGCCAACCTACGAATTTCATATGTATTCTCTCTAGCAAACACTTTCAGCCTCATAACTTACAAATATGCTGATGGATCATGAAAATAAATATAAGACTCTATATGCAATGGAGATGCAATGATCCGGAAAAAGCGCTCTGCAATTAACTGATTGCACTACCAGATACGTACGTTTCTGTTCTCCGTTTGCAGATACGTACTGAAAGGAGCTATATCCAGTATTAAAATCGTTTAAATATTTTAGGCACAGTTACACACACTTCTCGGAAGTGCATTCTTTATATGTGTTCCTTTTGGGCTTACATTATGCATTTCATATAGACTATTATAGAAATACAGAACACAAGATTGTATATATTTCCCCTAGAAAGATGATGCAGTCAAACTGCAACTTCCAAGAGAAAGCAGCAGTCATTCTTAAAGAGGGTGGTTTCATACAAATGTACGAGTTGATGTATTCACCTCGTGGACGAAGTGAACATTTTAGGTTTTACTGAAATCCGACAAATTTAAGCGGTTTTAGAGCTTCCTAAATGTTATGATTTATACAACCGTTGCAATAGCGGAGCTTTTAAAATCATTAACATTCATTTCCGTCAGCCCTTGGGTTGTTATCTTCATAAAACTGGTCCTCAGGAAGCTAATAGCAACTGTTCTGAAGAGTTGACTGATATTAATAATTTCACACGTAAATCACTGCTTCTCAGGCATGAGCTCTTGCTAATTTAAAAATCAAGGCGGTCGTGAAAGCCTTCGCAAATATATTAAGACTACACGTTGATGTGTTTGAAGTGAGATTGGTATCTGCACAGAGTCCAGATTTATTTAAGCACATAGATGCAGAAAACATCGAAATCAGTCAAACAGCTGCAACACGTGCATTATTAGTAATTTTAAGAAAATGTACGCATTTAGTATTTGGTTGAAATTGCGGTTAGGCACCAAAGATACGTTTTCTTTAATTGTTCCATTTAAAACCCTCATTTGCTTCAAAGGTCATATTTGTGGCCTTCTCCTGTAGAACATTTTGCCTATCGCAAGGTGTTATTCGATAAACAGTGGGTTTTGAGTCTTCAGGGTTTTTCTGCATTAAATTCGCATACACACATTCACACTCTCATTCGTACTTCCAGACTCTGGGAACGCCAGTGAATAATCTTGACTAGAGAAAAATTCCCATCCCCTACCCAGTAATCTAACTCGGGACCCCTTGCACAGCTGAGCTACGGGTCGACACAAAAGTCCTTAATTGTTAGGCTAAAAGTTGCGCAATCAGAATTGAAATGTTTAAACCATTAAAGAGAGATTAATCATATATTTAAAACTGGATTAAACTCTGCTATAAAATAAAGATTAGGTAAGTAGAAACGATGCTAAAAGTTTCCTACGTTCAGGTAACCCTCAATATGTTAAGGGATAAATATTTAAGCGAATAAATCTTAATGAACTTTCGGTAGAAAGCCATGACTAACATGTAGAAATTTGCAGATGTTTATGAACTGTTTAGGGAACTTACAACTAGCGTGGTTCTAAAATATAAAGTATATAATTAAATACAAAAGGTGAAAACCAATTTATCGTACATCTATAGATAAAGCTGGTTTTAACTAAACGATTTTCCATTTTTATCACTTTGGATTTTATAGTTCAATAAATAGGTCGATGCTCATGTGCAGGAACAGAACTTCTGGGGGACATTTTTAGCAATAATATTCGCAGTACGCAGTTGGATAACTTAATAAGTAAATCCTTAGATCATAGATATCCAATGCTGTATTAATTCTTTATTAGCCTGAAAATTTCCTAAGTATTCGGCTATAGAGCATCAACTCCGTTTATCTGTACAATCCAGCTTGGCAAACTTGTCACAGGTTAAAGTTATTATATAGTTACTTCTTTTTCTTTTTAATTTTTATTAGCTTCTTCGGTTTTCGGCGACTGTCCTTTATTCTCAATCTCCCCAATCATCCATCTGCATAAGTTGATCCAATTTAAACACATAAAGGGCAATATAATCACAATACTAAATGTAACATAGTGTTAAGTTATTATGACTCTAGGAGTTGCTTAGTTTGGACTTTCTGAATGAGCAGGTGTAATGAGAGGTAGATTATGAAATTGAACATAATTGTAGTGTATTTTCACCAAATATAGTATGAATAATAAAGGGGAAATATCACTCATCACCAGCGTGACAAAAACGACAGAAGTCCAGTTCAATTACTTTTTCTTACTTTATTTTCTTCTACATGAATGCACAACCTAGTTCTCGTTATGTTTGAGAAAATCAAAATTTTATGAATATTTTCTGTGTCAAGTTAGTTTCAGATGGGGAATATTTATTATGTTATCTCACAGGCAGAGGCGCACACGCACGCACGCACGCACGCACGCACACACACACACGCACGCACGCACACACACAGTATTTGTAAAAATGCTTTGTTTGGATTCAGGAATTCTCAAAGCATTTATTTCTGGCGAAATCTCGGTATGAAATTTTTGATTGGAAAGTAATACATAATTACTATACATAAATATACTGACGTGCATTCGCCTATACCCCAATTCTCTTTTGAACTAATATTATCTAACGTAAATGAACATTTTAGCAGCAAAAAATAGAAAACATGTTTACTAAAATCAACAAAAGGAGAATATTTCAGATCTTATGAAATGTATTGCAAATATATACAATTTGTCATTGAATCCCACACACTACGTTTAACTACTAATCTAAGAGACAATTCAACGAGTTTCCAGTTTTCTCTTGAAAGTTGTATCCTGTATATAGAATCGTCAGGTACAAGCTTTTGGGACGAAACGTACCTATTTGCAGGGTACATTCTGACTTCATTTACCTATTGAAAACTCCATTTGGCACGTATGGCCTTCATAATTCCAACATTTTTAGATAGATTAATGCATAAAAGCAACTTAGATGCATTGTACAAAAATGGATTCAAACTATTTTATGTAATCTTCATTTCCTAACCATATAAACAATGACCATCCTTCCTTCATTCTTCTCACATGTCCATATTATTGAAGCATTGTACCAAATTTTTATTTTTCTATAAAACACCTATTACATCATTGTCTGTCTCTTCCTTTTGTATTACAATAAAGATAAAGGTTACTTCCCTAGTGCAGAAAGATGTACGGTTTAATGCATTACTATTATTGTAACCGGAGGGGAAATTAATTTTCTAATACAGTGTGTCGGACCAGCAGATCACACAGAATATTATGGATATCGATTACATTAAAAAAAACACGCAAATGAAGGAAGCAAGGACAGAAAATAATGATGGGCGTTACGTAATTATTTTTAGAGATTTAAATTTATGAATGAGCCACAGGAACGTGCAACAGATATTGAAAAATGCAGGTATTCAATCTATTTAGTCTCTGCAGATTGCCAGAGCGAAGTATACAAGGTGACAATACTTAATGCAATATGGGTAAAGAGAATATTCTCCACGGTGATCGTGACAAACACATTTACTGCAATTTCATTGCTAACACATGGATTAGGAAAAATGAATGAAACGTGCCAGAGTTTTGAAGCCGCCTATTCATAAATGGATTAGAATGAAGAATTTACTGTCACAGATACGAAAGTGCATATGCCTACATATTTTCAAAACACATTTTTCCAATGTATTTTTTTTCGGAAGTCTAGCAATTTAGAAAAAAAAATAACTAAAAAAATAAAAGAATCTTGTTTTTCACATAAATTTGGCTGAGCAGTAAGCCAGCGTGCATGCCAGCACACCGCGGTGTATAGTTGAGCCGCTCTTTGCATTTTCAGTTCGGCTTCTGTGGTAGTTTGACACATAAATAAAGCGGTCGATTTGTAAGGAACTGGAAAACCGACTTTCGGTCGAACTATAAGAAAAGGGTAGGCAATGATGTCACTGTTCCAACTGAACGCGGGCAAAAGCAATCATTTGGAATATGTTATTTTCACTTACTTGATTACAAAAAGTCATTAATGTATCATAGTCATTATTAAAATTCAAACTGTGGTAGGCTTTATCTTGAGAAGTAAAGCTTTCTTTTCCAAGTATGCTATGTTAAAACAGAGATGTAGGAGGCAGATTTCTCTTATGAGATTGGTACATTATCACTTGCAACAGCAGGTACTAAGTAACGAAAGCTAGAGGTTTGCCTGTCCTAAAATTTAAAGTTAGCCAAAGAATGAAAGGGGGAAAATGTTTAAATGCGGTTAACATTCAGTGTGGCATTAAAAAACTTGGAACATATTTTATCAAGCGACATCGCGTAGGAAGTAAGCTTCAATACCCACTTCAGAGCTCTGTTTACATTGGAGATGCGTGCACGACCATATTTATTTCCGTACCTCATCAAAATTGCCTACAACCTGCCGGAAACAAAGGAAACAAGTGCCGCTAATATCACCGAATACGTTCCAATCAAGGTCGAATAATGAGACTGAAAAATTCAATGACATGGATCTTCCGGTCACTGTGCGGTTGTTCTAACCACTGAGCCACCGTGCGATACGAAATTGAATTTTCCAACTGACTCGTATCTTTTGCGGTAAACCACAAGGAGATCTGAAATTTATATGAGATAACATGCAATACTGGCGACTGAAGCAATTATATTTTACTTTCCTTCGCGTTGAGCTGAACTTTGAAACAGGATTACATTTGTCGGTCAAACGTTGTTAACTGTTTGAAGTAACAATGCTTCCTGCCGCCACATAATGTCCCGTAACTCATTTTAATCAGCCCTTTGTCGCCGATAATGTGTGTATATACGAGGGTGATTAAAATATAAGGGTAGTTTTGTTAAAAATATTTATTGATTAAATATATACACAAGTGACTATATCAACATTTCTCTATATAGCTTGCTTCACACTATACACATTTTTGCCAACGTTTCGGAAGCTTGCACATTCCTTCTTCAAAAACAGTTCGAGGGCATGTCGTCAACCAAATGAGCAAATGCTCCTCGACGTTGTCGTTGCTTTCGAAATGTTTCCCTCCAAGCGATTCTTTCATGGGTGCAAACAAAAAATAGTCAAGGGGGGGACAAGTCTGGACTATAGGGAGGGTGTTCAAGGGTTTTCCAGTGCATGTCCACCATTGTGTCCATTGTCAAATTGGCGGTGTGAGGGATAGTGTTGTCTTGGAGAAGGATGACATCTCTGATGGGCATACGACGTCTTTTGCTTCAGTAGGCAGCTTAAAAATTGGCAATAGCAAGCTGCAGTCACGTCGATCATGAAGAAAATCAACCAACTTCCGAAGCGATTCCTTCAACAGTGGAGCTCTCGAACGGCACGGATGTTGTCATCTGTGAGATTTGACCTTGGGCGTCGAGCATGACTTTCATTTTCCACAAATTCTCGGCCACCCTTAAATTGTCTGGCCCAAGTAAACTCTTGATTCTGTGACAGTGTAGTGTCCCCAAACTGCGCCCTTAAACAAGTTAAAATCTCCGAAGGTTTAGCCCCTTCATTGGTTAAAAACTTGATAATAATGCGTTGCGCAACAGACGAAGGAACCTCTTGTTCACTCATGGCTGTACTGACGCCAGAACCTAGCGAAGCAGCCAACAAAGCTAGTTCCCCCTTCCTAACACACCAACCTTCAAACCCCCCACTCCACTGCCCCGCTCAGAACTGCTTTCTCCGTGATATGCAACAATTACCCTTTATATTTGAGTTACCCTCGTATATGCGTGAGTGATTTTGAAAGGATAACACAAATTTTGATTATAATGCATTTTAATAAAGTCTCAATCTTTCACTTGAGACGTTGCCGATCAATATATGTACATGAATTATTTCACTAGCCAAGCAACACTATTCAACACAATTATACACAAATAAGCTTAACGATGATCACTTTGTGTCCGTTAGTTTTCACGTACTTCGATGTTTGCTGACTGACGCTATGTTATGAAAAACTGTTGAGATTACTTCGCCGCTCAAACTCACGCGGCTTTGTTATTCATTATTATTTATTTAAAATTTTTATTGTATTATTATTATTATTATTATTATTATTATTATTATTATTATTATTATTATTATTATTATTATTATTATTATTATTATTATTTATGAATGCTTAATTATTAAATGGTAATTGTTTTAAGTATGTATAATGTATCACGACTTACGATCTCCTAGGAGATAGTACTCAAAACTTAAGCTCTGGTCCTCCTGGTAGGAGGTTTGTGATTGGGCTGGTAACCCATCGAAGTAAAAATGTACTTAATCAAGTAGCTCAGTTGGATCCAAATAAAATGACGGGCCGTAGTCCCAAAGATCGTATTGAAATTGAAACAATAAGAGAGAAATTAAAATTATTTAGTTTACACGACAAAATCAGGGAGTATAAAATTAAATGGCAAGTTCATATCTCTCGAATGCTAGAAGAAAGACTTAAACAAGCCTTGCAGTACAAATCAGTTGCTAATAAAGATATTGGAAGATCACGGAGACGCTGTAAAGACCACTTCTGAGGCGAAACAGGCCTATCTGGTCTATCTTGAAGGTCGATGATGATGATGACGACGTGCATTAGGTTCTGCAACCTACTTGACACAGAACACACGCTACGTGAAATCAATCTAAACAAATTAAAAAATGGCACTAGCCAAGCTTTAACAGCCAATTCGATAACATAAACAACGAAAGCTTCATAACCTCAACTGATGGTTCTTCACCTAGACTACACTATACACTTCTCTTAGTAGACGGCAAGACAATATTGAAGCTGGGATATTCTTCGTTTAACATCTAGTTACTGATGCGTGAATTAAAATTATCCGATTTCGCCCGTAGCTGGAATTTACCTGGGTTACCATGCGTATTTTATTCTTGTTCTCAATACCAAAACGTGTATTGTGTGCAACATTATGAGTAATAAGACACATTTTCGTTCCGCTGCTTTTGAGCACAACAAATGCTGCATTGTTACTGAATTCTTTATTTCCGTGTAGCACGAGCAGATTGCTCAAACTGCTTTGAAGTTCTTGAGATTCCTGAAATTTTGCAGTAAAAAAGAACCCAGGAATTTCTAGAATTCTATTCTACCTGCATCTCCTTTGGAATTTCTCTTCCGCTTGACAGGAATTCCTTTATTTTATGAAAGACGCGTTCTTACAATTATGTCTTTTTTGTGGTTTTCGTTCTATTTATAAAGCCACTAAGTCCTATACTTTGTTCACCCGTTTTACTGTAGTGCATAAAAACTGAGATGTTGAAATCTGGTGTGTTGCTGTTACATGACTTTTTCTGCTCATTCTTGAACAAACTATTCTTAAAAACTTATTTTTCTATCCACTTTGCGATAATCGAGATAAACATCTGTAGGAATATTTACATATATTTTCCTTATAAATGCAATGGAAAACGGGAATGGGTAGGCCTAAGCTGTTAAGAGTTACTCGCTATTGATGGCTTTGAAATTCTACTCTCTTTGCATGATCAGGAAAAAACCGAATAACCACTCCCCATTTTAGAAAAGCAAGTTTTGGAAAATTCAAACCAAAAAGAAGGAATAGGGCAAAAGTGAGGCAAACTGACAGCTAAGGGCATTTGTTAAAATTAAGGCCATACTCATTATTGTAGGACCATAAATTGTTTTTTAAGAGAAACACTGAACTTTTATTTAAATATTTTGAAATATGATTCTATTGAATTAACATGAAGGAACAGACACACACGCGTGCGCGCGCCCACATGCTTGCACTTTACAATATGTAATTCGTAATGTTAGGCAACAGTACTGAATACAGCAGTAACCCTTTTCGGTTGTTTATACTGTTATTGTCTATTATCACGGACTATACACGCTAGTTCAATCCTCCCCTCTCATGTCTTCACTGAAAGGCAGAACACACCACTGCAACCTATATGACTAGAATTGCGCCGTTGCGTTCTGCAACTATTTCAACGCACGAAGGGATATCTACTTATGCCAATGCCGGATGAAGTGGGCCACCTGGTATTAAGACAGGCAGACACTAAACGTACACTGGCCGGTTGAACTTATGAAGATTGAATTTATATACGTAACATATGAAAACAAGGGCCGGTTCCATAGAAAATACATCTGGAAGAGGATAGCTCTGAAATAAACCTGGTAAGACACTTACGAAAATCATAAGGTTATCAGCATAACTACAGGATTTGTTTGAGCAGACAGGGTCTAAAAGTAATTCCAGTTCGCCAACTTGTGTCCGTTATCAAATGTGTGTGTTTGTAATCCCACTGAATGATTTGCAACTGAATGATGATCCAATTCGTTTGTTCATTAAATGCACAAGGGTTTGTACAACAGAACACAGCAGTCCTACCAATATTAACAGAAAGCGCAAATTCATTTGAAGATAAGCATAAGATATTTCAGCAATCATGGAGGCATACATGAGAAAGTATTACTCATACTTCCATTAGGTCTTCTTTCGCTATTTCTTCTACTGTCCAACTTCATTTACTCCAAGAGTTACGAACTCACATTAACTAAAACCAGTATGCATCATTAGATAAAATAAGCAACATTTTTTAAGGATGAATGATTATGTGTAGAGAGGGAGAGGAAAAACAGGGAATAACAAAGAAGGGCGCGTTCCCTGTCCTCGGGAAGAAAACTAGGTTCTCTGAGCGTGTAATATCCAAATGTTTATGTTATTTAAATTTGACAACGTATACTTCGCCAATTTTCTTTTCACCGTTTCATAAGTTTTTCTTCGTGAAAATATTAACTCTATGAATAACAAACAATTCCTAATTTTATTTCTGTGCTTGTTTCTACACCGCCTCTTTGGGATGGTTCTCATAAAGAACTTTGAAACGCAGAGGTACGAGGGGGAATGGAAGAAATAAGATGCATTGGTTCTAGGATTGGTGGGGCAAGTCCTCGGAAAGCTACTGGAATGTGGAATATTAAAATTCCTGCTGCGGCTCAGGAAGATACGGGCAGGCAAGGCGTTGTCTCTTCACGAACGAGGCCACATATCTTCCATCTCTGTCTTTCCTCATCACCTCTAAGTACTTCCACTCGGCACAATCGCCTCTTCAAATTGCTGCTTCCATTCCTTTTTCCGTCCTGGACATGACATCATCAACAAAGCAGAACATAAATAAATGGAATTAATAACCCACTTGGGTATTGATTGATTGGAAAATAAGTAGGTTTATGTCTAGAACTATAGGTCATCGGTTATCAGCTAAATCATATTACACAGGCAAAGGCGTAGATGGGTATGTAGTTCTCATTGCCGACAGGGCAGCCACTACAATGTACTCCTTAAGTCACGTGTAGAACAGTACCCACAAGGTGTCAATCCTTTCCCCTACTTCATCTTGATCACAAAAGCGGAAAACCAAAGGGAAAACCTGTTCCACCTAATGCATCCGTTTGTATGTGCGCCAATAGCTACTGCAAACAGGGAGAGAAGGGACTATTCTGTTCACACCTTCGGAGTATTCTTCCCCAAACGTGGACAATAAACAGAACTTATGAAATTCATATCGGTGTAGTATGTCATTAAAAGGCGAATTATATACTTAATTAGTACACTTCCAAACTATTTGTTTACAAATCTTGTGTTCTTATCGAGCACTCGCATTCTGGGATATAATTCACTCAAAAGTGACCCCTATAATCGCTCCACCGTTAGATCCGCACTTGATGTGTAAACACCAGCCATCAACAACGAACTCGCAATACGCCGAAACCAAAACACACCGTAAAATATAGTACCTTAAATATTGGCGATTATCTGTGAGTTTTCAAGATGTACGATAACCTTGGTAAGGACTACTTAAATGTAACGCGATATTTCTAATATTCCTCTACAAATATCGTTCTGTTGCAACATAAATAGGAGGTATGAGTCCACGTGGTGTTTGTGCTGTGTTAGTCCCAGGTGATAACATCAGGTTATCGCGGAGTGATACAAGGGGCGGATGGAGTATAGGTGTTCCAAGTATAAATTATACTGTGAATCCTGAGAAGCTGTAGGATATTGAACAGCGTCTTGTGCACTCCAATAAAATCTACTTGAGGTGCCGTTTTATAAACCAAGGCAATTTATTTTGGATGGAGTATCTACTTCAAAACGTGTGAAGCTAGTTTTCAGAATGTCCCGGGTTCCACTACTCGTTCTGACTTGTGATATTTTGTGGATTTCCCTACTCCGTAGGGGAAAGCTTCTCAATGAACACGATTTCCTTATATCATTCTCTTTCATTCCGTTCCCTCCTCCAGGTGTACTTCTAGGCTTCGTGAAGTATGACAGTGGCGCAGATGCTTGCTCAAATTGAAGAATACTCCCTTAGACATTGGAGGATTCCTTGGTTAACAGGTCGTCCTCTCTAGGCTTAACCAGCACTGGGGCAAGTCTTCGAGCCTGAAACTATTAGACATTTCCACGCATCTCTGTGGTCTATCAGCCTGCGGTCTCTGGTCTTCTGTATTTCCTGTATTTAATTCTTTCCTCCTGAGGGGTGCAACCCCAATAGATCTATGTATGTAGATCGAGAGAGAGGTATTCTTTGTGTATATCCTGCAAGCTATGTAGTATCAAGTTACTGTGGTACAACACAAACTGGGTAATTTTGTGGCTTAAGTAAACTGGAAATGTCCAGGTAAATCTTGTTGGATACTTAAATTTACTTCATCACTTACATCACTTATTCATGCTTCCTTTATGCACCAGAATTCACCCATAACTCATCCAGTCAGTTTCCCCTTGCTGGGAATGAATGAAATGTTTCACGACGGAGTTAGCAGCAACAATATTATTGCCACCTCAATAAATTTCTCTGTAATATCATGGACATCACAGAGGAGTATTTACAAAACGCAGTACTTACTACATATGTAAAGTTAGAGTGTTTCAAAATGATGAATATACACTTTGAAATATTATATGCTAGCAAAGAAATGAGATAGAAATAGAATGTTGTTGCTTATAGTTCATAGCAGTGTATTTAAAGTTCAATGAAGATAATTGGGTATCGAAATGTTATTCGAAAGGGGAGAATGTTACCGAGATTCAGCGACGTCGGTGGTACATCACCAACAGTTATCAATGATAGAATCCACGACAACTTTGAAGTCCATGGAACAGTATAGAACGTGTTGAGAGGGCAGTGTAGAACAAAATAGAGTTCCTCCGACAATAAGAGTGCTCATGAATGTGAACCGTTGTTGGGAGATCATTTTGCAGAATGAGACACTTGAACATTTACGGAATAGAGCACAACCAAAATTGTATTTGTTTCATATCATAACTCAAAGTGTTTCAAAAAGTGTATACACTTTCACACAATGTGTTTGCGAAGGGGTTAATTCGATTCCGGAAAAAGAACTAGGAAAGAAAATAGCAGTTAGGAATATCATCTGTAAAGTGAAAGTAGGTAATTTCAGATCTGGTTATGTTTTATGGTGAGTAGGTATATACAGCGTAGCATTTACTGCAAAATCACGGTAGCGTTTCTACCGTGCGCTGTTATTTTAGCCCGCCTACCGTGAGCGTTGATGCCTCAATAGAATCAGCAGTGGCAATGCTGATATGGCTCCTAATCATTCTCGTAATGTGAAAATCACAAAAAAAAAAAAAAAAGGTAAATAAGGCTAAGAAAGCTCACCCACGATGTGTTTCCTACACTGCCCCTTTCTTTATCAGGAATAACATACAAATGTGAGTGGTGATTCAAGACAGCCTATCTGTGTGTCCGACATATGGAGCAGACTATCAATAAACTCAGGCTGCATGTTGCAAATATCAACTTGTGTACACCGTGCAGCAACACGGCGTGGCTCTTAGAAATATTGTCCTCTCCTACTGCGCACAATCATTTTTTCCATGGTTGTACATAATGTTAGACGATGAATTAGAATGATATTTCAGGAAAGGAAATCTGGTGACAGAAATGCCAGATATTACCATTGTAATTACGTAGGCATTGGGTCACATTAATTTTATGCCATTTCTACTGTAGCTAGTTTTTATGTATCTTTATGTCAAACTGACTACACAAACAAAAGAAAACTGTTCAAGTTGCCAAATCTCTTTCAGAAATTTAGTTTGGCATGACATTTCAACGTTAAATTTTGACTAAATTCGTTCGACACACGGGCACACACGCACACACACACACACACGCGCGCACGCGCACACGCACACGCACACACACACACGCACACACACGGACCTTTTTCTAAAAATGTTTTTTTGGGATTCAGAGGGTCTCAAAACAAATTCCGGTGAAAAGTCATAAGCTACATATGGATGGAGAAGGGTATATAAAGAGATAAATAAGCTTAGCACGTCACTGACCTAACACACGGTGTATGCACGCCTCTGGAGAGCATCAGTGCTAACAATTAGGCCACAACAACTGGGCCATGCCGAGGTTCTATGCATTTCAATGGCCCCCCTCTGCATTCTTGAACATCAGAATTAAAGTACATCCGAGAGACAAAACCTTTTGTTCCCTGTGTGCCAGACAGGTGTGGAGATACAAGCAGTCACTTTTGAGTTAAACTGCACTGCCTGATAAGAGATGAAGATAATGTGCGCTTGTTATTCAATTCCATTAGCTATAGTGAAACAAAATACTGCTGTGTATGATTTTAATTACTAGCAGTAAAACCCTAGATGGAACATTCTAGTTGCTTTGTGTTATAAATGCCAAGCTTTCCTTTCGAATTCGTAAGTAGAGACACGTGAGGGAATATGAAATAGTGTTAACAATTATCTAGGTATGCTACATAGAGAGTATACTGACTTGAACACATCACAGTGCCAATCAGTGTATTTTAAATTAAGTATTATGCTCTAATAATGAAAGCATCCACACAAATACCGTCAGAACGCTGAAATGCACAATCCTATATACTTATCAGTTGGGGGAAGAGATGACAAATAACACCTTCAATTACCTTTAGTTTACTTTATTTCTCTCATATAACTGAATCACAAAAATACAGTTCTCTTTTTTATTAACACAAATTACAATTCGCCGTGACCTTGCAGCTCACAGTTGTTCTTCCGATCGTCACCTTCGACGATACACTCGTTAAATACTCTCAACACTCAATTCAGAAAGTCCCTCCAATTTAAAACTGCCTCAAAACTCAGCTCTGAAACAGTTTTGTGACACTTGCTTGTTCACTCGCTCACATAGCCGAAGTACCGGCAAATTCTCTGGAAAATAAACCTTTTCTCGACACTAATTGTAAACAAACCGGTACTAGAATGTTTCTCGAACAGTTTGGAATCGCTTTGGTCTGCCGCACCCGTAGTCGTCTTTGTTCCCATTGTCGCCGGGCTTCATGTTGCCTTGCAACGTCGTGATTAAAGTAGCTTCACTTGAGCGTCTATTTGACGGGCGGCCGACGTCACCAGATTATCATGTAAGTGATGATTTATATTTCTTAAAATGTTTGCGCTGTAGTTTGAATTGCCCGGGTGACCTAATTATTGTTTTGCTATTCTTTGAATTTCATTTTGTAGACGGTATCCAACTATCTTGTTTTAGTGAGGCTTTGTATTTATATAATAACTCTAACCGAAGGCTACAACGTGGAGTGGGTTGTAATTATAAAGGATGTTTCAGAAATTCTCACTAACATAAAACACGTCTTTTCAATTGGAACTATCCACAATTCTGATTCAAATTATATGAAGAACGAAGCTTAAGTCACCTTTGGCGACACCTTTGGACGCTGTCTGCAATACCTCGGTCTTCGATGAATCTGCTCCTGCTAGCTGCTACAATGGTGAACTATGTTATATTTTTCTCCAGGTATGCGTGGTTAGGTGTGAGAATCGACACCAAGTTGGTTATATTGGAATTTTAAGTATAAAATGAAGATATTTGCAGCTATTTGTCTCATAAATGGATCAATTTATTTCGTATTATAGATTCTTTTATTCTTTTATTTTTTTCATTCTTGAGATTCAAAATCCATTCAAATGGGCAGCGCCGGGCCGTTAGAGCGTTCGTCTACCATCTAGGCAGCCCGATTATGATCCCAGGGACCCGCATGTGGTATTCGTGGTGGACGAAGTGGCATCAGGCCGGGTTTTCTCCGGGTTCTCCGGCTTTCCCCACCACTAATTCCATCAATAGCCCCATTATCACCTTACCAATCATCGATTTCACCTGCATTTCATATCATCCTCTTCCTCACTATCATACCTTGTATTTGGCTGAAAAACCCACTTCCAGGTCCTCACTCTGTCCGTTCCATAGGTTCCTGTGCTCCCCGACAGACGTCTGACCCTAGGCACTGGCTTGTAAGTCCTAGAGGGTGTAAGTCCTACATAAGGGGAGGTTAAGCAAGTAAAGAAGAAGAAAATCCATTCAATTGTAGTCTAATGTAATAACCATCATCATCATTATCCACGCGTACCATCTACCTGGTTATTTTACGTGGGCCCTCCCCATCCATTACTAAAGGCACATTTGAGTCCAATTGCCGGAATAAAACTTATGACTTTCAGCTTTGAATGTATGACCAGTCAATTTCGTCTAGCCTTTAACGATCATGTCAATTCGAATTATTCTATTTAAGGTGCTTGTGACAGGAATTAGATGAAGACTGGTGGATGTAGCTGAATAATCATGCAATAAAGGGATTAGGTATATGTTTATATCAGCATGTTCTTGGGTGGCACTTTTCTCAAATGCATACTAAGTTTGGCATTTATTGCAGTGTTAGGTCTAACAGTCATGCACGCAATTCTCAACACTAAGAATCAATATGCTATGAGTTATGTCCAGTATCTGATTGTGTATTTTTGGAGATCTTTCCATTGGTAGTTAATATTTATGCACATTATAAGGTCATCTTAAATGAAGAAACCGTTCCTCAGAGTAGAAGGATATTAAGGTCGTATAGATTCGGTGTGAAATTGCAAATAATTTCGGTATCGTTTATAGTTTATAACGGAATAGAATTTCAGCGCTTTCTTGTATAAATTCTCTAGATTACAGCACCGAACATGCGTAAGAAAAATGAAAGGCAGAAATATTGCCGCTAACTTGACATGAAATAGGATCTCCTCCGGGATATAAATTTCTCAGGGATCATTCAGTACACACGTAACACAGCAGGGAACCAGCATCATATTTTCAGGCTAGCAACACATCATCCAGCAGGGTGTCTCTGATTTGTTACCGAACGTGTTAGAGCACAACAGTGATTTATAGCATGTCTTGCAAAAACGCTGCCGCTTCTTCTGTTTTCCTCGTCTATTACATGTAGGGCACGGAGAAAATGATTAGAGCATTAATGTGTTTAAATGTGAACGCCATTTGTGGCTGCTTCCTCACTGCATGCTCTTGGCAGGTTGAGGATCATCTAGCAGGATGTAGTAGAATTCGTGATTTTATTCTCCACAATAGCAAATATTGTGGTACTAACAATACCTATAACGTTTATATTGTGACGCCGGCCGGCAGCCTCCACATCAAAAGAAGCTCGGTGTTAATTACCTCATTGTAAATACGCGGCCGGACGACAATGAGCCGGTCAGAACAAAGATGACTATGAGCAAGACAATTCCAAAGTTTCTCGAGAACAGATGTATTTTCCAGAAAATTTGCCTTTAACTCACCTGGTCTATATAAGTGAGTCGGAACGACGAGAAAAGCTAGTTTTTGAAGTTAGCTTTTAGGAGCGTGTATTGTCTAAAGTGAGTGTTGAGAGAGTTTGAGCGTATAATCAGAGGCAGTTTTAGACATTTAATCGTCACGTCGGAGCGGTTTGACGTAGCTTTTAGTGAGTATATCGTAGGAGCCAGTTATTTGTGAGACAGAGAGAGACAGAGTAATAGAACTGTGAGCAGTATTTGTGTTAAGGTTACAATAGGACAGAACGGCTGTGAGTTGCAAGGTCACGACGAATTGTAAATTGCATTAATAATAAAACAGAACCATGTTTCTGTGATGCAGTTTTAGAACAAAAGTAGTAACTGGACTTGTCATATGTTACACTGGTGTCAGAAGTAGAATTTATCACATTGTCATTTGTTACAATATTTTGAAATTATATTACTACAATTAAATATTTTCAGTCCGTAGTTATTCATGAAATAATGTTTAAGCATAAAACGTACTGTAAGAACTCAGTACACCCACACCTTAGTATTTGGCTAAGTTTTTAAAACTGCCACTTCACTCAGTTTTCACTATCATTTAATAATCTAGTTTAACTTTCACTGAGAATTTACTTAACTCGTTCTCTCAGTTCCCTAATGTGAACTAGTTCCACTGTTGACTGTGTCATTTCACTTTATTTTTACACTCACTGTAATTTCTTCCAAGACGCAGTGGTGTAATAACGTAAGCCCAACGAAGCGGATGGTACACTCTCTGTGGACTGGTGCACAAAATGTCTCAAATACCTTGCAGTAATAGTGCTGACTGCAAGTTATCACAATCGTCACCAACTTGCTCGTGGAGTGGCAGTGGAGTATTTACATAATTAAAGAAATAAGGTTCCAAAGATAACATATAAAGGTTCCATTTTTCCTTCTAAAGGTTACTCCATCATTCAGATAATTCTTTCACGGTTTTTGCAGGCTATACAGCATTTAAGAATATGCAAAGTGCGTTGGAGGAGGTTAATTTCATAAATGCAGCATTAGTTGCTAATCATACCCATTTGTGTAAATATCAGATAACTTTTGGTAATTGTTAGAATATAAAGATTATTTCTGAAAGAGTTTTAACGGGTGGTGGTGATGATTCACTATGGAAACCATCCAATTGCATAGAGAATATAGGGCGCTGTACGAAAGCAAAGTAATTCGAGATTAAAACGTCCACCCGTACAGTACCAGGTAATGCCGATAATTTATAGTTCAATATGTATTGGCTTCATTCAAGATCCAAATTATTTCCCTAATTTTTAAATAGGGTTTCTTTACAAAGCACACAAGTGACAAAAACGTGCTTTTGGAGCCTTCTGGACAATAGGTACTTCAAATGACACAGGTTTATCCTGGCGACTATCACTTTGCTGCGATGTCGCCGAAGAAAATCAACTTCTTTGCAGTACCTCTTTGCACTTCGATTTTCCTGAATGGGTAAGGGAGTATTTGCTTCTTGCAGAAAATCCTTCAAGTTGGAAGCAAGACTTGCTTGTTTCGTTTACCATGCACAGACTTGATGCATTGAAAACCATGTGAGTGGAAGCATGGAAATAAAGAAAGCGAATAGAATGAAGGTTGCAAAAGATGCGGATGTTATCAAGGAGCACTTTAAAGAAGCATCCTCCTCAAGAGACGATCATGAGACAGACAGGCAAAAGGACAGAAGTCTGTACTTAAAGGTGGAAATGTCTGATCGGCACAAGAAAAGAAGACGAGTTTGCTGCTTTAACTTTCTAGTCCGGGCTTAGGTTCCTCTCTAGGCATAAGCATTTTAGTGGAAGAATGTTCTATGCGCCTGTTAATTCCTTAACTTGAATTGCAGTGCAGGTGAAGCTGTAAGAGCTTAAGAGAATGCTTTAGGCTAATTAAGGAACTACTGATTCGTGGCTCCATTATCTCGCCGTATAATTATGCATACATCCATTCTACTTTCTATGGAGTACAAATAAGGACTGCGGAGGATTTCGGCGCTGCGGACAAATCAGGACCTACTGTGCTTAATTTGTACTCTGGGAAGAAGAAGACTAACTGCCTGTGATCATAGCAGTGGAGCGTGTGTCCTTGGCGCTCCGCCGTTCAGAGGGTTACGGGTTCGAGTGCAGCCTCGGGCTTTTCTTTCTTTTTTATTGCACGCGCCTGGAAGTACGACTACAAGAGTTATTGGTCGTGTGCGTGTGTATGGGCTACACAGAAAAAAAAAACCACCTGGATGGCTAAATGGTCATTGAGAGCAAAAGGCCAAATGTATGTAAAGAAAACAAGGAAGGAAAAAAGAAGGAAATCTAATAGCAACAGTAGAGCGCAGCTAGGTCCCTAGTGTGATATCCCTAATATCGTACATTGTGGCAGATGGCAGATCACCTATTCTATGCTCCCCCTTTCTCTTGAATATATTCCGGCAGAAGATTCAAATACCAGAGAAGAACTACCTCTCTGCTAGAATAGTACCACAAGCACTCTGCGCATACCACCGTCCCCTGCACCTGACGCTGCAACCTACAAAATGAAAGGGCAATAAAATGACAAGGAATGAAATCAGCAGCATAAGAAACTATCGTCTACCAATGAAGATAAAAATCTTATAGTCAGTATGGTCGATCATGTCGGGGTTTGAATACGGTACTTTCTGCACAAGAGGCTCAGAGCTTATCTCTAATCCTGCCTCTCGGAGTCACAATAGCTTTCTGTCTTATTCGCATGTACTGCAAATGTACTCCATTTTTATGTCTAATTCCTAAATAGGACTAACGCTTAAATATTACCCTCTTCGTTGGTTATTCCCTTTATTCTTACGTAAATTTTTGCCAGCCTAATGCATTTTCTCTCTGTGGAACGCTGTCATATGCCCCCAGAGAAATGTTATTCTCTAGGATTTCGATATTTCGCTTTATGGTAAGTAAGGTATCTGGATATCCATCCATTTGGGATATAAAGCTTAGCTCTGATGACGTTCAGTTATTTTTTAGTCACTTTCGTTATGGTTTAATCTGCGCAGAAGTTTTATCTCTATAACCAGAGCTTCAATAAATAATCTTTAGGTTAACAAAAACATTCTTTCGGCTCCAAGTATAGCCTTGTGTTACAATAAAATATGTGCAAACATATAAATTTATGATACAAATGGTAAATTTTCTTTCGAAGCATTCTTGATTTAAATTTAAATCAATTTAAATTAATTTAAATAAAGCATGCACATTAGACGAAATACCTATTCCAATATTATAAACTACAGAACTACTCCAGCCTCAAAGATCTATTTTTCCGTATTCTAGAAATACTCATAAAACTAGGCTAGGGAAAGTGATTATCTCGATTAACATGAAGTAAATTGAACAATAAGAATTTGCTAGACTGATCCACTGATACCGGATTATCTCCTCTTGGTCGTGGTATTATCCCTTTGGTTATGTCACCTGCTCCTGGCGGTTCCACCAACCTAAACATTTTCTTACGTTTCTGAGCATCTGAAGTATCCATACGCAGTAAAAACAATTAGCGGTTCATTTGGAATCTTCTAGTGAAGATACTGATATTTTAATTGAAGAAACGAATTCAAAAAGTACGGAAAACAGCAGGTGATGTGTATGGAATCAGTTTCAAATATTTTGTTACCAACTCACAGCAAAATCCGTGAATGTCACGCACAAACACAAGAGCTGTCTTCAGGTGCTTTTGAAAATTGTACCTTTAACAACTGTAATTTTAAATAGAGCAGACCTACTTTTAATGACTCGCCTACCTATGCAAATTAATTAATTTCTATTCATCATATGTTTAACTCATTTCCCTGGATTAAACGCTAAATTTTTTGCTGCTGTAGTTCTCACGGTCTACTGAATTAGTTTAGTGCAAAATGTAAAAATATTTCTTAATTAAAGTATATGAATGTTATTTTAAGTAGCAAGTAGTTTACTTTTAAATCACTGTTAGTATTAAAAGAATGAATTATTAATTATTAACAATGAAATGGACGCAAGGTTGGCTAGGCATTTACCATACGCTGTAACTGACTCTGAACTTTGCTAAACCGGTCAGAGGTCAACAAGAGTTGGTTCCGGGTGCACAAGAAAATACAGGTAACCCCCTCCCAGAAAACGTAATGTTTATATAGTGCTCGTTTACGTTACGCTGATATCTTGGTTTCGAAGGACTTGTTTCATATTTATTAATTATTATTAATTACTCTAAACAACTCGAGGTTTTCATATTTGGGATAATTTTCCTTTCACTTCGTGCTAGCAAAATTGTTATCATGTGGAACCCTCTCATGGTATTACTAGAGATAATTTGTCAATTAGTGAGAAGAGAACGCCATGCGAGTGCAACACATCAGATATTTTTATTGAGTAGGTAATACAGTTAAACCGGCCTAAAGCAGGTCGTGCAACTTCACAGATCTGTATATATATTTAACAAACAAAAATTGTGACATCTGCCTGACATTGCAGGTGACCATAAAGATCCAGAATACAGAGATATATGACAAAGTCAATTTTAAGAAGAAGAAGAAAAAAAAAATGATTAAAATTAATATTGAAAATATCTAAAACATTAAAAGATTATAACAAGAAGATAACAGTTAACACATTGAATACAAGTGATCATTTAAAATATATAAAGAGTCTTTTAGGACATGTAAACATATATTTACAATTTCGGACCATTGCACACCCAGTGCTTTGAGGCAGGTACTTGTGAATTTAAAACATGTTCCGCGGGCACCTAAAATTATGAAGGTTAACTTGCATTATAAGAGGAGTTGACCAATTTGGGCCAGTTATCCATAAACCTGGTAACAGTGAAGAGGTGACAGAACAATTCAGCCTTTCTCACCAATTAACAACTGAATGGGGTCTTGTGGAGTCGAGATATTCGACAACAAACAAAGCAGATCATAATATAGCTCCACATTACATGGATTGGCAAAAAATCTCTACTCCGTTTTCACCATCTATGCCTATTTAAACATTTTCATTGTTTCCTAGGACGTCCCATATTTGTATACTTTAGTGCCCATATTTTATGAGACATCTCACCTTGCTCAATTAGACCATCTGCCTAGAATAGTCAGTTTTATTGTGCAAGTTTTCTTACGTGCGAGTGTTCATTGGTTTCTCTAGCAGTAGCGCATCGTACCCAAAAATTCGATATCGAGATTTCAAGTTTCGAAACTTCCCTGAATCTGAAGAGATAAAAGAGAACATTTTCAGAAAAGAAATATGTACTTCAGTGAACAGTTTAACTCACAAACGATAGTTGGTTAAATACAGCCATGGAAAAACGATTGAAAGCACGCGCTTTCAAATGTAACAGGCTCAACATGTTTTCCATAGTGGTAGCAGCATTTTATTTACGTCAACACTTTACAAGGATACGACACAAACTTTTTCAAGAAAATGTCGCCATTCGAGAGTAATTCTTACAATTAGTGGGAAATGTTTCATTGTTTTTTATTTCCCCAAATATTACAATTTGGTAAAAATATTACATGTTAAAGTAAATTTGATGAAAAATAGAATATATATCCTGAAGTTTTTGGAAATTGCCTCTAAAATACTCTTTACTTTGAATGACTCTTTGTAACATAATAAGAGATGGACAAGATCTTACTACTTAGATAATGTGTAATAAAGCATGCATTCTGTGTAATTCACGTTTCCAAGGTATCCCTTGTTATAATTTAGCATTTTAAATAATGGAATTTGTGGTAAGTCATGTGTTTCTTGGGCATGCAAAGAACTTGAAATTTCAAATTGATCACAAAAGTCTAACTAAACTGCACCCTACAGGAAAATATGAACATGTGTAACGAAAATGTATCTGATTAACAAGAATTAGATGGAATAATAATCTATGGTAAGAATAATTGTAGAAGGAAGGAAAAGTGGCGAAAAGTCATGTTATTGTGTTGTGCAAAAAGTTTTCCCAAGTAGCTCTTTACAATGTTTTGCTTGTACTTGCCAGCAACACACAACTCATCTATAGATAAGCTCTTCCCTTGCTCTGTGAATAATTGGTAACATCCGTGCTGTTAAACGACAGTTAAAGGAACGCAAACAGTGGGTTGCCTATAGGGCTCGTGTGGGTTTACATTCTGTACGGTGAACAGCGTTTAGCACAATGGTGACCACAAAGCGCGTCCATTAACCTTCCGTGGCAAAGATAACTCGGCGATTATATGGGTATGATTGCATACTGGGCGATTATAATATGTCACTGGTATTGGCATGCTAGATTGGCTTGTCACAGTCAATCACTTTCAGCAATAGTTCATTCCCTGACAGACGCAATGAAACGCATTCCTAAAACTGATTCTGATAGAAATAAGCATGTGCTAAGCAATCTGTCCTTGGTTGATTGATAAATAAATATGATAATTAAATTTCAAGAGAAGTATATTATCATATGGAATACAAAAGAAAACACAAATTTTCATTTTGTTTTGATGCTAACATCTGTGTGTTGGGGACATGTTCATTAAGTCCATGTCTAACGTTGCACCGTGTCCATCCATTTTTGCTACTCTACATTTATCTATACCCTCAAAACTTAAGTTTTATACGTACAAGGAGAGACAGCACTTAATACTAAGGTATTCTAACACAGCCGAAGAAAGTAGAAAAAGAGTGGAAAGATCAAGATATGGAAATCCCTTCTTTTAAATTCCGAAATCACCATCACCATCATCAAGGTAAAACCCATTTTGGTTTGTCCTACCTTTATACTACTTGGTCTCTCCATCTCTTTCTCGGCCATCCCTCATCCCTTGTGCCTCTTGGTTTATACATTAGGTGTAAGCGAGTCCTCCATTCTCTCTACATGCTCTCTCACGTTTCTTCTATATTTTTCAATCTCATCTAATAAACTAAATATCCCCAGTTCCTTTCTTATCCTCATTCCGCCTTCTATACCTAAAATGCCGTTACTCTTGGAGACTCAACTTCTGTGAACGTCCAACACTCACTGTTGTACATCAATACTGGGACCGCCATAATTTTATAAAATGTTACTTTAGTCTGTTTAGTAACGTTCGTAAAACATTTTTAACTGTGCCGCATAGATACTGAAACTTCTCTAGCTTCTTATCAACATCTTCACTACAGCCAGGGTATTGAAACATTGCAATTTGTTGTACTTTATTATTTATGGACTTTTTGCCCCTAAGTGATTTTTTTTTCCCCTTGGAATGCCATGACCTTAGTTTTCTCAGTTGATATCTTGAGAGTATAGTTTCTTGCGATATCATTTAGATACAACTCTTTGCAAATTATCTTCAGAGAGTATTTGATGTCTACAAAGAGAATGATATTTTTTTTTAGTTTTGAAATTTAAAATTTCCTGGCACTTTTGAATGAGATGGCCAATATAAAGGGTGTAACTGAATAACACCCCAAGAATTTTACTGGTGATAAACGGTAGATAGGCAATCAGTTTGAGACAAGAAGCCTGTGGTCTAGTATTACAAATTACGGAACTGTGCCTTAAAATTGTTTGAGGGTACCCACGCCACTTATCCTATCCACTGCAGCTGTAACGCATGATGAAAAAACACGTGGGCAAATTTAGTAGCCTGTCTGATTAGCATAATGCTTATGGTGCCCGGACGCGAAGGTACATACGCATTAAAAGCGCAGGTTCAAATACCCACAACTCATATTTTTTGTTCTGTTTTCTTTCCTTCTTCGTAAGCGAATGCTTAATCTAATTTGATTTACACGACACATTTATGTCGTAATTTTTCGTTTAACTAATGTTTAAACTTTTTGTTTCAAATTTGTTTAACTGTTATTTACACTTTCATGACCTAAATAGTAGGTACACACTAAGAATTTCGTTTTCTCTTAAATAAGATGGTTGTTATTGTGTGCTGTAGGAAATGAGACGTGGGGGACTCGAGTAGAAAACAGTTATCACAAGGTGGTATTAGTGTCTTTCAGTGTTAAGATCACCTACTGACAGTATTGGACGTGTGTCATGCTAGAAGATAGCTATTCAGCGTCTCTTTGGGGGGTTGTAATACTTCGTGCTATTACTTGGTTCAACGTTTTGTGAACTGTTTACAGCAGGTCAACTATTGGAAGGAAAACTTCTCTCATTGACATGGACAATTAACCTACAGTCAGCTTCATACAAATGGCAATACACAAACCTCCAGCCTAAGTCATCAGATGTGAGAAGAAGCAAAAGTAAACAATGCTCTGTGCATTGCATATTATGATCGTCGTATTTTGCTATTTTAAACTAAACGCACAATATTTCTCTCAAAATAAAAAAGAAAGGAGAACAAAAAAAAAAAAAAAAAAAAAAAAAAAAGTTATGCCCTCGTCGGGTTTGAACTCGATTTCTCGGTTTCATTATGTTCAAGGTCAGTCGACATCACCGCGCGGCCAAAGCACACAATTTAGAACTGCCCTATATTTCTGTAGCCGCTCGCCACAGCCTATTATCCATTGCAGTGCCGTGCAGCCACATGCTAAGTGTCCAGTTTAAGCGTTTTTCGTAGCGCTACAATTTAAAAGTGCTTCTTTAGAGAGACGGCAGACAGGCTTCGCTAAGTTTCTAATAACCACATTTCGAGTCCAGTGGATAATATTGATATATTTCTTTATCGTCATCATTTATTGGTCACAATCTGGAATTACTTTGAATGCGTGTAACTATTAACTTGGCGTCGTAGAGCATTGGTTTCCTATCTCAAACTGACTGTCTATGAAACCTCTATTATCAGAAAAATTCGTGTGGCGTTATTCATTTACACCCTGTATACGTTAAAAAGTGTTGGTAATAGTGGGCAGTCTTATTTCATCCCTCTATTTATTTATATCAGCTGTTCGGCATCATTCATTTTCATGTACGTGTTGCTATACATACTTTGAACCACTCTCACTATACGCTCAGGATATCCTTCCGTCATAACTTTAAAAATATTTTGGCAAATATTCCAATGAGGATATCAATATTTTAATTGAAGTGGCGCAGTAAATTTAAGGCCATATTCAGAAATAAATGAGGACCATGGTTAAAAATTGTTAAGAAATTAAGAAATTTAAGTTGCACATCCGTGAATATCACGCAGCCGTGGTCATTTACTTTTGAAAATTGTACAAATGTGATTTTTAAATAGAGCATACCTACCTTTAAGCAATAGCCTACTAATGCAAATTCATTCATTTATATTCATCATAAGCCTAATTCCTCATTTCCCTGGATTAAATTCTAAAATGATTATTGCTGTTGTTCTCACTGGATTAGTTGTAGTGGCGATTTGAAAATGAATCTTAATTAACATGTATCAATGTTATTGAAAGTTATGTTTACTTTTAAATCACTATTAATATTAAACGGTATTAAACAAATTAATTATTTTGCGGGGTACTCTAAACAAATACCACTGGAGTTTTAATGTGTGGGATAACTTTTCTGGCGCTTTGCGCTCGCAAATTTATCTCATACGAAACTCTCTCGTGGTATTATTATAGATAATTACTGTCACAAGTTTTACATTTACCTATTGTACATATCACACCGTTTCAGAGCACTAGATCGAGCTGAGATCATCAACATCAGAAAGGACCAGGTACCCGTTTTATAATTAGGATATTTTTGCAACGTTATTTTCATTTAAATCTATTGAAAACATGTCCTAATTTCCAGAATAGCTTTATACACTCTTAAATGAAATGCACACTGCCCTTAGAAATGCTTCCTTGTAACGTTTAAAATCCATGATGTTCAACAGTCCGCAATTCCTATTTCCGCTCGAATGCCAAATGCTTCCGGCAAGTTCAAAACGACCAATTCTTCATACGTAACAAGCACCCTCTTCTGGGAATGTGACAAAGAAAAGGAGCTGGGGGAAAGGAAATAGAATGGTGCTTGAGAAAGTGAACGGTGCGCTACAGTTATCACATAGGAGCACAGAAGAAATGGAGGAAAAACACCAAAAAGAAATTGTGGAGCGTACGTAATAAGATTTTTAAACAGACAAAATGCTGCTCGGGATCATAAATTGCAAAGGCGTGAAATTTATTCACTCCTGGAAGCTTGTGAGAAAGCTTTCTCTGCAGGCAAGCACCTGAGCTGCAGGCATTCCAACGCGAGTATGCAAGGAAGCAAAGGGGGGAAAATATTGTACCAAAATAACACACAAATGTAATGCATATTCTATTCTACATAAGCATTCTATAGTGTGCATATTTACAGTAACAACAATGATACGAACTTTTTATCAAAGCAACTGCTCTCTTGAGTTATGTATAGAATCCACGCTTTTATCTAACATGCCTTATAAATAAAAATATCTCAGATTTAGTCTTTAATGGGAGATTAAAAGCTCTCTTAGGTCAATGCTTTTGTAGCAAACGCATGCCCCAATATATTAGCACCTATTTGATAGATTAGACAAAGGTTTATACGAAATAGATGCCGATCTAAATTCACTGATATACTTTTACACAATAAATTTGTTTAGTAAAGAAGATAAACTATTTTTATTTATACTAACTTTAGATGACAATTTATCTTAAAATAACTAAATATGTTATTCACTGTCAATATGAAAATGATATTCACAGAAAACGTTCAAAGCAAAGGGAATCTCACATCAGGGCGACTCAGAATAGTAAGTACTTTATGTCCCGGATTTAAGTCACTTGTGGTTTAACCGGGAAAGTACGAATCGGTTGGGAAATTTAATGTCATACTGGCCAGTTGGCCATGGTAGCTTAGTGGTAGAGCAGTCACTCGATAAGCGGAAGATCCGTGGTTCAAGTCCCGGTTATGGCACTGGATTTTTCAGTCCTGATTCCATCTCTGGAATAAATATATCTGTAATTATATACACGCACTTTGTAAAGCTATAAATCAGAAAATTGGTTCACTATTAATATACTTTCAGGTTAATTTGATCTGCTGTATGGTTAGTTGTGTCGTCAATAAAGCACGCCACTGACTTAACCCGAGAGCTGCGCTGAGGCTCTAGGCGAGCAGCGAGCCAGAGCAAGGCTCAATCGGGCAAATCCTGCCGGTGCTTGCCTTAGAGTAGTACTTGTTTAAGGTTCAATAGAATATATGCATAATGTGGTTATTTTTGTTTTAGCTTATAATGGTTTACCAAGGCTTGAGTTTTTCATAAGGAATGCGTTTTAATATAATTAAAGGTGTGTTGTGCTATATGTGATCAAGTATTTAAAACATATAATGAACTTCAGAAAAATAATGTCAGAAGGATTAGTCATTCTATACCTACAAGAGATTTCAGACCAGGGAGATTTATTTCCTTGGTACTTTTAACTGTGACATCGCCAAAAAGTTGCAAATATGCTATTCAGCCTACATAGTTGAATCATTCATCTGTTCCATCAAACATAATCATGTTTGTGCATGTTTTATATGGAGGTGTGCAAATTATTAGACTCAAGTACATTTTTATGGTAAAAATGTGTTTAAGTTCGAAGTTTGAACATACTTTACAAATCTCTAAAATCAAATCTATACCCTAAGAGAATGATTAAGCTATTTTTCATTGTGAATCCTTACAATGTTCGTACAATAATGTCATAGCATTAGGCATTTCTCTGGGTAAAATATTTTGCCAATCCATGGGCTGCAGCAGCACAAATGGTACAGATCATAGAAGAAATAGCTAGTATTTAATTTCCAGATATGCTCTTGAATTTTTTCAGATAATACTGAAAGAAATAATGCCTGAAAACTGTTGTCTAAGATTCATTTATGCAAAATGTTAATAAATTTGCTACACTTCATTGAAAAAAGAATTCTCTATCTAATAGTACAATATAAAACTTTGACTACGCATATTGTTTTATTCTATACTTATGAATTGTTGTTAATGGAAAATTCTGTAAGCATTTATCACACCAAATATTTAATATCTTGTACACACAACCTCGGATAGTAAATGTTTTGGGTTTGCAAAACTGCTGTGGCTCTGATCATTTTCACATCTCTGTAGCACCCTTGAAATGTGAAAAAGCTATGTACGAGGGCTGGAAAGAAATATGTAGCAACACTATTTTATTTCACATGTGAAGGATTCTTGGACCTATACAACTCGGATGGTGGCGTTCGTATAGGTGCTGGAGTGACAGGAGTGGTGAGTGTTGAACGTAAGTTGTCAAATCACACCACCTTAAGGGGGATGCTTACCAAGTTCGAAATGGATAAAAATCGAAGTGGTTCGTGAAAAACAATGTAAGGGAATGCCACTTTGGGCTACGTGACGTACACCAGTAACGCTATACCGTGTGGGACTGTGGCATATTGGGTAGCAGCTTTTCGTCTGGAACATGATAGTGTGCATCAGGAACCAATGGAAGTCTACATGGGGTCGTTGGCAGAGTCATTGAACTGATTCAATATTTGCTGCATGTGTTAGTTAATGTATAGGTATTACTTGAGGGATAAAGATGTATTAGATAATTATAATAATAATTTTTCATCTGGAACATCATCTTCAACCCAACTTCCAAGACAGGAATCCATCCATTGTGTTGCAGGACAACGCCCGTTGTCACAGCGTAGTAACTTGTGGAACCTGAATTGCATGATCGGGGTAGGAAGTTCTAGAGCCTTCTTCCTATTTACCGGATATGAGCCCGTGTGACTTTCATCTGTTTCCTTAGATGAAAGAACCACTATGAGGTACACGTTTTGGTACCAGAGAGGCCATACATTGAGCTACAGTGCGCTCTCTTGCAGACATCAAGAAAGAGGGCACCGTTGCTGCTAATTTTACTAGATCCCCATATCTGGCAACGGGTGCAACATGTGGTAAGGGGATTACGTTGAAGGCCCGCAGAATTATTATCATGATTCCACAACTAATAGTTCACACAAGATTTATGTTACCACTTATTTCTTTCCAGCCCTCGTAAATTGACTTCTAAGTTACACATAAGAACCTGGTTATTTATAAATAAAACTGTATCTAAAACACTTTCTTAATTTTAAAATAAATTTCTATATGTAACTGCCATTTATAAGCGTACTCGCATACCTAATAAAACTAACATATTGTACAAGGATTTAGAGCCTATCAGATATAACTCACACCGGTTAGTAAAAGTATGGTATTTCCAGCGCGTTTCAAAATTCATATAAATGAATGGATTGGATGCTCAAACAACGCAGCGGTTCATCGGGATGTAACAAAAATTAATTTAGCATTCTTCCTGAAATACCTATAATTTAAAAGTTCAAACAGTAAATGCGGTTGTTTGAAGCCATAATTAAACTTCTATGTTTATAAAGCTACCAGCAATTTGTTAATAAAGTGTGACACAGGAAAGGTCAATAAATCGCCAGCGTCGCTTGATTTGGTTTAGTAACTCATAAGGGTGATACTGTATAGCACTGCATTTTAAGCCCTCAATAAATTCCCTCAATAAATCATAAAGCAAGGTAATTTTCACAACAAAATGGTTTCACACATATATTTTTCATCTTCTGCATTTTATATCTCAACCAGAAAATGACAGATTTCTACATTACCTATAGCTTCTCCGAGGTACACACAGAAAATATTGTGTTCCACTCCAAACTCCTGTATCCAAATGCTTGTTTTTTTTCGGCTGCTTGCATTCAAAAGCATTTTAAAAGTAATTTAATGCGCGAATATTAAACTGCATTATTGTATTTACGTCTTCTTTAGTTTTTCCTTGTGCCTCACGGCGTCGGGCTCTCTATCCATTTCTTATACTCCTGTCGATCTTGTGCCATTCTTCTTAATTCAGCCATTTCTTTTCCTCTTCTTTCTGCCGCATCTCTAGCATGACTCTCCCATCCCAACCTCGGTCTTCCCCTTCTTTTCCACATAGTTCTCGCTTATTTCCTCTGTTCGTCCATCCTTACCAATGTCCATACAATTTTAAGTTTTTTCTTCTCTATTACTTCTTCTAATGGCATTATATTTAGATTCTCCCTCATTACTGTATATCTTATGATGTCTCTCCTTGTCTTTTCCATTACTTTTCTTAAATACTTCATTTCCAAAGGTGTTATTCTACTTCTATGTTTATCCAACATAGACCAAGTCTCTGAACCATATAACAGGTAGGTGTATACACTGTTTTGTATATTTGCATTTTAGCTTTAGTCTTTCCATTTTTTTTTTTTTTTTATTTAATTCTCTAAACTTGAAGACAAAACCTTCTGAAATTTCAGGCTGCCACAAAGACAAGGTAAAGCAAACAAGATCTTTATTATGAGAGAAAGACGTGAAAATAAAAATAAAATAAAATAATTAATTATGGTCACGTGTATACAAATGTTTACAGAGCCCTTGATGACTATAATGACAATCTCTTTCAGGCTGTTAACAGATAGTGAATATTGTTTGCTTTCTTTGTTCTATTACTTATTTCTCCCTATATTTTTACATTGTCCGAAATGATAGTTCCCAGATAATTGTACCTGTTAATTTGTTCTAATTTAATTCCTTTGTCTTTATGGCAGCCTGTAACTGTAACAGGAAGATATTAAAATAAAATTCTACGAACAGTTCATTTCTTTCCACCGACTCTCATTATTTTGATCTTGTCTGGATTAATGTTCATTCCTCTTTCTTACATTGTACTACCTCATTCGATTGGTGCTTGTTGTAAGTCTCTCATTAGTACTAATTATTAATACAATATCATCTCGCGTTAATTAGGCATGTGTATTATATATACACTGGTCTCAATTTCCAATTCTCACCCATATATGTTTTCCTTCTTCGGAAAATAGAAATTGAATAAATTTAACATACCATCAGAAACATATTTTATTTCGTACCGTACTGATAGCTGTATTTGCCGGGAGCAGTCGTCTTTTCACGATCATTTATAATATGATTTCGGCAGCCAAGCGTGTTTTCGTTCCTCTTATCGAGGGGAAATTTCCCACATATCATACTCCGTGTAGGTTCTGCTAAATTGTGTAATGTATTCTCCATTCAAATTTTCATGTTTCTATTCTTTATTTTTATTGCAATTGTGCGGATTATGTGCAAGTTCTTAGTTTTTCTGGGGGTTGTTACTGTTCATTTATTTAGCGTACTATGCACGCATAGGGCTAATGCTATTTTGGTTAATGCTAATTTCTCTCTGCGCCACCCGTTATGCTAGGGTGTGTTCTATTGCCATAGGTTAGATCATCAGAGCGCGTTATTAATGGTGAATAGGGCAAACATTAAATATAGTGTGACGGCGGTCGTACGCCTCAGACACCCTCTAGGCCACCCAATAGCTGCTAGTCAACGCGCGGCCGGTAAACAAGGCAACATAGACGGGCCGAAAAAACACTGATTCTAGACTGTTCGCGAAACTTTTGACTACCGGCTTGCTTATGAGGAATGTCGCGAAAAGGGTATTTTCAGATAGTTCGCGGCCTTTGGCCTTGTCTATATAAACTAGTTGGGACGATCAGAGAAGTCAATGTTGATACAGTTAATTCGTTTTTAAAGTGAGAGTTCAGTCTTGGATGAGTGAGGGTGTATCATCGGAAACAATTGTTTTTTTACGGAGAACGTTGAAAGACAGTAAAGTGTAGGTCAGAAGTACGATCAGACAATACTACTGTGAGTTGCAAGATCACGACGAACTGTAGATTGTGTTAACAATAAAACAGAACTACGTTTTTGTGATTCAATTTCAGAAGAGAATTAAAGAAGGAATTAGAAGTAACTAACTGGCCTTCTCATTTCTCATAGTTATGAATTTGTGCTTCTTCTGGTGCATATTCTGATTCTAATTTAAAAGTATAATTTATTGTTCACGCAAGAAAAGCAGTTACAAAGTATATGGGCAGTTTGTAATGAATAAAAGTGTTTTTGCTTGTCATAATTAAGAATTAGCCGTGAACATCCCAGTTTGGGATAGGCCCTCCTGCAACGCCAAGGTAGCTTATGACTGCATACCCGAGTAGCCAACTCCATAGGACTTCCACTTTTGCCCACCTTTGGCTACTCCGTACCACAAGTTTCCTAGATTGCTACTTTTGCCTTTCTACATTCCGTTTCCATATTCTGGGTTTCCACATAGTCACTGCATGAGTCCACTTTGTAGGATTCATTCACAGCACGTGGCCCCTCCCCATCTCCATTTTGAACACATTGCTGATGTTGCCGTATCTTTCAGACTCCTTATCTCGCGGATGTCATTCTTCATACGGTCTCATCTTGTGAGTTTCTTTTTCTTCTTTTTCTTCTTGTTAATGACCATGTTTGCGAGCCATAAATTAGTACTGGTAACATACACCTATCCATGAACTCTCCTTTTTGTTTTCATACTGGCGGATTTTTGAGGTAAATAGACTTTAGAGTCCAGAATTTCTTCCATGCTTGTATAATTCTTCTTTCGATTTCGTTCTGAGTGTGGTTGGAAAACAATACAGCTTGTCATAAATAAATCTATTCATTGATGTAGTCGATTTTGTGGTTTTTGATCTGGTTTGGCTGCTTCGTGCTGTTTGTTATTGTCTTTGTTTTCGCAACATTTATTTGAAGTCCTGACTGTTTGTTGAATTTGCAGAGTTCGCTCAACATTTCTACTGCTTCCTCGTGTGAATCTCTTGTCTGCAAAGCAAAGGTTGAACAATTTCCTTCCATCTATGATTATTCCATAGCCTTCTATGATTCTGCTGAAGATTTCTTCCATTAGAGCTACATTGTTTATAGTATTCTATAGTAAAGAGCCTCTCGCTAATCTTTGCTTTTTAGTATTAGCGGACGGTGGGGCTTTCCTTGAACTGGTATTGCGCTTCCACTCTGAGGAACTCGCACTGTGAATAAAAGCGTCCACTGTGGTGCAACTTCTAACATAAGAATGAAAGGCCCAAAGCTAATGATGTTAGGTCAGTATACCTAGACGAACAAAAAGTGGTCTAAGTGTGCCTTTGATGTTGCACATATTAATCTCACAGCTTTTTTCTGCAGGATTAAAGAGAGTGAACTTGAAGTACTGCCCTACAACAAGACCCCCATAGTTTAAGAGAGAATATAAATATACACATACTAACGTCTCTTATAGCACTCTTAAGATAAAAATACATTTGGCTATTTACTGTACAAACAAGTTTATGTGACTATGCCATCCTAAATCGTGTTTTAGATTAATGGATAGAAAGTTTATTGAATTTTATAACATGACATTACTTCTGCTAACACTATGTAAAAATTTTTGAGTTTTATTTATTATTTATTACAAAATTATAGGCACTATTCCACTTATTTAGTCATATGTTTACTTAATTTAGTGTTTCCTTTAGTAAGTATATATTTCTTATTTGTGAATCTGATGACTAAGTAGCCTAGTAATATACAGGCATCAGGCATTCATCCTAAATAAGGGCAGCAAGTCCGTTAACATGGAAAAAAAAAAAAAAAAAAAAAAAAAAAAAAGGCATTAGAGGACCAAGGAGGGATCACCTCAAAAGATAGTTCCAATTAAACCAATCATATCTGAGATATCAAATGACGAATAATAATATACGGGGGATTCACACACCAGCAGTGCCCAACGAAAGTTGCACACTGAAAAGCAGCCGTTGAGGAGCATAAAGCTACTACCTTCTTTGTACTTTCACTTCATCATCACCCGCCACCCCGCGAAATCCCACATCCCATCATAAAGCGGTTAAGCCCTAAAAGGGCAAGTACACGATTGACACACCTCGGGCTGTTCCCAGCCTGCCAACAGCGGTATGGTGTGGTACGGGAGTAAGAGAAAGTATTATCAAACTCTGGGGAAAACATTTCTAGCACATAGAGATTGGAGTTGTCTTATATGAACTCAGTTCCCAAATGCTTCATTTCCCTTTTAAGAGCCCATTCTCTAGGTCTGCACCCCTGAGCAGAATACTCTAAAGCAGAGCAATAGGGGTAACAGAAATTCAAATGTAATGTTCAAAATGTTCTGCATAAGCACGGATACATATACAACAAATCTGCCGTCGCACAGATTCTTTGAATTACTCATATATCCTAGAAGTGTCGTAGTATCTGGGTATTTACTTTTGCAAAGGATACTGTATCTTACACCGGTATTGCAGCCGCAAAAACTTTTAAATGTCACCACAATTAAAGGCCTAGTGGAGTTAGGTTACACAGCATAGAGGTCGAAGAGTTTGTCTTTCTTCTGGCAACCTATAAATTTGAAATGAGTGGAGAAAGTTGTCAACCTACTACCTACTTAAGGGTGTAAGAAAAATTATCGAAAATAAATGAACTCTTATACGAGTAGGTTAAATAATATAACGCTTGGAAATAAAAGACTTGTAGCATTGCAATAAGCCTTGCGATAAGCCTCTGGAATATCCCAGTGTCTTTGAAGGTTTACCAAGATACTTGAATCAGATGAGAATTTAGAGGTGATGAATATTTCATCATGATAGCAGAAGCTGTAAGAGTGTTGGCAGGGAGAGCCAAAAATCGCGGTTCGTGTCCAGGTCATGACAATTATTCTGCAACTCTTGCTCAAATTGTTAACAGGTAAGACTCTCATACAAAGCATACCTTTATATCTAATAAGGATAAAGTTGAATTAATCTCTGTCTGCTATTATTGCGGTTGATCACAGTATTGTAAGAAACAAAACACGGTGACTCCTAACAAATATTATTTATTACACAAAATGCGATACATGTCTCCCGTTGCAGATTTAACTGAGTCTAACAAATAGCTTGTAACTTGCTCCTACCTCGTAACCGAGGCAAATTTTATTGTCTGTAGCATTTCTATAGTCCCCTGTTGCTAGGAAGACACATTAATGCAACGTGCCACAATTTGTCATAATGTAGATGGTGAAATTTCTCGAAGAATAGCAAGTCAAAAACCCCTTCCAATGCTTGGCCACCTGTATTGTTCATTTTATAATCAAACTGACGTCGTAACTAAGATGTTCACGAGTAAAGCGTAAGCAGCTCCAATCGTGTGATTTGCTCCACGTGGGGTAGGTATTCTTGTGTGTCTGATTTGCTGCAATTAGGTACGAATTGATTCCTACTGGATGGAAGCGGGGTAGCAACAAACTCTACTCCAGCTGACAAACTGATGGAAACGGCGTGTAGAGTGGATCATGTGATAGGAGCTGGTTGCGGTTTCCTACTTTGAGCACCTTAGTTGCGATATCAATCTAATTATAAAATAGTCACTACTATATGGGTTTTCTTTCTTGAAGCTTGCTCAGACCCTTCGACAGAATGACGTTGACTTGAGCACTATATGTAGTCTAATTTTGTAAATACAGCAAAACCTGCCTAAAACGGAACGCGATCGTTTCAGTAATATTTTTTTCCGTTTTCGCGAGTTTCCGCCTTACAAAGGGTTGTATATATTTCAGTAAAACAAAGCACAACAAATATAATCGTATTGAATTAAACCGAAGGAATAAATTAAAATAAAATTCTGTAAACAAAAATAGGTTCAATAGTATGTTTTGCTGTACTTTCAACTTGCATGTTGTACATAATTGCAGTTTCTGCATTAGTTTCTTTTCTCCCACATATCCGTTCAAGTGCACCGTCGCGACTTCTTCACAAGAGAACGCTCTATAACCTCCTTTGCCTCCTGCGTCAGCTCCAGGAGTTCCGGAACATTCTTGGAAGCTGCAAATTACTGAAGGTCACTCACAACAGATAATGCTTCTCTTGAAGTGCATACTTTTGGCTCCCTTTCGTTGGCTTCGCCGTCGTCATCGTCATCGTCGTCCTTCCTTCTATGACTTCACAACTGCTATTTCCAACAGCAATATCCGCTGCACATTGAATATCTTCCGCCGTGGCAAGTTCGTTATCAAAGCACGTAATTATGTATTAAGCAAAATGAAAATCCGTTTAGTTAGGTTATTTGTACAAACTGTTCCGGAAAAAAACTATTCCGTTTCCGCGTTAGGCAGTTTTCCGGTTTAGAGTGTTATTTAATGTAGGAAATAACTCCGTTCCGGTTGTCCAGGTTACCGGTCTGTAGGAGGTCCAGTTTAGTGAGATTTTACTGTATTTTCTGTTTAGTTTTTTTTTTTTTTTTTTTTTTTTTTTTTTAAAGAATTACGTTTGTTTTCTGCATATACAGACAGTGAAAATGGAATACCGCAGTAGCTGTGTACCACGCAAACAGTAATCAACAGTATTTTACGACTGGTATTTTCAAACTGAAGTGCTCCGTTTCCGAAGTGCTTTGTTTTGTGGATTGAAATGCTCATCTAAACTTTCCTCGTAAAGGTAGGAAAATTGGTTTAATTCCTGAGCCCTATATTGCACTAACCATTGAACTTGAGGATATATTGGTTCCTACCGAAAGACTTTGATCCTTCCTGCAATATATATAAATGGGTAGGTAGGTAGTCCGCCGTTCCAGAACATTAACTCCTGGAGTAATGAACATGTTCTTGGCCAGGGGTCCCATATTGCTCTGTCCTTATCGTGCAGTAGCCTCCAAGATTAATTTACTGATCAAGCTAGAACAGGAAGCAGATTATGACGTAGTCCAATCCGAGTGTAACATAAAACCAGGATTTTACGTTAGACTGAGCAACTTTCCCGTTGTTACTCAGTCTGAAATGGCAAAATTATATTTATGATGTTATCCATTAGATTGTACAATTAACCGCAGATGAGAGCTAACGTTCACTGTTTAATTGTCTGGAAACTTATGCAGTACACTCCTAATAAGTATGCACATAGGTTAATGTTTCTAGAATTATTAGTTTAAGAAAATATTTATTTGATAACATGAAAAATGTGATTTTGAAACTGTTCCTTATAAAGCATGTATTACATTTTACTATCAAAACTCTTCAGGAACAATTTATATACGTTACTAGACTATTGGTTAGAACCCAGGCAACCTGCGAACGTTTCGATTTTAATCTCAATTTTGTTCCCAATTTGTAATATTCAGCAAAACTATTGGTTTTACACTATGTCGCTTTCTTCAATAAACGTTTTAAAGCAAATGTTCATACTGGAATATAATCTAACAATATCCTACAAGTATTCTTTGTTTAATTGGTGAGATTTTAATAACAAAGCCATTAATGATTATACATATCGGTCGGTCGGTCGGCCAGGTACTGAATTATTATTTCACATATGCACCACACGAATTTCGTAGCTCTCAATACCATCCCCTTAAACAGACATTAGTTTGATACATACTTTTATCTACATAGGCTCGAATTTCAACCAAGCGCTAGATCGTATGTATGTTAAGGCTTAATGCTGCTTGTACGTATTCAAGCCTTCAGGTAATTTATTTCAAGACTTACCCCGCAGATTATAGTCAAGAGTAGCCTGATGAGTTTTACCACAGTTACTCTCACTTTGTAGTGATATTTACCTCTAACGTACCTTCTAGGTAACCCCCGGGCTTCCAAATTTAGCAAGTGGATAGTCACTTCTGCATTAGGATTTCTGAAAAGTCACTACTGCACGTTTTAAAATGCATGATTTAATGTCATTATTTCTGTACTTTCATCATTAGGTTCAAAATGCAAAAGTTAAGTGTTCTGTGTACAATAATTTTAAAATATTTCTTATGTGTAGTTCTTCGCTGTAGTTCACAAAATGTTATTTCATAACATAAAATTTAAAAATTATATCTTCTGAAAGCTTTTCTGAATCGAAAGAAAAAGCGTGGTGTTTCAAAATCATTTATTTAAAAAAATTGTTTCTTGTGGCCCGTACACCAGATTTTGCAGTAAAATGCAACCATTTGAAAATACAAAAGCACATATTAAAAATGTTTAATCACATTTTCAAACTGCTATATTTCATTAAAATTAAGTTGAGTCTCCTGCGTGCAGCACTTCATACAATCATAAAATACTGGAAATATGAAACAAATAAAATTTAGATATAAAAGGTTTGTATAATATTGCACAAGATGCCTAGAAGGCTGGCTCCGTAGCTCAGTCGGTAGAGCACCTGCCTGCTGTGCAAGGGGCACCCAGCAGGAAGGGTGGGAATTTTTCTTACCGAAGGATTACCCCCCGCCCCATCCTCTCTAGGGTTTGAAAGTATGAATGGGAGTGAGAATGTGTGCGATTTTGTTTTACTTTATTGTATTAAATGCAAAGCTTAAAAAAAAGTTCAAACTCACGGTTAAACAAGTGAACAACATTTTTCTTGAGCAATTGTTCCAAAATGTTAAAAGCCCTCAATATGAGTTCCACTGTTAAAGGCAGCATATAAGCCGTGCATTAAAAAAGGAACACAAATATGCCTAAAATATTAAACTAATAAGGGTGTCTGAACCTCTTAATGTGACGACTTTATGCACTGACCTAACGAAACATTTCAAACCAATTTGCCTTTTATTGATGTAAGGTAATATGAAAATGATGTCCTATATTTTCCAAAGAGTTTACAGTAATATTTCTGGAAGAGGATTTTATTTTAATCAGTAGGAAAGGACAATCATAACAAATTTCCTTCTTGCAGGCAGAATATTAGACAGTTCACGTGGAAAATAATACAGAGTGTCAAGTATTGCAGTGTTCTCAACACCAAAACAGTACACGATGTTTGTATGAATAGCGACCTAAAAATCCTTGGCCAGAGTGTTATAAAAGAATTTTGGCCTATGTTGATACAAATAATAGTTAATACTTTGCTTGCTAGTTTGTTGTAGAGCACAGAAGGCAGAGTAAAATGTATTCTATGTGAATAGATTCTATGTATTACACGTATGGCCTTGCAGATTGCAATGCATCGCGAGCACTGATCTTTATGCACGAAAGCTTTATAACAGGCACTTGCTTTGCTCACGAAGGTTCTCACGAATTCGCCAACGCTTGAAGAGAGTGGGTGATTATTAACCGTGAAGAAATAGGGATGCAAGCCCCTTAGAGAGCAGAAGACACATTTCAATAAGGGAAGGCGTTACTCACATGACTATCTGGAGAACTTGCCATGAAAATCTTCTGTGTCACCTGCGGGTGCAAGGACTAAATTTGGTGAACTTTGAATCATGAACTTTCTGCTATCATATGCAACAGAATTTTTCTGTGGTCATGAATTTCTTAGGGTGCCCCTTGTTCCTTGCTGAGACTGGGTTTAAACGTGACGTATCTGCAATTTTCATAATACCCATCCATAACTGGGCCTGTGAATATCTTCACGAAGAACCTAAACGTTTGGGATGGCATCACTCATGGTCACCTTAATGGTTTATATCTTTCCTCTGCGACTGAATACAGATACACATTTACAGCTTCTCAGAAATGAGTTGTATCATTTTAACTGATGATATACCCGTGGACGCCATTCAACGAATGCGGCTTTTGCATTATGGTGCGCCAGCTCATTTCAGCCTTAGAGTAGGTACAAATTTACGGAATATCTTGAAGGATTGATATCCACATAGACGGATTAGTACAGCGGGGAGCTTATTGCATCAGTCCATCCATTTCTTGATTTGAATCTTTTTTGTCCAGGGCCATTTGAGGTTCCTAGTTTATGCGGCTCTTGCACCGGATATTGATACTTTGAGAGAGTGTTCACACTGAATTTGAGTAAAGACAAAAAATTAAGGGAATTTGCCACAGAGTACCGACTACATCCATCGAAGTAGCAGGAAGTCACTTCAAGCAATTTTTGTAAACTACATAGTTGTTTGAACTTAGCTATTATAAATGAATTTTCAGGCCGATGCTCATATTAACATGTTTGCTATTTTGATTATGGAATAATTTACACCAATAAGGATACACCCGGTATACATATATGGTATAATTTGGACATAATGAAGAGGAATTATAGATAATTAAAAAGGGGGATACAAAAACAAGCCTCACTGAGCTAATACGTTTGCAATTCTAGTCTGCAAATCACTGAACACTTCACATATTTAAAATGCGAGTAACAAAGTTGGATACACGTAATCTACCGTAACTGTGTCAAGAATGTGTGACTGTAATAATAAATCATGTAGGCTTCATCGCTTCTACGTTCACCAACGAATAAAAAATTAAGCAAATATGTGCTGGAAAATATTGCCCATAGGTCAGAAACCAGGCCTGGAGTTGCAGCGCATAAAAACTTTCATTTATATTTACTTTTTTTATCCCGGAATGACGATGGCTTCCCTGTCATGAATAATTTGCTGGACAACAGCTCGTCGTGCGCTCACAAATTAAAATTTATATGGGGTAGGATCCTACACCTGCTACTAACGGCTCCTGACACCCATTAATTACTTTCGGGTTTTCAGAAGTGCTCGCAGAATAAAATCCCAGCTTACCTCTCCTTTTCGCACCCATAGCCCTGCCTTACCAACGTCTTTATGCAAACTCTGACGTTTTAAAATGTGCACAAGGTGTACAGACTTTAGCAGAGACATCTTAATGTTAAGTTGAAACATAAATTCATCTGGCATGTTGTATATCTGCTGCTTTATTTTATAAATAAAAACGAAATGGCTAATGAGTATTTTTACCAATATTTCACGATTATTAAAGGAGTTTTGTTCAAACACATGCAGTTTGATTGCTAAAAACAAACGATTTCCCCTTACCGGTTTTTTATTAAAATAAGACGCTTAACTCTAAAATTTGTTCTGGAGCGTACATTATTAGCAAGGAGGCAGACGCCAGACAAAATTGACAACTATAAATTTTAAATCTTGGTTACAGTTTATTATGAGGATTACCAAAATAATCGGAAATTAATCTTTCTTTCACACTAGCTGAGTGTAGGACAAGGTTGGAAAGGGGTAGAATGAGACTGAACACGGTAGCCCGGTCACGTTTCTTTAAAATAAAAGTATCAACGAAATAAACTGAAATTAATGTATATGGACCTTGTTGCATTTAGGAGACAGAAAACAAAACAACTGATTGCATGCCGTAAGTATAATTTTGCACTAAGTGCGGTATTTATTGTCTCTTGTTGTCTGGACATAGCTGAAATCGTGGCATTCATATTCCTTTCTGCATTGAGAGAAATGGCGATGAAACAGTAATTTGGAGATATAAACGCTCCTGATGTAATATTATAACTCGTGCATTAACATTAGCAAATCCAGGTCATATTACATATACACCATTTAGCTTATGAGGTAATATCCAACCTATCCTATCCTATTCTAGAACTAATAAGGTTTCATTAATCTTGTGATTAACGTCGACAATACTTTTTATTTAGTACCTCATACATTTTTCTCGGAAACAACTTTGCTAGGCATTTTTAAATACTATTTGGACTCTTCAGATACTTACAGTTTGGTGAAATGTGTGTCTCACTACAATATTTCAGTAGATTCTTGAACAAACCTTTACTAAGCGTTCACCATTTCGCTGTACCTATAGCTAAAAACGGAAATGATAGAAACGTCCATAGTGTGAACCACAAAAAAATCTGATGCAATCACGTGATAAGAAGCATGGGATTCATTGCGACTCCTGCCTATGTTGGTCATACCATATGTGCTTATTATACTTGTGTCTAACTACCTATGTTACGTACGTTACTTTACCTATGTCACTACTGACGTCTGGATAACTAACACATTTTAGCTATCCTATTTTCATTGAATATGGTGCCGAGAATTAATCCTTCGCCAGATCCACTTTGTTTTGTATTTTCTTTTATTATTTGGCTTTCAAACTTTTGCTACCTAAGCTTTTATTCCACTGGCTTATTGAACTTCTACTTCTGTAATATCTTCGAAAACTACTTACTTGCTAAGCTACGAATTTCAGCTGTAACGCAACTTCTGGGGCGGTACCATGGCTGAGCGGTTATATTAATCGCCCATCATTAAGGCGTCCCAAGTTCAATACGAGGTATTCGTGTAGTATTCGTGGTGTCCGGCTTTTCTCCGGATTCTTCGGTTCCCCCGACACTCATTAAATCAACTGCCCCATCATCACCTTTCCATTTACCCATTTCGCCTGCATTTCATATCATCCTCTTCCTATCATGCCTGGTGTTTGGCTGATTACCCGCTTCTAGGTCTTCATTATGTGGGGTCCATAGGTATGCCTGCTCCCCAACAGGCATCTGCCCTAAGCACAGGCTTGTAAGTATAAGTTTCATATGCGAGAAGGGGAATCAGACGAAGAAGACAACTTTCGTTTGTTTCAGTAATCACAGTATTCACTTTCAGTGATTATAATACGAGTATGATACTAACCACATATGCTTTCAATTCTGTTTCTTGACTTGGATCACCTTATATTTATTTTCCGATACCCTAAACATAAACATTTTAGATTGGTGCAAAGGATTTACATTCATTATTTGATCAACTTGTGCACAACGTGCTTGATAAATTGTTTTAAATGCACCATAAGGCCAATCAATAGTAGTCGAGAGACAGACCTTCTTATTAGAAATATTTCTAGTTCTGTAAAATTGTACACTGTTTCCAATGCCCAAATGTAAAAACTCTCCTTTACATTCTTACCAAGAATCTCCTGCTATCAGTTATATGTAAACGCTTACTTACAAAGTGCGGACCTAAAGTATCCAATCGCAGCGCAACTTAATTGTTGGGAATTTAAGACAAAGTCGGTGTATTGAGACTTAGTATGAAGTTTGCACTTAAACCTTGAGTTAGAAGAGATAACGGATGCGGTATATATCTTGCCCGTACTGGCGTGTTATTTAAAATATCTGAGCCCTATACTTATATGTAATCTTGGGGTTTGCAAGGTAATTTACCCTATTAAATGCAAATGTTACTAAATTAGCAGCCTTCCACACATACACGGTACCATAAAATATTCCTCTCCGATATTCACGCGCACATAATCTACAAAATTACGGCGCCTAGAAATGCCAAATTGCAGCCAATTTGCCCCATTACCTAATAACTGCATTACAAGCAAACAACAGCTTTAGTACCAACATTTGTACATTTTCCTCTTTCTCTGTGGAATACTATAGCTCATTTTCCGCTTGTACGGTAACTAGGTATTTAAAATTAGCTGAAATTGTTATAAAATGCATTTTATTATTTTTAAAATGACTACAATTTGGTTTTAAAGCATGTGCAATTTAGTCACACAGAGATATTCATTCTGATTTTACAAATTTTCCATAATTATCTAGTTTTCCAGATGAAGAGTTTTATTCCACACAAAAGTTAGATATTAAAATTTCACCTGGAATACACGTTTCGAGAGGTCCTGAATTAAAAGAAAAATGTTAAGGAAAAGGTTCGTACGTAAGCGCTCGTGCATATGTGTGCGAACACATAGCTTCATAGAATACGCATTATTTAGGTACTCCAAGGACATTACAGGAAGCTTTTTAAGTTAATTCACCCCTAATCACTGTTTAAAAGCAAATATTTTCGTGATTTTTTATTTTCTCAAAAATGGGTAACGGTTGTGTTTAGAGTTCTCTACGTTTAACACACTTATACAAAGAACATTTGTATCACAAATTTTCTGTAAACAGTCTGAGAAGTACCTTTCATTCAGATGTGTTTTGTATAATTAGTCAACATTAAGATATTTATATCTGGTAAAAAAGTAATAAAAATAATAATAAAAATAAATAATAAAATTAAAATAGTAATAAATAAGTAAGTAGATAAGTAGGCAAGTAGGCAAGTAGGCAAGTAGGCAAGTAGGTAAGTAGGTAAGTAAACAAATAAACAAATAAACAAATAAGTAAGTGAGTGAGTGAGTGAGTAAGTAAATAAATAAATAAATAAATTAGGCTGAGTAAAACTTCTTGTTGTGTAAACATTTTGCAAGATATTCCTTGTTGTTCATTTAAAATTTATTTGAAGTGTTTAACTTTATATTTGCTATTCCCTGGTTATGCAGGTAGTATGCAATTTCCGCGATCCGACTTTTAAAAACATGACTACTGCTTTCTTCTGCTCTATTCTTGTTACGCTTACAAAAATTTTTAAACGTCCATTGAAAGTTTATCTCGATTATGAAGAAGACACAAGAGTAAGTATCTGCTAGAGTCGTTGCAGTAGCTTGAACAAAGAAAGTCATGAGTAGGCTTAGTAGTCCAGCTACATTAAAGAGGAATCAAGTATCGGCGTTCATAGTGCAGGTGACGTCACAGTGTGGGGAACTGTTTCTGTCTACTAAGCTTAGTCATGAGAATACACCTCAACAGCTACACGCGCCAACAATGGAAAGGAGAGCAGTTTTATTCTCAGACAGAAAAATTACTGAAGAACAACGACAAACAAACCAGTAATTAAAAATATTAGGCACAACCCTAAAATTCTCCCGTCTGCCGTGACAGTTAATTTTTGAATGGAGAAAAGCATATGCTGGTACATTTGGAGACAAAATAGCTGATAAATTAGTCAAGCAAGCAACAGATGATGATCACAAACAGATATCTTCAGCAAGATACCAAAACGAAAAAATAATAGATACCGGGAGAAGGCAACGAATTCAAAAATCATAAAGGAAATGATCACACACGAGTTGTTGTTGTTGTTGTTGTAGTGTTTAACGCCCGCTTTTACTACTACGGCACCACAGGCGGTGACACTGATGATCTGGTCGACAAGATTTTTTCACAAGAAATCTGAATAGTGAATCTAGTGCATTTTTTCATCCTGAATTCAGATATGTAGTCAGAATTTTCCCATCAGGCATAGTTTTTCTGTGAAAGCTACTTTTCAAAATATGATTTTAGCGTTTTCTTTGACCTGTCATAGGAACCTTTACCTCATATGTAGCTATTTTACTCAAGCCGTATTTATTGAAATTATTTGTAATATCACGCTGAAGCACCACAAAACAAGACTGTGCAGGTTCATTCATGTTTAGACATGCTCAGACCTGTCTGGCATTGTGATGTGTCAGTATTGAGCTGACTGTGACATTGTTCACTAGTGAAATATTTCCTTCCTTTCTGTTTAGAAGTGTATTGTGTATGTTGTGCATGTTGTATTTCAGTGCTTAATGTTTTCATCATGCCAAGAAAGTGAGTAAATCATGCAGATAATTTCTGCTATATTTGTGGTGAGCTGACCTTCAAGTCTCAGAGGCGAAATATGACCCCACTTGTAAATAAGTGTTATCATCTTTACTTTGGCTGTCAAGTTGGTGATTTTGATAAGAGCTGGGCCCCAAATACATGCTGTGTTTCGTGTGTTAGACTGCTGACTGGGTGGAAAAATGGTACACATCATATGCCATTTGCAATTCCCATGATTTGGAGGGAACCGAAGGATCATTCAACTGACTGTTATTTTTGTTTGACAAATATTAAAGGAATCACATCTAAAACAAAATATACAGTTAAGTATCCGAATTTGCAATCTGCATTGAGACCTGTCTTACACAGTGAAGAGTTCCCGTACCAGTATATGTAGATACAACCTTAAGTGATAACTCTGATTCTGACCTAACTGAAACTCAAAATGATTCAGATGAAAATAAAAATGATCTTAAATATGAAGCCAGTAGCTGTTCATCAGAACCGTACTTTCCGAATCAGCAAGATCTTAATGACCTGATTCGGGATTTAAATCTGTCTAAACTGCAAGCTGAAGTTTTAACTTCCAGACTCAAAGGGTGGAATTTACTCCAAAAAGATGTAAGAATAAGTAGTTATCGTAGCCGCCATAGTGTTTTCAAAGAATACTTCTCTGAAGAATATGGTGTTGTGTTTTGTAATAATATTTGTTCACTTATGGAAACTCTTGGGCATCAACACCGACCAGATGAGTGGCGATTGTTCATAGACTCCTCTAAAGTAAGTTTGAAGGCTGTGCTGCTACATATTGGCAATGAACTTCCATCAATACCAGTAGCGCATGCCGCTATGAAAGAGACATATCAAAATATGAAACTAATTTTAGAGAAAATACAATATGGAAAATATGAATGGAATATCTGTGTGCTTTATTGCTTGGTTTGCAACTTGGGTTCACCAAATTTTGCTGTTTTTTGTGCGAGTGGAACAGCAGAGATAAGAACTCTCGCTACGTTAGAAAGTCATGGCCAAAACGTGAATCTCTTCTCCCTGGCCAGAAAAATGTGGCATGTGTCCCTTTAGTGAATCCTGAAAAAAATATTTTTACCTCCATTGCATATTGAGTTAGGACTTATGAAAAATTTCGTCAAAGCTATGGATAAACTTTCTGATGGATTCTTGTACTTGAAATCGAAATTCCCCAAAGTCAGTGATGCTAAATTGAAAGAAGGAGTTTTTATAGGACCACAAATCCGATCATTAATGGCTGATGAACATTTCGAGGGACTGTTAAATCCACTGGAGAGAGCAGCCTGGCAGTCTTTCAAAAGTTTATGTTGCAATTTTCTTGGAAACCATAAAGCAGAAAACTATCGTGACATAGTGGCTGATCTTCTGCATTCTTATAAAGCTATGGGATGCAACATGTCTTTAAAAATTCACTTCTTGGACTCTCACTTGGACTTCTTCCCCGAAAACCTTGGAGCTGTCAGCGATGAACACGGTGAGCGTTTTCATCAGCAAATTTCTACGATAGAGAAGAGGTACCAAGGCAAGTGGAGTTCCAATATGCTGGCTGACTACTGTTGGACTAAAATGAGAGACGTTCCAGATGCAAAATATACCCGAAAATCACTATCTACCACTGTCTAGGTAAGTCAGAATCAGTAGTTATAATTTTGAGTTAGATAGCTAGTTACGGATTTTTTAGAATATTATAAAAATTCAAATGAATATCACACAAAACTCCTGCCCGATGCGGACAAACTGTAATTATATTTGAATTCAGCACGAAAAATACTTTTAGAATCTGTTATTTTAATTCTTATGAAAGAGAAAAAGTTAATTTTTGTAGACCAGTGTGATACATGGAATGAAGATGGAGCACCGGTGGAATGAGATGGCGGGGGAAACCGGAGCACCCGGAGAAAACCCGCCCTGACGCCGCTTCGTCCACCACGAATACCACATGCGGGTCCCTGGGATCGAACCCGGGCCGCCTAGGTGGTAGGCGAGCGCGCTAACCGCTCGGCCACGGCGCCGCCACCACACACGAGTGCCATTACTAGATCTGAGCTGATTGAATGAAGGAAAACTTTCCAATTACAGTAAATTTAATAACGATGTTAACTGGACACGGATCATGTGAATCTCGGATCGTATTTTTACAGATTCAGAATATTAGAAAACCCAGGATGTTCTTGTGGTAGCAGAGACCAAACAATCGATCATCATCTGTAGGCACGCTCATTTTTAAATAGACAACATAACATATTCAATTAAATATTCAATTATCTGTATGATTATATTGAAATAATTAAAAAACACCTTGATCACCGTTTTGAGGAGCTCAAAGTGAATAAAAGCGTAGTTGCAGCGTTATCTGGCTAATATTGCATGGCATCCAGTTCGTGGATACCCGTTTGTTCGACATTCAATCGTGCCATAACTATCAAGAATATACACCTCTTGCATAAATTATTGCAGACGACGGTTACATTGCTGTGACACCGGGCGCGGCACACAACAAAGGACCGTCGGGGCTAAGCTACCTCGCAATATATACCAGGTTGGCGAGCAAACAAAAGCGCTTAAGGTCAGGCTGCGTCGTACGACGTGTATATGTGATTAACAACAATGGGCGCGGCGCGTATTAAAAGCGCTCAAGGTCAAACTTCCCTGCAACATTTACGTGAGCAAACACATAACAACAATAAGAGCGGCAGAACCAAAAGGAGTTTGGTGAGAAGTATCCGGTGGTTGGCTTCTTTGAAGAAGTTGGCGAAATGTTCATGTTATGTCATACTCACTATATAAGGAAACGAGGAAACAGCAGAGAGATAGAGTTACAGACATGTATCGGTCGCTGTGTAGGTGAGTTCAAGACAGCTGTGCGCGTGCGCGGTACTGTCGTGACAGAAAAATTGAACAGGCAATGAAAGAGCTTAGTCAAGGCTACGAGAAGAAAACAATTGAGTTGTAATATTACGAAACACTGTAGACTGTGTTAATGTCAGTAGAAGAGAACTGTGTTTTTGTGCGACAGTTTAAAAGGAAAATAAAATGATAGAAAAGTAACTGGACTGAATTTTGTCAGTTCGCCACATTATTATAGATCTTTATAATAACGAAGAAATAAAATAAATGTTGATTCAAATTAAAGAAGATAAACTGGCATTCATTTTCCTCTGTTTACGTTTTCTCTGTTTGTATCCGCGAAGCAATAAGTATGACCCTTTTTATAGTTTAGGTAATATTTTACTGCGCTTCAAAACTGTACCATTGAAAATGGAATCCAGTCTTCTTTTTCTTATTACTGGGTGATAAAGAGAATAGATCACAAATAATGGTCTTATTTGTCATGTTTTATGGGCTACCAAAGGTATTCGTATTCTAAAACCCAAATATATTCCACTAGTTCCAGAGAAAATTGGGACATAGCAAATGCGAACCGCCCTCTTCCACGTCGCCGATAAAAGGATTTATGTGAATTAGTTGATCCAGTACGGTGGCTCCATTTCGAAAAACGAGCGATCACTAAATCCGATCACGTGCCTGACTCAGTATCCACAATTCACTTTCTGGTAATGTGTACACGCGTGTGCGTAGGTTAAGTGACGAGGGGGAGCAATGCCCAGTGTATACATATATGAAAAGATCCCCTTTTGGTCTCACAAATACGATATCTATGTTGTCCATTAGTAACAGTTAGAGCAAACCATTCTTTCTGTGCTTTGCGTTTACCCAAAGCTTCAAAAAGCATAACCACTAATGCATGATAAAGTCAATGGTGTATGCAGAGACTGTACATTGTGGCACATTAACACCTCCCGGAGATCTGCCTTATATTCTGCGAAGTTATATTTGAAATTTTGAAATAAATAGCTTATGAAAAGTAAACATTCTTGCCATCTTGCACAGTGCTTTTCCTGCTGCTGATTTAAAATGTTCAGAACATGACAGCAAGAATGAAAAATCAGAGAATTCTAATTTCCCGTAATGTGGTGGTAGCGTCACATTCGAGAGATCTCGAGTTCGAATCCTAGTAAGGGTGCCTTATGCTGATGAGTTTTTCTTTCTGAGGTTCTCTCTATACCTACTGAGAAAACCAATGTTGGGTAACTTTAAGACATAGGGACCTCGGGATCATTTCGGCAATACTTCACCCCTTTCATTCACTCATCCGATATGCCATACAATAAAGAGAATTCTAACACACTTCAACTAAAGTAATTATAAAACGCATGCCATTGTCTGTGTTAGAATATTCTAATAGCTTTGCATTTCGGCAACTATTTACTGCTAACTTAAATATTTTGTTAATAATAATAATAATAATAATAATAATAATAATAATAATAATAATAATAATAATAATAATAATAATAATAATAATAATAATAATAATAATAATAATAATAATAATAATAATAATAATAATAATAACGTATTGAATTTTTGTGTTGTTTCGTTCCAAGTTGTTTTGGTTAAGTTAACTTTGGATGCGGAAAACAAATAATTTCCAACAAATTAACAAATGCTAGGGTAACCATAGTAATGTGGGATAAGCAGCATAAGCGCTTGAAACGTCGTTTCGTAACCTTTTATTGGTTAAAAACCATATGAAGTACGTAGTAGGAACGCGATAGCTAAGCTAATAGGATGTTTCAACTTAATTATGTCCTTCCTGTATTTCTACTATTTGGAAGTGGTCCTGCTCATGTTATTTCATAAAATGTGCGCATTCTCCCCTATAGCCCTCCCTCTCTTTCTCTGTCTCCCTTTTGTCTCTGTCTCACTCCTCATTGACTCTGTTTCTCCACTCTATTCTGCTCTCCTTACTATCTCCCCTTTCTCCTCTCCTCATATCTTATTTTTTTTCATCCTCCAATATTTTGCACTGCATCACCCTTATCTCTTTGCTCATCTGTGTGAATCTTTACATGTCGAATAATAGCTTCAAAGGCATTAATTTGGTTTTCTGTGATTTCAAATTTTAAGCTTAATGGCTTTAGCAGTAGGTACAGAAACCTTTTCCTTATGTTTGAAATAGTTTACCGTTTCCCGTGGTGACCTACAGACATATAAAATGCTTTATTAAACGAAAATTCGTAGATCTTTCATTCCATCGAAAATTTGAAAGTAATATTTATAATTTTTGCTACGCGAAGCTATTTTCGGAATCATAACGACAAAGATGTTTTGATTCTTTTGTTTACTGCTACATTAAAAATCCTCTTTCCCTTGCGAAAAAAAACTATAATACTGCATATACTATTTTCTATGTGAGACTTAAAATACATTATATGCAGGTACTTGCTTGAAGCTAGTCAAAACGAAGATATTAATTAACCAATTAAAACCAATTGTATTCTGTTCTTCGTTAAATTTGTGAATTAATGTTCGTTTATGAGTTAATATCTAGGTTCAATGATAATTTACTTTCGATTTGGGAAAATGAACAAAGAAAGCTTGAAAGGCCATTCTTCTGGCTATGCTACGACAGACTGCAGGATGTCTTATAATTCCTGGACTACTGTTAAATAATAACTGGTGAACAGTTTCTGAAACATTTAGTTTCATTCAGTTTATAAACTTGTTTATAATTGTGCAAGTTGTGCCAATTGGTCATCGCGAGTGCACGTATTGTGAAGTCAGAGGTCGCAACTCGGCATGCATATGATGCACGGTTCGAAAGCCGCAGTGCCGGTGTAAAGAATCTTCTCTAGGACACATTTGATTTTATACATATACACAGATTTGGAGGGCTTTAACATTTATTGTTCGATAATGCACTCTTTCCTTCATCGGGAGGTTACGTTTCGCATACATTTAACATTAAGTTAATAAGTACTGACATACAACAGAGCACGTAGGTTTTCATCTGTCAGTCGTTATCTACTTTTAGATTTTGCAATCTTCACGCTCACATGCTCACACTCAGCAAATGAACGGAGACACAGAAACGTTGTCACATCAAGTATTCTACATAAAAGAAAATCAGCCTTGTTTTGTAATTGTCATTTCAAAATTTTCATGGATCTTATGGAATGCAATTAAGGTCAATTCCACCCTAATATGTAATGTGGTGAATTGTGTCATTTTAAGAAACTACCTATTTGCGGAGCAAAAATTATTTAGTTAATAACTTAGACTTAATACTTCTATATGAAACCACTTTTTCACTATCCTGACAATCATTCTCCATTTTTAAATGACTAGGAGAACTACTTTGGTAATGCTTTATACAGTTTATGTTAAATTATCCCTGATTTCTCCATACTATACATACTGCCTACTGTATTTCATTTTATGATAAGTTATTTATTACAGTCTTAAAATAAAACATTGGGACATCACTTTGGAATTACATTACAGTATTCTTTAGAAATAAACAATACAATGTGGCTTTTCCCATAGCGTAAATAATTACTGTGCTTTTCAAATGGGAAGGAGTTTGTCCTTGAGCGTCTCCAGACCGGTAACCAATCGGAATCCTGCTGTGTTGCCATATTGCTTTCCCCTTAAGTGCGGCTTGACGCGCGCCAAATAATATGAAGAGTGGGGGTAATGAGCTTGCAACGCTGTGCATGTAAACGTATCTCATTGGCTGCAGATCAGAACTCTTCCCATTTGAAAAGCACAATAAACGTTTATCCCTGGGTAAGTGCTAACGTCCTCCACATTTTAAGCAGCGGCGAACAGGTGTTAATGTTCCTAAGAATGTCTTATATTTTCCAGCTAGAAAATATAAATGCAGCCGTAAAGAACGCCCTAGGAAGAGAGACAGAAGAAGATATCCCCGGAAGAAGGCGAAGGCAAGAGAAGATCAGGAATTTTTAGAATAAATGGAGACATCACAGGATAACACCAAAGCACAAGAAACAAGTTAAACTCGTTGGGGAAACCATAAAGAGAAAGGCGACATTAAAGATAACAATTGAGGGAGAACACTGCCGCAATGCGACAAAGGAAGAAAAATAATCTTAGTAAAATACCAGCTGATTTTTCTGCACAAGATCAGATGCAAAACATAGATGCACAGGGATTAAAAAAAGTATAGATAATATGACAACAGTAGAAAATGAAGAAAAGCAATTTTATTGTCATCGAAGAAGTATTGTGACCTGAAAACAGAATGACAAGGAATTCAAATATGAGACACACAGACACAAAAAGGACTTGAAATTACCACAAATTACAAATGAATGGATAACTCTTCACAAGAGAGCAAGGTAGTTTTGAACACTAGCCCAAATAATATTAAAACAATTGAATTATTAAATGAACAACTTGCTGTCTCAATTGAAGGAATGAATGGTCTCGATTTTGAAACAGAAAATACAGCTACTCATCAGCTAACGAAACAGTTTTCGAACTGTCTACAATGATTAACTCGTTCAGGTGCTTTTAAGGGGTCGCAAGGTTTGATATAAATGAACAAAGTGAAGAGAGACTTTAATTCAATGAAGCTGAGCACTTGAGAAAGAGATGTTCATGTTCAAATGGAAGGCCGTTATTCGCTTATTATCTCTTGGCCGTCCAAAGAGAACATAATCATTTAGGCAATAATAATGCATTGATAAAGAAAAACAGAAATGAAGGACATGAAAAGTACATTTGATCTTAGTGCTTCCTAGCACTTGAAGAAATCTTACACTGAAGTTTATTCACAGCAATTTTGATGTTTTATGGTAAAATTTAACTAGATTTAAGCTAAATGCTACAGAATGCTACGTGTTTAATGTAATTTATGCTTGTAAAAACGAATTATTCTATTAGGTTACTCATTCATATTTTAGTTTACACATTACGCCACGGCATCTCTCATATATTTGTCTGCCATTTGTGACTATGTTTTTCTAATAATTACAAACTCCAATTTTCTGTGTTTCGCTTGGAATGGCATTAATAACGAAACGAACACCCGACATATTGAAACGACTGAAAAAACAAAGCATACGACTCGCACAGAGATTTCTCTAATGTCAAGTTACAGCAAAAGCGTACTTTACGGGCTAACAGGCTGCTGGTGGCAGCCGGACATATTTATGGAAAAGAAAAATAACCTGTTATGAACATAGTTTTTTTAAAGTCTGATATACTCTTAAAGCATTGAAATAACACTCCTATATATTTATGTAATGTTGAAGCAGTCTTTGTTTTGAGGTTGGTATGTTAGTATAACTAACTAAAAGAATATCTCATTTTACCTTTGTTTTGAATGAATCAACAATATGTAAAAAAGTGGTTGCCCGAGGGTCTATACACATTTGTGTATCTCACGAGGGGGTTGGGAATACACAATCCTTTAATTTAATTTTATTCAGGTGATTGTTTAAGGGGAATTACATTGTTTCAAGGTGACAACTATTTTATAGGAATAATACATGTTCTTATCAGCAAGTTCACTCCTTGAGGAAGAGACCTACATGTAGGTATTAACATGTGGTAGCCTGTCTATCTCACGTTTAAGGGGTCGTGAATTCGAATCTCGCTTAGGGTGAGATATCCGGATGTTTTTTTCCAAGGCTTTTCCTTATCCTGAGAAGACGAATGTCGGGTAACCTAAAGCTCTGTGGACCTCGGGATCATTTGAGCATTACATTAGAGGTTCAGCTTTTTCACATGCCACGGGCTTTATTTGGTGTTAAGTTTCTGTAAACAATCTCCAATATATAACTGCAATATATGCACTATACAATATAACTATGGATACTACATAAACAAAAGTGACAGCAATACGACAATATTAATTTTTTTTTCCTAAGTAACTATGCTATTAAAATAAAAAGTAACCCCTAGCGCAAAAGCCCTTCGCTTAGCGCCCTCTACATTTGTCCCCCACAGTGGGGTGCAGAACTGGAGGGTGGGTAAAGTAAATTTTCAATATAAGACTTCAGTTCTATTTGTTTAAAATGTTCGCAATGCGTGTTTTTAGCGTGTGCGCGCGCGTGCGCGTGCGCGTGCGCGTGTGCGTGTGCGTGTGCGTGTGCGTGTGCGTGTGCGTGTGCGTGTGAACAGCATAACTCAAAAACGAAAATTCGATTAGAAACCTAAGTTGGCATTTAAGTTTAATATCTTTTAAGGATGCGACACAAATATTTGAAGAACATTTCTCCTCACCTCAACTAACTTTTACGTGGAAAATGTTTCGAAAATTTTGATTTTCTCAAAAATAGCATTAACGATTTTCATTAAAATGCCACATGTTTAAAATATTTTATGGTAAATGAAATGTATATTTTGAATTTTTGGTTATAGCCCACGTAGTCTGTTTACTCTTGATAACTTTTGCATAATTGGATACACCAAATCTTACTCTACAAAAATATAGAACTCATTGAAACACAATTTATGTCCATAGTCTTTTTTTTTTGAGTGAACGATTTCGGATATATTCCATGTTATTTGTGCGAGTTTTTCAATACTTATTATACTTTTCTCAAATGGGAGGTCGTTATTCACTTTTCTATATCTTAGCGTGCAAAGAGAACAGATTTTCAAAGTTTTAAAAGATTTCGTATCACTCAAAGGCTACTGTATTCCCATGTACCCCTTGCGCCTACCAGAAAGTCAGCAATGAGATAATTTCTGTAAATATTTATCTATACTAACATGAAGAAAACAGTATACAAGGAAGGTTACTTTGTGCGAATAGCTAGTACAAGAGTAGAGAAAGTCATGTGACTGCAGCACATCAGATTTTTAGATTTAGGGAAACTTAGAGAAAAATAACCCAACAGATTATTACTGGAACAAGTACTTAAATAGAAATTCGAGCTCTGCGCTGGTGATTTCTATGGAGATGCTTTACATCTCAGAGATTTCAGAATTACGAGAGTAACTTCAAGTTTAGTCGTGTGTATGTATGCATGTACAAGTTTCTTAATAGAACTTAAGTTACTTGAACGATCCACGACCTTTCTACGAAGTGCAAGTTCCATTCTGTTTCTTTAAGATGGGTTCCGAGGATTCTTATCCTTCTGGCGTCACGGAGTTTGCGATTTACTTTCTATGAATACTGTCTCTGCTACATCCCACATAGATGTTAAAAGGCTCCGAAGGATAAAGAAATTACTTCCATCCACGTAGAGAAGCCGAGAAAGAATTGGGGATTGAGTTATAGGAAGCTGACTCTCGTGAGACTGTCAAAGAATTTCCTAACTCCCCTTCATCAATTCCCAGGGGTCCCTCTTAGCGGGGACACACAGTGCATTTCTTCACTTTCTTATGGCTTTTCTTTCGGGACTGCTGAAACTTCGAGCTGAAGCTAAACAGATGTTCCCTCACTAAAGGAATAAAACTCCGACATCCATTGTATGGCAGGGGGAGGCCTGTCAAAACGTGCATGCTTTGATTGACGTGTTATATCGCGCATCTCATAAGACTGTCACATTTGCATCGGTATTGACAAGTAGCAATCTACCACTGCCAGCGAAACAATGCTGCTCCATACCAAATTCACCGCCGAGTTTGACACTGATGCAATGCTACTTGTCATATTAGGAATTTCAGAATTAACATACGGTTATTTTGGACCTACTAAAACCTTTCTGTTTTAAATTTCTCACTATTTACATTTTTGTTTCTGTATAAAGGGCCTGGGTAACTTGTGATATGTGTGGAAATCCTTCTCCCTTTATTATATCTCGTTGTACATAATTGAGGGCATTTATATAATACATAGAAGTCTTACATATTGACATATTTATTCTCATCAAATCATTCATCATTCTTCAAACCCTTCTTTATAGCCATGTTATTCATCTATAGAGACGCCCTGGCCGAGTGGTTAGACCGCTCGCCTATCACCAAGGCTGCCCGGGTTCGACCCCAGGCGCCCGCTTGTGATATTCGTGGTGGGTGAAGCGGCGTCTGGGTGGGTTTTCTCCGGTTTCTCAGGCAACTCATTTCACCAACTGCTCCGTCATCAGCTATCCAATGATATCATCCTCTTCCTCACTCTGATACCTGGTGCTTGGCTGACCACCCGCTTCCAGGTCTTCACTCTGTTCGGTCTATAGGTTTGCCTGCTCCCCATCAGGCATCTAACCCTAGGCACAGGCTTGTAAGCCCTAGGGGAAGAGGAAGCTATTGATCTAGTGAAATACTTTTCAACATTTTATTTACGGCAGCAAAGCTACTAAGTTAATATGTAATTACTGAAAATAAGTTCTGTTAGGTCATCCAACTTTTAGCATGCTTATGTCACAAAATAAATACACTTTAAAACGCACAATATATTTTGATTGTTATTTCACGCAATAACCGTATATAGGAAAATGTTGGAAAGGACAAAATGAGGCTGAAAAATCCAATACCAATGTTCCAGTGGAAAAATATGAGCGAGTTGGAAAATCTAATGTCGGGTTGCCATTGTGGCTCAGTGGTTAGAGCACTTGGACGGAGACCAAAGGATAAGTGTTTCAAATCCCAGCTATGACATTAAATTTGTCCAATCCCGTCCTACACACACTATTATGCGGAAGAACAATAAATTCGACTGATTGACCTTATAGTACATTAAATTAGAAGCCCAGCACTTTACTTGAAATATGGTAAGAGTGTTAAGGTATGTTTTCCTATATGAATTGAGATTTCCGTCCGTGCTTTACTGAGAAAAATGCGAGCGAGTTATGTAGAGAATTTTGAGTCGTGTCTGCACGTTGCCATGGTAGGTCAGTGGTCAGATCTGTAGCTTAAATCCCGGTTTCGGCATTTATTTTTTTCAGTGTTATTCGACCCTTTTCAATAATTACGTTTCTTTCCTATCAAAATAATCAGTTCGATCCAGATATTCGTGTTTATGATCTTTATGATGGAAATTAACATGTGAAAGGCTAAACAGGCTTTTGTTGAAATAACTGCGGCATAGCTATGTGCATATGCTTCCAAACTGGCGACTGCTCAAGAAACTGGTGACAAGTGTTTTTGCAGAGGTAATTAGAAAGCTAGGTATGACAAATGTTTGTCTTCATGATAATAACATTGAAAAGTAGTTATGGTGTAGTGAACTCTTGTTGATATAGCATTTTGCTATCCACACTGCTTTCGATTTCATCTTCCAAGGGGGACGCACCGTCTTGCTTTCAACTGAAGTACTGTGACGCGGCCACGGTGCACAACAGAGGACTGTCTGGGCCAAGCTACTTCATTCCACAGCCGGTGAGCAAACAAAGGCACTCAAGGTTAGCCTACCTCCCGCAAGAGTTTCTGTATACGTGACTAACAACAATGTACGCGGCGCGTACAAAAACACTCATAGTCAAGCTTCCCGACATCACTCATGCGAGCAAACACGTGGTAACAATCAGAGCGACAGAACCAACAGGGGTTTTCTCCTGATGATTCGAGAAATGTCGGGGCCGGCTTGTTTGAAGAAGTTCGTGAAAGGTTAGCGAAGCAGCAGCAGAAGAGAGAGAGAGCTACAGACATGAGTCGATCAGTGTGTCACTGATTGCGATATATCTGTGTTTGTGTGTGTGGGGGTGGGAGGGGGGGCCGTGTGCTGTCGCCGTTAAAGGTACGCTGCGTCGAAGTGAACAAGTTTTAACCAGCATCGAGTGAATGCATCGTTGGAGTTAGTGTATGAGAGACAGAGAAAGTAAAGAAAAACAGTGAAAGGACTGAGTCAGCGATTCTATAAATAAATAGTTGGGAGTTGATATCACGAGAGACTGCAGACTATGTTACGTTTGCATTTGTGCAAAAATTTAGGAGGAAATACAATGAGGAAAATTAACTAGGCTGGATTTTGTCGTTTTGTCACAGTATTTACGTGTGCAGAACTACTTAAATTATTAAAACTTGATTAATCTTATTCACAAAGATGATTATCCAAATGAAATAATCCTGGTGGTTATTTTTTAACATTTTGGTTCTACAATTTATATGATCTCATATTTCTGCACTTGATATGAAGCTACGGCATTAGAATATATTAGGTATAGAAATTAACAGAATTTCAGGTATAGCAAATATGCTATATAGTAAATAACTACACATTAAGGGCAGTACCGTACGTTTATAGACTAATTTTGTGCAATTGAGCTTCCTGTTCTATAATTTAAACGTATTTGAGAGTCTTATAAGTCTGCCACATGATCGCAATTCATCCTGGAAATTTAATTGCTATTGTTTTAATGTGGCACCAGAAAATCCATAATAGATATAACAGCTTCAGGACCTATATTATCATATCCTTTATAATCTTATGCAAAATGTTATAGGGTAAGTTACCTAATTCAGCCAAATGGATAATTTCAACATCAGCGGAGAAGTGAAGATGTAATTAGTTGTAATTTGATAGCATTTGAATATAATACCTGCCCTCAACTCTCCGCTGAGATGAAAGATGGGAAGATGAACTGACACCCAACAGTAAGATTACAGAATGCTGGAGAGGGAAAACGCGTTATTCGTGAAAATGCGAGGATTGTGTGTAGCTTGAAACTGCTATGTTGCCAATTTTAAACATGATCCATGGGGTTTGCATAGAGTCCTCAAAGTTTGTAACTTAAATCACCGTGGACAACATCACATTTATCCTGGTCAGTGATGAATGATCAGATAAAGTCTCAAATTGATGGGGTCGATGTATCAGCGCATTCTGTACACAGTCTAGACATTGGACTATCAATCTGGTTTGTTATAAATCACAGCGATTGTCCAAAGGAGAAGCAAAATACTGCTGCAATGCTGTTGCCCTTTTACGATTTTTGCATATGCGATGGAAGTGGACATCTATTTTTGTTTAATTACTGAAATTATTTCCATATCCGTAATAAATATACCCACAAATATGACAGCCTCAAACTTTGTATTCGGTGCAACTTAATGTCATCCCAAAAACACTAGTTTCAATTACGAGAATGAACCTAGCAATTTGCTTTTCAATGTAAGCATTTCTTTGTATTTCTTCATATACAAAAGTGAGTAAAAGCAGGGCCAGTGACTTAAGAGTTAATTACCAAATTACCTTCACGGGGTAGCTGGGTCCTACAGACTAATAGACTTAAGCCGATAGAATGTAAAGGCCGGAGGGATGTGCGCTCACATGCGATACAAGTTAGCTGGACGCAGAGTATGAATGACGTCAGAAGTACAGCACGGCCATCAAATGTGCGAACAACTGCCACTAGAAGCAAGAGTCGAAAATAACGTAACGTACTCGTAGTACTCTGCACACCAATGAAGCATTACCTTGCAAGTGTAAGAAGACGCAAGGCCAAGGCGTAGTATGGCGCGACGCTTTTGTTTCTTTTCGCAGGGAACTGCAGACGTGGAGTGATAGTGTTCTATGGTGTTCATGTTATGCTTGTAGGTTGTCTGCAGTGAGGCGGTTTTCATGGTCAGGCAGTTGTTTACATGCGCGAGCGATAACAGTAAAGTCCATGTGCGGTATGCCTGTGGAAAAACGTACACGTCTCCGGCCTTTAGTTATATGCATGTGCTTCCCTATACCAATTGCCAACTGGGACTTAAGAACGCATCATTTAATTTACTTCAATGCTATTTGAACTATTGTCTCATTATATCCTTATATAAAAGAACAAATATGCATCCATACATCTAACCTGCCTAATATAATGTGACGAGGTTGGCGAATGGGCGGGGTTGGGCTACTTTGCATCACGTGACGTACCGGCCAGTTGGCAAGGTATTCAAGGTCAGGTCACCTAGCGTGCCTGCTGTGTGTACGTAACAGTAACAATAGAGTGGCACAAACAGAAATACTTGTCTAGCGCCTTCCCGAGACTTCTAGCTACATCATTTCCTGTGTACGTGTGCATGCGAAATCGAGAAGGGTCGGTGAGACGTCATCTCCAGCATAAAAGGAGGCCAGAGAATTAGTCAGTCAGTTAGTTTAGCTTTAACTACGGAACAGGTGGATCAGTGTGCCTTCTGTGCGTGTGCGTATCGTCCTGGAAGACACGTTGGTCGTCACGGGTGATATAACGTCATAATAAGTGTATTGAGAGACAATGAAAGGAAGAACGATGCTGAAATTACTGAGCAAAGTTTTGAGAACAATTATTGAGTTACGATGACTCGAAAAACTAGACTGTGTTAACTACGAGAAGAAAACTGTGCATTTGTAGTAAACTTTTGAGGACAATAAGTTGATAGATAACAGGACTGGATTCTGTACTTTGTATCACAATAGCCTTAGTTCTAACTATAGCTGTTATGTTATTCCTGTGTTGCCTATGCCGGAATATCTTTAAATTTAATTTTATTATTGAAGGACAATAATTTTTACCTTTTGGAAAGTTTTTACAAAGATGATTTTATTGATCTCCTTTATGTATCAGTGATTCGCAGCGTAGGCTGTTTGCCGGCTCATGTTGGTCGGGTAGTAATAACTAATTATATCACGAAAATAACTTAATAATTATAAAATACTGTAAATAGTCACCGCCAAAGTTTAGAAAGGCATGTCGAGATATGCTCACTAATACAGTCCCAAATTATGTGAATTCTTTCACGCTTCAGGTATTATACCTGGTATAAATTTATATCATGCGACTCCAATCGTACATTTCATGGCCTAAATGACACATTGCGTCCTAGGATGATGAAATGATTGTATCCCGATGTCATCTACGAGTTACATAGTACTGAAGTGCTCTTTAAATTTTGCTATTTGCACTACAGCTACTAATTCTGCGCACGCACATTTTCTTTCCCCGCCTAAAACGGAATTGAACCACAATTTCCGATGTGGCGAGCGGAGATAACCGCGGAAATGCTTTTGCGGAATAATTCTTTACCAGTCAAGAGGAAGGTTATTTGTGATTTATACGTGTTATGTGCAAGTAGTGAGGGTTAATTAATATAAATGAGTAACCACATTTTAACGCAATTATAATGTTCAATTAAAACATAGTAAATATTTAGAAATAATAGGCAAACAAATAAATAAAATTTGAATAAAGTGAAGTATAATAATAAATGCAATTAAATTAATTGGTTTGTAAATATAAATAGAGATAATAAACTACATACCTAATAATTACTAAAAGAAAATATAAAATCAATATTAACTGAATCAATAAATTATCAAGGAAATTAATATAAAGGTAAAAATTAAGTAGATAACTTACAAACACCTATAGTGATAGAAGTTCAACGTGCTGGCTACCAGTATATAATTTCGATGGGTACAGTGAATACAGTTGTAGTTTGTAAATGTCAAGTAGTTAGCTACTAGCTGCTTTGGTGTCCAGCAACAGTGGTTTTAGTAGAAATTGGTAATTTATATATTTTTGTTACACCTTTATTGGCTACATTTCTGACTCTCATCTCATGTATACATTTTTTCTTCAAAGGTTTTTATTAGCTTTGTATAGTAGTGGTAGTTTTTATCTCAAAATTAAGTGTAAATTAAATGTAAAAGTTTTTGTTATTATGAAAGAAATCTTAGTTTGAATATATGTCCCGGTGTGGTAACCTAGATGCTAGGATGAAATATTATTTCTTTATCTACTTGTCTGCCTGTCTACTTGTCTGTCTATTCATTTATTTATTTTTTATTTATTTATTTTGTGCTTTACGATACATGGTCAAGTATATTGTGTAGCACCTTACCTCAATTAGCGAGATAATCCTTTCGAACATTCTCTACCGGGCCCTAATGACCTAGTTGTCAACGGGCCCTTAAACCCAACTCACTCACTCACTCGCTCACATTCTCTACCAAAAGCTCCAATAAAACTCGGTCTCCGTTAGATTTTACTCTGACACGTTGTCTAAATGCCTACTTTCCTCTCTCTTAATTTTTCATATGTTGGCCGAACCTTATTTATTTCTAATTAATAGCACTCAGTTCATTTCGATAAAAAGTGTGTTATACCCAAAAGAAATAAGAATTTCCTTTTCCTTAAGTGCCTGAAGTGCCCTGAAATATTTTTATGTGCTTTTATTACTAGACAAATATATTGTATGCTTCTCATTTCACTCTGGGGCGGGGCATGGGATGAGAAAAGTGAGATCAGAATTTAAAGTTAGTGCACCTCTGCTATTGAATATCTAAGTGATACAGCCATCTGATTGACGGCAGTTCGGCATACTCTAGTGCATAGCTATGACAAGGGTAGAGATATGGGGATGGTTCAGTATACCCGCCACATCACTTGGTTGTCGTATTCCATATGACCACATAAGGCGCGAATGAATGGGCTGCAGCAGTAATGTGACTAAAGAGTCATTTGGTGTCGCTAATATTTGTTGTTCTAATGCGTGTCGGATAGGGAAGACTCTAGGATGCCTGTGTAGTTTCGTGGTTCCAGATTAATAACTGCGGCGCGGAGTAAGTCCAGTAGTTTAACGACTGTTGTGGTCCTTAGAGCAGTGACGCTGTTATTTCAGGTGCTGTCAAATTAACCTGCCGAATTGGATTACAAACCCAGATGTCTGAGTAATCTGCAAACGAAATTGAACAGAGGAAGAAGAGCAGAAGATATGTCTAAAGGAGGTAGTATATATATATATATAGAGAGAGATGTAAAAGAGAGAAGAGCGTGGCAAAGTGTGCGACTCGCAATCAGAAGGTAGTGGGTTCGATTCCCGTGGGTACTTCCTGACCTAGGGGTGTTTTCGGAATTTTCCTGGGTCGCCAGGTGAATACTGGGAAGGATACTGACATTCTCCGAATTCCCCGTTCCTCCATTTCCATTCATCTTTCATTGCATCCGAGGTTTTCAGAGTTGCAGCGTTGAACAATGGTGGTGCTGCCTTGTAATGTCTTTGCGCACTGTAACTGCTGTTCTTGTGGTATGAGTGGGATTATGGTTGCCTACCGTGTCAGGAGGGGCCTGCGTCGTACACTGTGTAGCCTGGCGGCTGCATCACGTCCAGCATTTTCCAGCATTCGAGAACAGGATGAAGCACCTCTAATTCACTGGTTCGCATAACCATCCAATCGCATCCCTTCCTCCATGGAGTCCGACATACATTAACGTATATACAAGGTTCAGTGAGGAATCTCCTCCGCTCCTAAGCGAATCCAAAAACAGGGAGATTCGTTATTACTGTTCCTCTTCAATATCTAATGAAGGACTTGCCAAAGAATTATTTTCGAGAACAGTGCGTAATAGGAGGAAGAAGAGCAAGAACATAAAATGTGCTGCATATACTGCACTATTGGCAGAAAAAGAGATTAAAATTCTGAGTTAAGTGCTACCAAGGCGGCACCGTGGCCGAGGGGTTAGATCGTTCGCCTACAAGCTAGGTGGCCCGGGTTCGATCTCAGGGACCCGCATGTGGTATTTTTGATGAACAAAGCGGCGTCTGGGCGAGTTTACTCGGGGTTATCCGGTTTCCCCCGCCATTCATTCCACCAATTGCGTTTCTATTCATCAATTTCGCTTGCATTTCATATCATCCTCTTCCTCACTATCATGCCTGGTGCTCAGCTGACTACCGCTCCCAGGTCTTCATTCTATCTGGTCCATAGGTTCCTGTACTCCCCTGCAGGCGTCTGACCCTGGGCATAATCTTGTAAGTCCTAGGGGGTGCAAGTCCTATATAAGGAGAGGGTAACCAAGTAAACAAGAAGTTATGTGCTACCAGTGAGTAATGTATTGAGAAAAAATATCGTCCCCCTTATAATAAGTTCCATGATCTTCCGAAGAGAAAAGAAACATTCTTATACTCGCTAATTCTAAAAGAAAGTTAAAATCCAGATATTCTATTAACGGAGCTTCTGCAAATAGAATAAGTAAGGCATAGAAATCTTCCATTCAAAAAAGAATATGAACGGCTGACCACTGATAAAAGAACATAGAAATGGTTTAGCGAGATATGTTCCAGCCAAACCTTGGATATTAGGTGCGATGAAGAGCAAACGATTAAAAATTGTTTTAGATAGAATAGACAGGTAGAACAAACGAGTATGCAGTTTTCATAGAAACAATGCGGAAGATAATCAAGAAGAGGAAAATAAATGGGCTAGGCATGGAATGCAAACACATCTGCCTTCTAAGACGCCCAAATGATAAAAAATATAAACATAAGCAGTCGGAAGCTTTCACGGCCGGAGTTAGAATTAAGGCTAGCGATTTCTTCCGGGCTTAAAAGCCGTGGTCTGCTGGAGTTTTGAGGTCCAGACGTTTCGTCCACACCTGCGGTGGAAGGTTCAGTTACAACAGAATCGTTCAAGACTGGAGGTGGCGTATGTATATCTGGGCCGCTCACGAAACGCCTGGACCTCAAAACTCCAGCAGGCCTTAATATAAACATAAATCATGCCTATGCCAAGATGATGAGGAAAGCTGTAAACGGAGAAGGGTGTAGGAGTTGGAGAATTTGAGACGAATAATCTGTTTGTGTATGATATGGTACTTTACCGATTGATATTCAACTGTTACTTATAGGTCCTGCAGATAGATTGTGTTAGTGTATTAGGCAACTCATTTCTAGCAATTTGACACTAGAATTCCTCGCTAACGGGCAGAGGGTAGTAATCTAATTAATTTTCAAGGCAAGCTACTTAGCTCCAAACGTTATTCACCCTAAAATGCCAATGGCCGAAGAATGTACGGAGTGACCGGCAGAGGAAACCAGTGAATCTTGAAACTATGTATGTCCCTAGTCTCATTTATACGTTCGATGTGTTCTTTCCTGGTCTATACCGCACAGATAAAGTCGCATTAGCGGCTAGGTGCTGTGCAAACACGACATCCCGTACAGGAGAACCTGTACGACCTGAACTCGGTTGCTGGTTGCTGGTTGCTGGTTTCCTGGTCTAATAATTCAGTATCTTTATGTGCGGTGAGATTCCTTTTAGCTTGTATTTAAGGCAGGATCTGTTCCTTACTATTTTCTGCTGCTTATTTCCCAGCTCTAGCTCAGTCGACATTTGCACGAATTTGCCAACAGGCGTTGGCGACGAAAAAAGCTACACATTCCGCTTTCCGGCAGTTCGATATCCTTTCGCGTTAAAACAGTTGTAGAACGCACGGTGCAATTTCTACAAAGCGCACGCCAGTGGCGTGAGCGAATTTCGTTCTGCTTCTCAGCGATGACAGAAGTTCCTAGGCCTCAACTAGGTGTACAGTCTGTCATAATAGACAAGAACAGTATAAACAATCGAAAAGGTCTTAGAATGTTTTCCGCCTTAATTACAGGGTCTTTGTTTTCAGGGAATAAACTCACTCCTGTATATGCTGCCACTGTCTAACATTGCGGACTACAGATTGTAAGCTGTAACAGAATTCATGCAAAAATGAGGGCATGTAATGCTTGAATGACTTTTGCTCATTTCTTATTACTGCTATTGTTATTTGCTACTATTAATTTATTATGTTCATAATCATTATATTGGTTATCATTTTATTGTAATTATAATTATTATTGTTGTTGTATCATAGGAATTGCTCCGTTGCGTTCTGAAACTGCTTTAACGCATAAAGGGATATCTAATTACCGCAAAGCTGGATGAGTTGGGCCACCTGGTACAGTAACAAGACTTAATCTTCATATATCATTGACTGTTTTATCTCTTTGTTCTAACTTAAAATGATTTATAGCTCATTAAAATTACAGGTGTACTCTGGATAAATTCAAATGTACTTTTCCCAAGCAGATTTTTTGATACACTATATTCTTATAGCACTTTTGTGAAGCGTTATTTGACCGTAACATAGAACTATCGTCCTCCCAAAGCCTCTATATTTTACATTCTCTTACGGGGCTCATAAAGGATAGCCGTCTCAATCCAGAGATACATCCAAAGACTAATTATGACACGATTATCTCTAACAAAGAAAGAGCCATGTTGAGAAGCAAATAGTGATGCCAGATAAATGGCGCTAACGCTATTATGATCAACGAGGAGGTGGCTTTAAACACTGAGTGATGCAACACCATTCATCTTAATCCGTGTACCTTAATTGCAAACAAACAGTAATATGACCTCTTCCGCTACTGCTATATGTTTAAGCGCTTCTTCACATCACATAAAGCTCTTATTCCTCCACACGCAATACTCACAGTCCCCTTTGACCCGGAATAAATTGAGTTTCCATGTAAAACCTATATGCCCACTAACTTTTTATATTCCCGCTCTAGAATTTGAATACTACAAGTACGCATATTTTTGTTTCACAATTCCCACGCTATTGACAATGACCATTACCTTTAGCAAATGCAAATTAATTTTGGTATAGGCAAATTCCTTAACTGTTTCTGCTGTTTCATTCTGCGGTTTGTACACTAGCAGTTCTCTTGAGACCAAACAACTGGTCAGGAGTTTTCAGGAGTTTACGGCACAGTGGTTTATTGTACCAAACTTTACGATATCCATAGGGAAATGCTAATCATTCATATGCAGATCACATACAGAATCTATTAGGTTCTAGTAAAAAATGTCTTCTTTCCTACTCCCAGTTACTAGAATGGCAATTAAAGCATAAAAGCATATCTGCAGAACATTTACGTTAGGCATATACATTCAGAGCACAGGTATGCCAATAACATAAACGCTACTTTAAAAACGTTCAGTATAAAAATAAATAAGGCATGCAAAATGATAACAAAATCTAAGAGCTCCTGTTGTAGAAGATTGTCATGTAAAAAACCTTTTCTGGTTAATTCAATCCAAAAATTATATTTTATGTCAGATAAATATAGATGCAGAACAAACTATTTTACTTTTCTCTTACGTTTCAATGCTTTGATTGATGGTTACTGCGATCACCTACCAGGTGGCCCACCTCATGCACCTTTGGCTAAGTAGATATCCCTTCATGTGATTACTAATGAACTGCTAAAACAAAACAAATACAAAAGAATTATTTCTAAATCCACTAGGAATGATCCTTTCTATTCGAGTTTTTTTCCCTCACTTTTGCAAATTTCCTTTCCCAATTACACTTTTATTTGAAGTATCCGCCACCTGTAGTGCTATTTGTAGTAATTGCGGGAGTATGCGTTTTAAAGTAGCCTGAGAGCAACTAGGGGAGATGAATTATCTTAAGGACAAATATCTTTTTGAGAAGCTACAGTTTTTACTAATTTATTGTCTGCTACTCTTCTAGTTTTAACCTGTATCAGCAATAAAATGTGTACAGTGACGATAGCTGTAAAGCTGCCACATCAATGTACTGCACGTAGCTCAGTTAAATAACTAATTTTAACCTTTTCATTAGTGTTGTTTATTGGGTTTGTCGGTCTTTGACCACGAAAAGAAATGCATGTTACTAAATCAGTCGCACTAATGACGCCGACACCAAAATTGAGCAACGTGTTTACAAAATTACTGCTACAGAGGCTAATTAAATAGAAGAGGACGGCTTAATTATGCTCCCCTTGAGCGTATGTTCACCACCGATGCCAACGTTCCGTGATTCCACTTGCGCCGCCGTGAATATATTCAAATTCATGCTATTTATTTGTAGCTGTTGTGGTGAAGAATGACGTGGCAGAGGTGTAATTCTGTTATCGATTTAACGTATTGCGGCAAATACCCTGGACCATAGTAATCATGCTCATTTCTATAAATACAGAAACTATGTACTTTATTTTCTTTGATGCAGTCCTACCATTTTCAAAAGGTTATTACTCTATTCAAATTCTGGGTAATTGGCTCATTAGGACATGCGTGCCAATGATACCAATAACGTATTTCCTAAAGCCATGACATATCGGTATTCCAAGTAGCGATGGCTTTTATGTAGAGAAAATAAAACCATTATGTTCTCCCCCCAATGAAAATGCAAAAACTTCTACGCATCATGAAATACAGAATAATTCAGATTTGAATTTATTCGTAGCATACTGTCACAGTCCGTAACACCTGGTCATTTCTCTTCCAGGAAGAAAGTGCACTCGAGCTTTATCGGTTTAACACGCCAGATAATGGACAAATGAAATGATGGGTAAGAAAAAAAAAAATTATTTTGTTATTTAACGACGCTGTCAATTGCCAGGATCACATCAGCGTCGCCGGTATGCCGGAATTTTGTCCCGCAGGAGTTCTTTTACATACCAGTAAATCTACTGACATGGAGCTGTCGTTTTTAAGCACACTTAAAAACCATCGACCTGGGCCGGGTTTGAACCTTCAACCTTGGGATCAGTAGGCCAGCGTCTAACCAACTGAGCCACCCAGACCGACAATGATGATGGGTAAGAAGCTTTACTCTTTACTCTTACGTCAAATTTGGATGCCAGAAAAATCGGGACGTATTTCCTTTTGCTTATAATACCAACATTGCTCTCTCGGACAACGTTAGATAGGATAGACAAGGTTCGGAAGAGTGACTTAACACCTCAACCTGGATCCACCCCTGTCAGGGCGCCCTCAGGATTGAAGGCGAGATGAGCGGATACGCAGGGTGGTCTGAGAGACGACAGCAGAGAGCAGGGTCCCTAACTGCTATAGGTGGCTGTTGAATACCGCTCGTCTCCCCCTGTGGGCTCTAGCTTCCCTGGGAGGCCCGGGACTCTGTAAATCCTGTCCTCCAAATCGGAGGAGCAAACACCTGCCAAGTACGCCGAGCCGAAACCTTGAAACAACGAACCAGATGGAAGCTGAAGTGAAATGGAAAGTCGGGTAAAATGGAGGATCAGGAAATATGAGGGATGTAATTATCCCTCCTAGCATGCACCTAGGGACCCGGGGAAACCTCATAAAAACTCATGGGTCAGGAAGGCCTCGGGAATCAAACCCACGCCTTCTGAATGCGCGCCTAATACGTAAGCGGAGTCATCTCCTTCGGTTATATAGAGAATAATCCAAAAGCAGAACAATATCAATCTAAGCATTTCTGTAATACAATGACATTTCTAACGGTTCTGTTGTTTACATATAGAACATAGGAAGGCACTGCAGAACGTATTGAACACAAAATGAGCACGAGGGAATGAGCAACCGCAGAACCCGTATCTTGCCTACTCTAGACGAACCTTAAAGGGGACTACTCTCTTCAGCACAGTAGGCTCAGCAAAAAAACACCAACTTAGCTGTACAAATTCAAGCAGCCGCACTCGTTAATTCTCTCTCTATTGGAGTGGTATATCTTCTAGAGTTAGAAACCTCTTTGGAAAAGCTGAACCTTTGAGCCTAGCTCGGTCCAGGCTATGAGAGATCGATACCTTTTCATTACACTGTTGCCAGATCATGGGTGGTCCTTTCCATTTTCATATTCGGGGGCATTACCATGTGTCCAAGAACAGATAGCTCTGCTGAAAGGGGTTAGGCATGGGTCATACTGGCAAAGTGACTTTGTTTTGGCAAACTGAAATGAGAACTCTAATGATCATCTGTTACCTTTCGAAGCTCATTATAGAAATTGAGATGCATTAAACCTTCTGTTGGAGTGTAGTATTAGGTGTTTTCAGCAGACCTTCCTCTTGTATATCACAACGTTGAAAGATGTATGTACGTTTATAATCATAACAACTGACACAATATTCATCACAAATATTCTATGGGGGTGGCAATGAATTATTGAGCTTTAGATAATAGGAAGAAAAAAAAAATTGTGTGTGTGTGTGTGTGTGTGTGTGTGTGTGTGTGTGTGTGTGTGTGTGTGTGCGCGCATCAACAACGAATATAATTTGAAGAGAGAAACATTAAAGAAAGCTCCATGCCAAACAACAGTAATAAAGAATATGATCATTTTGTGCAGATTGCTAACAAAAATTTTATAAATGATCCTTCTTCACAACGGTGAAGGACGATTTGCCTATGGTTGCGATATTATTTTCAAGCATTTACATAATTTAGTTTTTTTAATATTTGCGTACTTTGTATGATGAATATGGAAAATAGCCGCAAACTTACTAGACAATGGCAGTAGAAGTACTGAGTTGAACACTTTAAATGCGAGATTTCATTGTCACAAACAATATGAACTTCTTTAACTACTGCTAATCTATAAAAGTTAACGCTAATGATTAATGAACTATAGCTTGAAACCACAATAATGAACCGACATGGAACTGCAAGACAGTCTCAATTCGTAGTAATCAGATATCACAATTCTATATTTTAGTTTACTTTAACCAAGGTATGAAAGGAAGTTTGCACTGTGATAACCGGACAAGTAGTTCATCATTCAACAACTACAGCGAATGTCTTAAATTATATTCACTGTGAGAATAACCTTTCTGTTAAGGGTACCTCTGAGTGCCGAATCATCATCATGGTCATCATCTTCCAGATGTAGGTATAGTGAAAATAAACATCGACTTTCACTTGCATCACAACTCTTGCAGTGAGCAACCGAGTGAATCAGCTTTCTGCCTGCTACACAGAATTTAGTGTTTAAGCTCCAAGGTTCTAAAAATGTAACTTATTTGGAAAATTATGCATACCATATTTAATTTAAAGAATAGAACTATAGTATCAGCCAAAAGTCAGCTAGAAGATAATTTAAAACAAATTTATTTTAATCTTGACATCATCTTTGTGGATACGTGTTAAAACCCATACGCATGAACAATATCAAGCAATACCAATTATTATATGTTAAATAATTATTCAACTACTGTTAACTACCCCAGTTGTACGATCCACACACAACTGCATAAAGTATATTCTGCATATTATACTGAGAGCATAAAGCCGAAGAGCTTTGGCGCTCTGCTTTCAGGATATTCTGGACAGTAAACGATATTTGGTCTTTCCATTTTATCTTAAAGATATTAACCGCAGTTTCTTTCAATAGCTGCAATCATTTATCTTGAAGCTTAGCCCTTCATGTTCATTCAGGATATGTGCACAGTAAGATAGTATCAGGAATATAAGTATGGGAACTGCAGTCATTCCATTTATATAAAAAAGGACGATAGAAGGAATAGTTCAAACATGGTAGAAGTTCAGCTAACAGAGAGAATAAAGAATCAAGAGAGCCCTAAGGGATAGCCAAAGAGTAAAATATCATAGCCCGAAGTACCGCCTAGAATCGATAGATGTTAATGAGATTCCTAAAGAAAGCATTTTACTAGATTCCAATGAGCCATCATAAAGCTGTGCACCCCTGAGCCATATCGCGGTCCTGGAAGAAGAACCTGTTGAACTGAGGCAGTGGAAGGGGAGTAATCTTGTTTTCCCACCATTCTGGCTCCCCTGGAAATGAATACGCTACCCCTCCTACATTTTTATGACCCTTCCCAAGTGAAACAGTTTCGGCCGTCGGCGAATGGCGTGCTCTTGGGCATTCCAAGTACCTATAAATACGAGCCTGAATAATCTAACGAAGCAAAATCGCTTCCTGCCTAGCTGTTGCCTCTTTAGTACATCGGCATAAAGATTATATCGATACTGTAACTCTAGATATGCACATACACAACGATGGAGTTTGCAATAGATGCTACTGAAGATTATAAAGCTTGACAAATCTATGATATAGAAATTCTAATCCCTCCCATGCATTCAAAACAGCGCAGTCTAAATATTGCATCCTATTACATTAAATGACAACTGTAGATGGAGCATTCTCTTAATTTTCACTAAAAACTAAACGGAATGAGAAATGACTCAGGCGACCTCATAATAAGAGTCATTCTGGCGATCGTACGTGTCATGCTGACCGTTTCACTGAAGAAAAACCTTGGGTCCTTTACGTAGTTTACGTCACACCATTAATCACAGACTGACAGGATCATATGGCTAAACATGTTTGGTGGATGCCGACTCTTATGCAAAAGAGGGGAGGGAGGATTTGCCTCGCCCATCTTTTTGCCGAGCTGTGACGCATTCATGGGACTCAAAACAAACCTATCCAGTGCTTGGTTACCTGAAGAGAAAATACTTAATATACAAAACTAAGGTGGTGGAGTAGAGCAATAAAGTGACGTCATTAACACATAAGAGACAACAAGGGGAATCGCAGCCTTTATAGGCGTAAAGGTTTTTCTCACCCATTCTCTTCCCCTGTATCGATGCTACTTCAACCTTTTTCGCTCTTGCAAAAAAAAAAAAAAAAAAAAAAAAAAAGAAGAAGAATTTGCTCACGATCAGATTGGTCTTACTTTGTTGGTGCCTTGCCCCAATTTAGGCCGCGTGCTACATAACAGTTATGAACTCTGCAATTAATCGTTCTTCCACACAATAGCCGTATGTGGGACAGAATTGGAATGTCGTATCGCACATTGGCCATGGCAGCTTAGTGGTTAGAGCAGCAGGACGGTAACTGGTAGATCCGTGATTCAAATCCCGGCTATGGCATTGAATTGTTCATTCTCACGCTACTTCTTCCAGTTACAAACTCTGTTTCGGCATTGGTGTTTAATTCAGCAGCAAAGAATATCGCATGATTACGAAGACTAAATTAATTTTATAAGGTTAAGTTCGAATCCCAAATCAAGGTAGTAAGATTAATTTTCCTATTACTCTAAAAAGAACAGTTAACTTCCATATCACATGTTGGATCAGCTAGGTGTCAACAATTACACAAAGGAAAAGAAAGGGATTAAGGTAAGGAAACAGAGGTGCTATTAAAATCCGAGATATTTTCAAGATAGATAGAATACAGCAGAAGTCATAGAGAATTGGGAAGAGAATATCATTCCAACATTTCTCTTACACTTGTTCGTAAGAAAGTAATCTCAATGCAAAGAAAACAACATTAACGTTATAAATCCAGTACGAACTTGCAGCGAGTATGGAAACTAAATATTCGGCATTAGAGGCGTCATATCATATAAAACGTTTAAATAATTTTAATATGCCATGGTTTTTTAAGCTATTCATGGAGACACGCATGCGCGCTGTAAAATTTGCAACTTGGTTTCATTCAGCGAACATGAAATCGTGTATTTGAACTGAAATTTCACATAGAAGTTTAAAACATTGAATTGTTGTTTGTCGGAAATAGCAGGAGAACAGAACCTCGAAGGAAAATTAAAGTTTAGCGTAACACAATAGAGCTTACTGCATAACGCAGACGAGCGTGTTTCAAAATACTATGAGACATCAACATGAGGTTACGGCGTAGCTTCTCTCCCTCAGCTTTCTTGCCTATCACCCTCTAAAACTAAACTGGTTAACCATAACCATAATCATCATCATTATTATCATATGTATTATCTTTGTTTAAGGAATGGTTCAAACATATTTCTTAAGTCCCGTTAATGCTGCCACAAAGAAGCAATGTTACTTGTTTAAATACGTAATAAAAGATTTTTATGCATAAAATTGATTATTTAGCGTTTTGTTGGCTCCCCGTCAGAGGAACACGCACGAAAGTAAATACCTCAGACGAAACCATGGTTGAGCTGGGCGGACCAGGCGCAAGTAATTCATAAGAAAATGTTTCGTCCTTTTCTCCTACACCCTCTCGTCCATCGGAAAACATTTGCAGCCGGCTGTACCAACCATGGCACTTATTTTTTAGAGATTGGCATGCTTGTTTCTGGTGCAAGGTGCTGATGTTAATACGACCCTAGATTTTCTATTACTTTTTCTCTTAGATCCCTATTTTGAGTTTTCCATAGTGGAGGGACACATACGCAGTTAACCACGATCTTCCAGTTGAAGACTAGAAAGTCTAGAGCCCAAGAAAACTTCAGCTGAATTAAACGTCCAGTCATCAAATATATAGTCGTGAATTATGGAACCTCAGGAAATTTTGTAGAGCTTATTCCACTGTTTCCTCAATACCAAAATAGTGATTGCTGCTCAGATGGAGACGTCCATTCAATTATAAAAGCAAACTCTTTAGAAAACAGTATGAGAGGGTCAGTTACATGGAAACTGTTTAGCAGACTAAAGGAATTCAAACTTCTCTGTTCCAAACCAGATTAACAGCTTAGCATCTCTGAAGCATAATCCTCGAAGTTAACCGCACTCTGAAGAGAGGTGTAATCCAAGCCTAAGTCGTATAAAGTAAGGAATGGATTTTCGGGGCAGTTGGATCTAGATTACACGGAAACCGAACCTCTCTTCCATGTTGTCCAATTTTCTTTTTTGCAGTTCCGTGCGTTGACAGTACACTAATACTGTAGAGAGCACATAGGAATAGAATAAAACTTCTCTTTAAAATGTTGCAACACCGTTAACCGTTTCTAGTATTATCAATTATTTTCCAAACTATTCTGGCGTCCTGCAGTTAGACCATTCAAATGTAAATTAATTTAGGAAGATAATTAGTACCTTCCATTGTGATTGTACAAATTTTGCATTCTCTTTGTTGGCATCTACAAAGTTTGGGAATGAAAACATTTCTAGAAAAAAGAATTACATAGTTTCACTACCAACATATTTTTCAAGAGATGATACATACTTTTATCTCACCATCAATATACTTATAACAGAGGTTCATGGAGGAATACCTAGCTAAAAGTTTCATAATCAACTGGAGAAAATGTGAGATATTTATTATGAAGTGAAGTATTGAGCAGTGTATTCCGGTCTAAATTACGCGTTATTATGTGGAAGTCGGTAACTACTCGCTGTTATCTGGAGCAAACTAACCATCTGACAAATTAAGCTAATTACTCATTAGCGATAACTGTAATAGCACGTAAATGTTACAGGCATACAAAGAGAAATGTGGTTGCAGTAATTAAAGGGAAAGGAAAGAGAAGTATAAATAATAGAATATTCTGTTTCTTGTGAAACGGAACTAACAGTAGTTTGAAGATTATTTGTGGAAAAGCAAACTTGTGCAAATCTTTTACGGGTGAGATATTTCTTAAGGAGCATATGCTGGCCAGACGATTGAAACTATGTATGTTGTAACGATCTGGGAAATACTTGGTGCTACACGCATGACGAAATTCATAGGGAGAATACTCGCCTAGGGGCCACGTGGACCCCGGGAAGAGGGTGAGGGTTTCGGTGGCAATGAAAACTCGGAAATATTTTTGCCCATTCTCGAGTCATTTTTTCTACTCTAAAGACCCTCAGCCCAGTTCTTGAGCATGTTGCATACCTGAAGTTATTCTAGGACTCATCGAGACTACGAATGCCGAAGAGACGTTCCGTTCGGGTGTCAAAGTAGTCTGCCGTTGTGGTCTGAGTTTGGTCAGCTGAAAGCATACAACGTTCTGTTATTCTATATTGACCATACAGATTAATTTCAAGATTTTCTTGAGCTTGCCTCACTATGACACTTTGGGTTCGTTCCCAGGCCTAGGGCGCTGTAATAAGGGCGTTTAGTGAGTAGCACTATTGAGGATGTTGCCGAGTGAATAGAAAATCACATAGAAAGTAAACTTAACATTTGTAATGCTTCTCACCTGCTGTAGATCAGCACCATCCAAAAAACTTCGCAGTATACAAATCGACCCAACTGTATACAGTGCACTGCATTGGGAAATGTCAGTAGTGAAAGGGAAGAAGTGCGGCAGAAGGAGTTGGTGAGAGCGAGACAGATTACTCCGGCGATAGAGGAAGTGGGCGCACCCTACTGATGCATATTATGTGCTATAGATACATGTCAATGATATACTTGGTATGCAGTGCTGTAACTGTTGAAAAAGGGTGAAACGATTATTTTCACGAATTGGCACAAAGAACGTTAAAGAATTTTATGAGGACCTTTCACGTCATGAATTTCCTCGTAATCACTAAGAGGCCGCCAAATAAGTATGTTGGGTTCTATAGAGGTATAGGAACGAAGTTTTGCAATATTAAAAGTAAATAAACCGACATTCTGTGTAGGCATTTCAGATCAAAATTTGCGAAATTGTTTGCATTTATCTGTAACTCGTTCATTTGCGTCTGATTTTTAGATTTCCAGGCGATTGTTGGCTTACAAAAACAAGACTAATTAGAAAAGAATCAGTAATTTATATTTTATATATTAGCCAACAAGGGCTAGTTTTGTAGTTGTCTAAGCGCCAGTTTGTGTATGTACGTGCCTCAATAGTACTTTCATAATTTTTCACAAAAGCATCACGACTATACTGTTTAACACTTTTCAAACTAATATGACATCGGCCACGGCGCACAACAAAGGATGATCGGGGTCGAATTGTCCCACCTCACTGGCAGTGCGTGTATCAAAGATGCTCAAGGGCAGGCTGCCTCATGAGAGCAAACACGTGAAAACAATCAGAGTAGCAAAACCAGATTATTCTAGAGAAGTGTGCGGCAGCCGGCGTATTTGTAGAAGTACGAGAAAGGCCCGCGTTACGTCGTCCTCGCTATATAAGGAGGCGAAGCTGCGAGCAGAGCTAGTGAGTTACACAGTTTGTTCTTAGTCTGAGTGTGCGTCAGCTGCGTGTGTCGTCACGTCGTGAAGGAAGATAGGGAAGCAGTTATGAGTGCTGAGCAGTTGCATCGTCAGAGTTATTGATTCAGAGACAGATAGGGTTAAGAGAGACAGCGAAAGAAGTGATTCAAGGTTACAAGAAGAAAACAGTTGCGATTCTTAAATATCAAGAAAGACAAAAGACTGTTAGCAACAGTAATAGAGGAACTGTATACTTGTGCATTTAGTTAGAGGAAAATTAGGTGAGAAAAAGGAGCAACTGGACTCAACAGTTGTCATTTTGTCACAATATAACCAAATTTCGACATGAACTTCTTTTTTCTTCTTTTATAACCCCTTTCTTAATGTGACACGCCATTTGATTAATAATTTAGAAAGTGTATATTAATTGAGAAAAATAATTCTAATTTTATCCTAATTTGTGGTGACAATAAAACTATACCTGACCTCTATACCATTCTGATTGGCGAGGGAAAAGACTTAACACTACTGTGTGATCAGCGGAAGCAAACAGCGACGGGAATGGAGGGAGATCTGTCTCGTTTAGTGCGAACCTGTGCACACTGTGCAGAAGTTAGGACGTCGCTGCTAGGGATGAAAATGTGGACATGAATAATCCTGCTTTAACTAGCGGAGTTGATGAGGACTTGGAGGTGTCTGAATATTTATTGAATTTAACATCTTTGATAGACAATTCATCTGGTAAACACCTTTTAGAGGTGCAAACTCAAGGGTTGAAATAGCATAAATTAGTATCGCTGGTAACAGACGAATCTCGTTTATCTCACAAGAAGTTAGAAACTTTACTGTAACAAACAATCTTGTACGAGACTGAATGCTCAATGATGGAATATGTTTACTACGTTTCGCCACTGAAGCAATGTTACACTGTCTGCTACAGAGTAAACAAGTATGGTCAAGTACTCCGCGTGCTTCGGGACAGATGACAAGCTGAGCTACATCGTTATATGGAATAGGGAAGGTTGTATTCTTCAGACTCATTTAAGGATGTTTTATTAAAATAGGCAAGAAATATCACCTAACTAGTTGTTAGAACACCAGAAGTGATGAATGCTGATCCATATTCTGCTGGAGAAATATTTCAATACCACCTCTCTATAAAGGGAAACATCCTTGTTTTACAAATTCAATAAACTTTATACCTAGCATGACTTCTTCAGTTGTTAACTCTATCATCTCATATCTGATAGGTCATCATTACAGCGAGATACCATCAAGAATATTCTCGTGTATAATATAACTTTTTATGCTAATTTCTGACATCAAAGCCAACACTAAAGCTATCGCTAGAAGATATTTGATATGTTCTTAAGATATACAATAAAAGCGTTAATATTTTACGTATTTTCAAAATATGAGCCAAAAATTGTGGATGGTTAAATGTTAACAGAAGGGCATACAGATCCTCCTACACCGAAGTAGTACCAGACTAAGTTGTTACCTTTGTCCCAAGGCATTTTCTATTCAAACTAGCCAAACCTAACTTACTGAATTCTCAGTACTCCAAATAATTTTACGTCACTTCTTAACCAAAATGTTAACGAAAAGTAATTAACATTTGATAACGCGATTATTTTTGAGCAAGCTTAGAGCTTAATGAAATATGATAGAAGGTATCTGGCAGCGTTTAAAACTCAGTTTTGGGATCAGTGGCTAAAATATAATGCCCCTAAGAGGATATTAAGCCCGAAGAACGGGCTGCACCTAGAATATAAACAAAGCCGAAAGGCAAGATAAGCCCTACGGATAGATATCCTATTTTAGAGCAACAGTGGGGCCAAGCTGATACAAATCGTAGAGGTATCGCTGGAAATAGTTACCACAAATGCACAGTTTTGTTCCCGTCGCTAACAGTCTACTCGGCATTCACTCTAAGGTTGATCCGCGCGAAACTGAACCCAAGTGGCCAGTGCACAGTTATGATGTTCCTTCCGCCATTCGCGCCAGAAATACTGTCACAACACAACCATGTGGTAAGTGCATGCTGTTCCTGTTGCCTCGGCTTAGCTGCACTCGTGCCTTGACGATTTCTTGCTATTCTCAGGGCAATGGTTTCGACACACAACTGAAATGTTTTCTTTCAGATAACACTTTAAATCTCATTAGCAATTCAATTTCTATTATTTTGCAATAGTTTTAGTTTGAAAGTAAGACTTGGTTTATAAACCCTCCTTAGAACTTTTGCTCTTGCACAGCCTTTAGCCAGTTATGTCGTCTTGTTTCAATAAACCTTCCTAGGCGTCTCTTATGTACATCACTTTTTACGATTATCTGTTGCTAAACTTAGCACTTGAAAATTTTTACTGACAGTTATTTTCTCAATGAATTTTTAAAAGTGATTGCAATACGTGTTATAAATTCTTTTGATTATCCTATTTTATGTATATATTTTAATAAAGTAATGGATTTTTCCGTGTTTTTAACAAACTCACAATATGTCTCAGCAACATTCTTAAGGGTTTATGAATTAATATGTCTCAATTCTGCCTGCACTCATAAACTCATGTCCTTGCTGCAGAATCCTCTAGCAGTATTCCAGACGGATTTGAAAGTCGTTGCCGTAAACTCCTTGAATACGCGACAGATGGAATGGGTGGTAAGTATGCCTGTGAAGAATATGCAGAACACTTATTCAAGGGATCCCAAATCGCTTTTCCATTTCGTGAGAATTGCCCTGAGGATTTATTGCAAACTTTGCCGGAACTCAGCTACTTCAATTGCTGATTCATTTTAGGTTTTATCGTCTGATTTAGTTTTTGGATGTTCTAACTTTAACTACATATCTCTTGCTTCGTGTCCGGCTCCAATCTCACTAACAACAATATTTGTGAATGTAGCACAGGTTGGATGATATCTGTGCTATTCTTGTGCCATTTTGGCAACATTCTCCATAAAGAAATTATATGTTAACCATTTCTTCATTTGCAAAGCGCTTTCAAATGATATCATGGACAAGTTAAATTAATTTTACGATTAAGCCACCGATACTATACAATTATTATGTACTTTACACTATGATATTTAGCTTGACGTACAGTTTGTTCAGATCGTCCTGACACTCCACATGCGCAGTAGAGGAAAAATTAGGAGAAGTGACTGGAGTGGTGGGGAACAAGCGAGCGAGAGCATACACCATTTCTTCCATTACCCAAGCTAAATTGCCGTAGTTTTATTTTCTTTTATTGAAATCACAGGAACTACTTCATTCAGGTGGTCTGAATTATTGAAAAGATATAAGGGGCTATGCAATGATTGAAGAAACATGCCTAGCAACGTTGTTTATTTTGATTGTATTGCTTTGTATCTGTGAATGTGGTGAATTTTATATCTGGTATGTGGTGTGAAATAGCTTGGCCCCGACCATCCTTTGTTGTGCGACGCACCCGACATAACAATATTAGCATACCGAATGAGATACTTTAATTATTTTAATGTATGTTCCCAGAGATTGACATTTCTGGATGTGGTAGTACGGTAAAATTCAAAGCCTCTTATCTATAAAATCTTATTCTCAATGTGCTACTCTTTTTAGGATGAGATCACTAAAGCTTCTAGTATTTTACACATTTATATTACCTCGAAAATTGTTGACTTTCGTATAGTAACATCAAATAGTTTGATATGTACTTATGTTGTTCCGTTTTTATACGAATAACATTGCCATCTGCTTCTCTTAACAATATTCACTTTTGCACAAGCTTTCAAATATCACTCCAGAATCTCCAAAAGGGAGGAAAAGGGTTTCCTTTGACGCTTACTGCTCCAGGGTGCACTGAGTGTGTCTGTTATTCACTACGCCATGCATTTTGAAGAAATAGTGCCCCTGCCACAGAAAGATTCAAGTAAAGTTATTGGATGAAGAGCGATGTTAACCTACTCCTCCTTGCTTTTCAGTAAACTACCCTTGAGTTTTATATCTTTTTAAACACATTGTTTGCTTCAGATTCACTGTAATGTACTATTGCAATTTGCTCAAATGTTTTATTGCTCTGTAACTCTTTGGGATATTCGGGCTCCCTAAACCCAGTAAAAATACCTTGAGGGACCATGGGGACCAAAAATGCTTGGTTGAAAACCACGATCCTATGATGAATTTCAGGATAAGTTTGAATTTTTGAAATGAAAAAAATTATATAAGTTACAGTTTCTGTTTCTAAAGGAAGGCGCTTACGAGAGAGTGCTTTATTAACAGTGCTACAGCATTGAAAAAGGCATATTTGTGTTAGAATTATTTGACTCGTATGCTTTGTATTCCTTACATTATTTTAAAGAGCACAAAAAGGGAGAATCAGTGAATTTAAGAAAACCATAATAACGTGCAATCCTCTAAATAGTGTATTTCGAATATAAATAAAGAACACGCTTGGTGACTGTGGCATGCATTCAGCTTTGAGGAAATTTAAGTAGCCATTAGCCGTTAGCTGATTTCAACTGAGAAGCTGAGTACAGACAACACAGCGATTGTTCAAAGGGATAATTTGTGTTTAAAACCTTGTTGGTCTCTCCAATGCACAGTTTGTTTCCATAACATTCACAGTAGCCTGCAGTTGGGTATTGCTCATAATACGTCAATATTCAAGTAATCAAATACAGTAATTATCTTCGAATTAGTTTGACGCATTATTTGAAATTATATGCTAATCCTCTAGAACGCGCTATATGACGGATGCAAGAAATACTCTATCGACAACTAACCTAAACATACCGGAAAATTACAGGAAAAACAAAACTAGTGTTCTCTGTTTAAGTGAGCTGACAGAAACTCAATTAACCATCTATTCCATTACACATTAGGTTCGGAAAGCCGCCGTGCACTTACACTACGTCTGTAAACACCTCTCGGCGCAACTGCATATTGCTGTTACAGATATTACGACAGTCTGAACGCCTTCTCATATGTTCGGATGACAGAGTGTATAATTCCGATTTCACATAAGTGTATTTTCTGTTTGAAACAAACGTGCTGATCGATAACTGTACCAATCCACCACTGTCAACAGTTTAAGAGAAGAAGAATTACCAAGGTGGTCTTCTTAAACCTACATCTACCAAAATCAATACACTGCACCCTTAACCTTTCCCAAAAAATTCCTACCTGTAGTTAAAACCTATTGGGGTAGGTACGCAGCAAACGTATTCAAGCTGAACCTCAGGCAGTCGGGAGCTTAATGGTCAAGGCCAAGTGAGCGAGTTTTAGAGCTGAGTTACGGACGAGTCAGTGTGAGACACCTGTGCGCGAGTGCCATCGTGTGGTACGTCACATGTGTCGTAAGAATATTCAGTGAGCGTCGCGAGTGATTGTAACGTAATATTGTTTTGTAATATTTTGTAAGTTACGTATGTACAAGGTATGCTCAAAATACACCGTCCTTTCTAAGTAAACTTTTCTTTATCTGTATATGATTTTCTTATCTTGCTGTAAAAAAAATAATTTCGATTTATTACTTGCTGATACTTATTCTGTGTGTTTAATTAGAAACCGTTAATCTGCAAAGGAACACATGGTCGATTCTAGAATTATTCTACGATAACTTCTGTTTACCGTATTGACATTAATTCCAGGAATTACACATGATCAACTATAATTAGCTTTCTACAGTGCTATAAATTCTCTATGTGAGCATTGTCATCAATAGTGGTTTTTGGGAGTACTCCGCTGTTCCATTTACTCCCTTACTTTTATGACAGGACTACGCCCGATTTCATTAAGCAAACACTACAGATAATGAAACAACTATGGTGATTTTAAAGTTTACAATAGATTGGGAGAGAAACAGAGTGGAATGTATGAGGGCTATGTTCAAGTTGTGATTTAATTTAATGACGCCATAGGTCTAAACTTTCAAATGGCAGATGTTATATAAACAACTTTATGTAACCTCAGAGAAGAGATATCATATTAGTGCAGTTTCCAACTTTGACCACACACTCCGCTTAATGTGAAATTGTGTTTCTATTAAGTTCATTTTGTTTGCGCTTGTAGGCGAAAGTCTAACTACATCCCTGAAGGTGTTTCCGCGAAATTATGGCCAGGGTTTTCAATCAAAGTTGAGATTCCATATTCCATTTCATCATAATAACCATATGACGCTTGTGTTAGTGCTGGACTTTCGGACCTCGGAAACGCCTCAGTAATTACATTTCGGGAACCGCCTGTAACTAGAGCAATTAAAAGTTAAAATAGGCAACCAAGACGTTGGTATACTTGACCCAACTTGGGCACAACATGGCCTGCAAAAATTAAATGAAAATACTTTTTTCAACCACACTGGAGCTCAAACGAGAAATATTGCAATTACCTCCATAAAAATGATTTTTAATCTCCAAAGAGCATTTTATATCGATATCAGGATGTCACAAACTAAGCGTGTGCACCAGTGATGTCGAACGTTTGTGAAAAGGGGAGGTTGGATTTAACTCCTTCCTGTGCGGACTGTGCCACTTTTTACAATCAATTGTGTTGCAGTGGCGATTTGGGTTTATGTACTTTGCGTTTGATTAACGAAAGCACTTTCAAATATTACGTGAGAAACATCTGCTCATTAGTGACTTCTTTGGTACTGCTTACATTTTAGAAGTCCATCAATATTTCGTGGCAAAGTCGAAGCGCATAGTGTTAGAAGATCCACCAAGTGATTGTCGCCTAACTTAATATAGTTCAATTTGGAGAAACTCTGTTCGCAAATATATGTAGAACTATATTCACTCTTATACACACTATTTTTGCAAATGCTTGTTTCTTTATTACATTTTAATTGATATACCTCAAATTATACCCTAATTTCCAAAAGCTTCCTTTTTTTCAAGGACAGTATGGGAATATGGCAATACAGTGGGCTTTAAGCGATAGCGAAGTGTTTTAAGAGCTGCTTGCTATGCTATGCCTTTGAAATTCCAGTTCACTTTGCAAGGGCAAGAGATAAAAAAAACGAATAACATCTTCCTATTTGAGAGAAGTATGAGAATTGGCAAATTCAAACAAACAAGAAAGAATATCTCGGAAATGGTTCACTCAAAAGAAGAAAAGTATTTGACATAAATTGTATGCTTCAATGAGATCCACATTTTGTATTTAGTAAGCTTTTGTCGGTCTGTTACTGTTTACCATTTGTGCAAAAATCATGCACAATGAAGAGGTCTTTGACGACATTCACAGAAAATTCGGAGTATGACTTAGAAACTGCCATGGAATCGCCTTTTTGTACCCATCACTGGATATTGACTGTCTGCGAGTTCTACACGCCACAGACCACAGCTGATTCTCACTCCGATTGATGGTGCGAGATGGGAAATAGCCGCTAATTACGTAAGCGTCTCCAAAGAGACACGGTTGGACATCACTGGTGTACACAATTTCACAATAGGTTTTTCTAGTTTTGATATCCGGATTTTAAATTCATTTTAAAAAGCTGATTGAATCAGTTCATATTAATTCCTCCACTCACTATTGCTTTGTGGTTTCGCTACTGCTTACCTAATAAATGTATAGGGAGTGTTGTGTTTCGCCCAAAAATGTTGTAGAGAGATTTTAGAGGAAATACACGTTCTAAGGTCCCTGAATAAAATACTTGCAATACTGTGTAACTTTACATGGAGTATCTTTCGAAAGCGTTAACTGTCTCAAAAATTGCTCCAATGATTATGAATAACATGTCACAAAAATGACATAATCCGTCCGGTTACTTTTCCATCGCGTTATTACCTTATACATTTTATCACAAATACACAGTTTTCTTCTCGTCGTTAACACAGTCTACAGTCTTTCGTACTATCCCAATTAACTTTTATTTCTCGTAATCTTGCTCACTCCTTTCACTGTCTTTCTTCACTTTCCCTGTTACAATCATTCGACGCTCGTTGACTCTTACTAAACCGATACACGTGCAGCTGTCTCACACTCACTGACACTGAGCAACTGTAACCAGCTATCTGCTGTTTTCTAGCCCCTTATACAGATGGGATGACGTCACAGGACCTTTCTCGACTTCCACACACACACGGAAGCAATCACGGTAGCCAGATCTTTCTCGAAACTTCTGGAGAAAGCCTCTTTTGTATAACCGCTTCATTGTTGTTAGCCACGTACACACAGCTGCGCGAGGCAGCACGACCTTGAACGTCTTTGCTCGTTCACCGGTCCGGCATGTGGTATAAAGTATCAAGTAGCTCGACAGTCCTTTGATTTTTGCCACGCCCGGCGTCACAGCACTATATACTCAGGATGTTTTAATCACAAATGATGAAAATGTCTTGAATTTTCTGGGAATAGCACCTGAAATCCTCTTATTTCTTAATTTCCTTTTTATAAATAACACCTAAACGTAAGAAATGGACAAAATCTTGCTCAACAAAAAATGTAGATCTCGTCAAGGCATCCACAATTTATAGCATGTAACTTATTGTAGAGATAATAATTTCCGATATATTCCTTGTTATTGCTTGTATTTTTAAATGCTTAAGCACTTCTTGAATGGGTAGCCGTAATTTCCTTATTTCCTGGCTATAGAATGAGAATGGAATTTCAAAGGCACTCCATAGCGGCCAGGTCTTAGAACATTCGACTAAGGCTTAAGCCCATTATATTCCCTTATTCATTTTGTACCTGCAAAGAAATATATGATGAAACTATTTCAGCAAATATGTATTTGGATTAACAAGAGAAGTGTAAGAATAAGCTTTCGTGAGAAAAATAATCATGTTAATGTAATATCAGATGTTCTTAACGCGTCTTCTACGAATCATTCTTAAAACATTTATTTTTCTATATAGTTCACATAAAGTTTGTTGGACTGATTAACTATACTTTTTGAATACAAAGAGTACATGCTCTATTTGCAAGTGAAGCAGTATTCAGACTTTCAATTTTTAAAAAATGGAATAATGAAAATGACTTTGAAAATCCATACATTTTTCTTTACATTGCTGGAAAAATACAGACAGCACTGATGCTTTAGCATCTGACGAAAGAAATAAAAGCTTAGAAAATTAAAACCAAGAGCAAAAATTACTTCGTAAATCGTTCACGTCACAATTAATTTACACAAACTGTGTGTTTTAATGAAATATACTTGTTTCGTCTTAAATCGATAATCAGTTGAAATGGCCCTCACTGAGTACACATTTCAAATCATACATTTCATTAGTCTTGCAAGTTTTTATAACACGAGGAGTATGTAATAAAAAATTTCGTATTGTATCCTTAGAATATATTGTAGTTGTCTACTGAAATATTTGGCAGTTTTCTACTTTTCGCTTTCGAGTCATGATGTTCACCATCTACCCTAAATCGGACCACGAGTTTCTAAAATACTTTCTTTTAGGTTTAGAAAAGCCCAAGACAAGTATTTTAAGTGCACTATCCACCTATCACTAATTTACGATTCAATTCAATACTTCAACTCAGAAAAATAAGTCGCAGGGAAAAGAAATATATATCGAAACAAATAACACTGTTAAATATGTTCTCATGCAACTTAACCTATATTTTATTGATAGAAATTATTGCAATAATTTACTGAGCGAGATGGTTCCGCGGTAACGTGCGAGGCTCACATTCGGAGAGTCGTGGGTTCCATTTCCTGACACATGAATGGGTTCTTTCGTGGGGATTTTCGGGAAGGATGATTACATCTCCCGAGTTTCACGACCCTCTAATCCATTCTCGTTGGCACTGCTGTGTCGGACTTTGCGAGCTGCAACTGCGTTATCGACGCAAGGGTGGCTTTGTAGTCTCCTGGTGACTGCTTGGCGAACGCTAGTGTGGACATGAACCTCCAGCACACGTTAGGGACCCTTGCGCTGCTCGCTCGGGTTCCAACGTGTCCGCAGAGTGCCCTCGTTTCCTCCCTTCCTCCCGGGGGTCTGACATACAATAGCTTCAACACATGGTTCCATACACTTTCTTTCTCTCTCTGTTTTAGAATGATTAAATACAGCATTTTGATCGATCGTTGGCTAGATGGATTTAATTGGTAACATAGTGCTCTGCGCTTCATGTCCCGGTAGCATTAATGGAATATTAACAAATGTGTTTCATAAAGACTATGTACTTTGTTCACATTAAGGCGTTTAACATCAAAACTATGGCCCCTGATCTTCAATGATGTTAGCACAAAATAAAATGAAAGGAACTCAATTCACTTTATGAATATGTGGAAATAATCAGGCGAAATTATATTAGTAATATTAATAACAATAAAACAATAACTAATAACAATAAATAACAACAATAAGAATAATAACAATAACAACAATAATAACATCAATAATAATAAATAAGGAAATGTACTCGACAAATAATATTAGTGATTGTCGAATTAGGACAGGTGCAAATAAGTAACACACTAACATTTAGAGTTGTAGCATTAAGTTAGACTTCTGAATCAAGATTTGGCCTTTTAAATTTCAAAATTAATAGTAAATAATTCAACTTCAGGATATCCTTTTAACCTATATTACTGCAAACAATTGACATTTTGAATTTTAATGACAGGTGGCGAAAGCGGGACTCGCGAGATGTTGTGAGGCGCAGGCGCCTTTTCCTCTGGCTGTCTATTCATTTGTTTTGCTTAACTATTTATGTACTCATACATTTCGAAAGAAGGCGGACATCAGGTTTATTGCCCTTCCAAAGTGCACGATTAAAGGATGCTAAATTGTTTGTAAGCAAAATGCTGAAGTTATAGTTAATATCTTTGAGAACTGTACAGTGACCCCAAAACGTAAAACTGACACTTAAGATGTTCAATTGTTACACATACCTATTTTGCCCAATGTCGGTATTTCAGAACCAGCTTTGGTAAGATGGGGAAAGGCGGAAGTAGGGGGGGGGGGCACATAAGCGGAGCTGTAGTGCCTACGTGGATTGTGTTGCTTCACTGTGAATAGCTTCAGGTGTGCATACTAGAAATACACTTACCAAACTTGACAGCTCATCGTTTGTTTTTGCATGTATTACTTTTGTACGTATTTTCATGTATATCCTATTATCCTATTTCATCATGCATAGCGATTCAGGATCTACTTATGACTTATGCAGAAGCTTAGAATTGTATTCAGCCCAAGAGCAGTACTTCGTTTGTGTGGTTTCTACTGTTCGAAGGCACAAGGAAATCGACTACGATCGGTTTCTCGTGGTTTCAGTGTTCATTTTCTTTTGAACGCTCTAAGTCAACATCAGCCAACTAGGACTATTTGGCATAATAGAGTAAATGTTTTCTATCGGCTTTCATGTAGGGATTCATTGAAAAGTGCAGAACAGGTAAGACATGAAAAAGTAAGTGGAAGTTACAATTAAGAACAAACTGTAGAAGGGAAATGTAGGTTTTAAAACATAAAGCCTAGCGTTCCTTCCATTCCCTTGGAAATCCTTGCCTGCAAATCTTCAAAATGGTGTTATGTCGCACGATTGTGGTGTGTCGTTCGTAATTGCTTTGGCTGACTGCTCTCAACTGTTGCAATGTGTCTATTTCTAGTTGCATCGGTACGGCCACAAGCTCTAAGGTTTCGCCGGATACGCTCTAAATGTTTAACATAGCTTTCTATCCGCTTTAAAAGTAATATCTCCTGGCAATGTTCCATCGCGAGACAACTCATGAACGCCACAGTTACGATGTATAAAAGCGAGCACACATTAAGTCATTACGCTTAGTGACAAAACGCATTCCTCCACACCATTTAACTGCTAGAACAAAACTTTTCCTGATCTCTGAACTTTAACTCTGACATCCAGGAAACCAACAGAAAATCGGATGTGTGTGGAGCGGTGGATTCATGGACTAAATGAAAAGCTCGACATTCAGCCCGAATGTCTTTCTGGAGCTGCCGTTACCACATAATAGCAGGTATTTTGTCATTCTCGTGAGGAATTTCATTTCTGCCGCTTGAATCAGGCTGCCTCCACTGCACTAAAATACAAAGACGGAGTGGTGTGGGTACCACCTTATAAAATTCCATTAATCTTCTCCTGCGGTTTCATTGAGAAGCACTGGATCAAATGCTTGCCGTATTATATGTTTTTTAGAGTTTTATCGCTACTGCTTCATTTTGAGGCACGTTTTATGGACCATCGTAACTCCCACTGACGATCTTTCATTGTGTTCTGTGCCATCCTCAGGTTCTGAAAAGTAATAGCAACTTATGGGATTAAAGAAAATTGAGAACGAAAATGAGGATAACACTGCAAACATCACGAAAGTACACATCAACAACTCCTTTGAAAAAAATACATAGAGACTTCAGAGAGAATAAAGGTCTTACCTATATAAATAGGCAAAATATAGTTGTGTAACAGACTTAGGCTGCTACACATTTTATACCGGTTGTACAGATACGTGAAGATGCTAATTTGCTTTACAGTGCATGTTAGTGAAGTTAAATATATCTTTAAAGTATAAATACCTCTCATTTAGAAATATGTGCGCTACTACACCAGTAAATAGACAGCTGATTATTACAAGAGAATTATTCTATGTATTTTCATCACCAGCTTTTTGGTCAGTAACATAACTATGGGCGTTAAGCTCATTCAATAATTCCGTTTATGTATGTGAATGTTTTTGAATCCGCAAAACTGCTATTCTCAAACCTAGTTTGAGTAACCTAGTTGAATAACCTAGTTATTCAGAGTGTAAGGTGCTGTTTCGGCCGTACGTTAACAAGAGATTCTACATGATGAGTGTAACAAATATGTCCAATATAATTATTGTCAATAATGTGACATTGGTCGTACAACAATATACGGACGAGAGGGGGCAGTGTGGCTTCGGATATGGGGAGTGGTTCTGTGTGCACTTGGCCGTAATAGTGGCGGTAAACACAAAAGAAAAGAGTCGAGAGCCTTCTCTAATTCTCGTTGAGTCATTGCACACATGTGTATGGAGGTTCTCGATAGGTCACGTGACAGCGGCTCCAGTATAAATAGGATGACAGTCAGTGCGAGCAACACCTTTACTGCACAGATAAAGTCGCATTAGCGGCTAGGTGCTGTGCAAATAAACATACCGTACAGAAGAACCTGTACGACCTGTTCTCGAATGCTGGAATGCGAGCAATAAGTGTGAGTTAGTTTAGAGCCAGTAGTAGTTTAGTTTTGAGTGAGTTGTACAGTTGTGCAAGTCGTCCTGTACAGTTAGCTTTTAGTTACGAGAGTGAGTTGGCCAGCCTGTCAGTGAATACATATGTTCGTCGCGTGATTGTATCGCAATAGTCAAAGTATAAGAGGCAGAAAAACTGGAGAAAGACATTGAAAGACTGAGAAAGATTAATTATCAGAAGAACAATTGTGTATTGTAATAGCAGATAAGACTATAAACTGTGTTAGTAACGAGAAGGAAGTTGTGCATATTTAGTAAAATTTAGAGGACAATAAAACAGAAAAGTAACAGAACTTTCGAATTTTGCAATTTTTGTTGCATTCACTGTTTCAGCGAAAAGCAAATTGCGTCAAATATGTGGAGCCATCTAGTTTCTTGACGAATGCATATAAATAGTTCACACCACGTTTTTCGGCAGTTGGTGATATAAACCATTTATAGCCATTCGTCAAGAAGCCAGATGGCTCCAAATATTTGGCACAAATTATTTTTGCTAGCCAAAACGGTTCTTTATTGACAATAATTGTATTGGAGGTATGTTTACTCACTGTGAAGAATCCCTGGTTAATGTATGACCAAAGCAGTACCTTGCCTTTCAAAGAGATTTTATACAGAAAAGCATTAATTTAATTCCCTTAGTACTTATAGATGACAAAATACACTAAAATGCAAGAGAAGTCTCTTATGGTTAGAACTCATTTCGTGATGGTAGTCCACTCATTAGAGTAAAAAATATTTACTTTTAGTATAGTATGTCGTGCCAATAAGTGCCTAACGTGATTCAATAGGGTACTTAAATTCTTGCGATGAACAGAAAATATTGTATCCGTTTTACATTTCATATTCAAATGGTCTCTAATTAGTCAATAAAATTAATATATTCAAAATGTTGATTCTTAATTATTTAAGCACGATATTTAGAAATAAAGGAGGGAGAAGCAATAACATATTCCAGCCATTACCACCAATATATCGGAAAATCTATATACTTTCACTTTATAAACTCTGGCTGTGTGTGGCTACCACCACAGTGTGTAAAGAAAAATTCCACCACGACCCAGTCTATGCTAACTGTGCGATAAACATTCTGACGGTTATTGCGTATTGCGATGGAAAAATCGTGTGAAACCAACATTAGACAGTTACACAACAGATTTCTACAACTTTAGCACAACTTCATAGCATTTCATTCCTTGGTACCTATGACTTTCCCTTCTAATGTCAATACCATATCTATCTGCAAACGAAAAACAAAGCAAAGAAAAAGAATCGCCTGAGTTCTTGTTCCTTCAGTTACGTATCTGAAGCTCAAAAGATTAAGTTGTGTATAGAAAGAAACGAACCACATTAATTCCTAATTTATAAATTTTCAATGTCACGTTATAAAATGCATTCTCAAAATCTTCAGATTTATTTTAGCATCCCAAGAAAACCAAACATGCGAATAATGATATTCAGACGTATTTCACATATTTTTATAAAAAAACTGCTAAAAGTTTTAACTACTTCATACACTCTCAGTGAAATTCTTGAACATTAAGTAACAGCTTAATCGTAGTTTTCTTATACATTAGTTTTTAGGGACCTGAATACTGATGTTGAACATGTAAGAGAAGGTTTTTCTCTTATTTTAAAGAGAATTTTTTAGAATTTTATTTATAGGTATATTAAAGTGTGTTTTTTTCTTGGATCTCATATCAATTCATTCACTTGTTCTTAAAAGTTAATTTTACTGATCTTTATCTCACAATTAAGCAATAAGTTTTTCAAGCAATCCCAAAAGTTTCGATTAAACTGCAACTTCTGCGGTACTAATATTAAAACAAGATGCATACACTGAATGGCCTGTAAATACTTGCAGCAATCTATTAATCCTTTTTGAACTGAGAACTATAGGATGCCATCAGTTAACTACGGAGAAAATGTGGCTTTGTTGAGCGAATCAGTGAGTGAGTGAGAGAGAGAGAGAGAGAGAGAGAGAGAGTGTGTGTCAGTGTCAAAGTGTAAGTGGCAGAGTGAGTGTGAGAGTAAGTGTAATGTGAGTGTGAGACTAAGTGTGAGTGAGTGAGAGTGAGGAGGGAGTAATAGGTTTTTTTTTTTTTGTTTTTTTTTTTTTTTTTTTTTCAATTAACGTCCTCCAACATTGCGTCATATCGGACGGTGAGTGAATGAAACGGGTGAAATGATGCTCAAATATGCCCGAGGTCCATGGAGCTTTAAGTTACCCGACATTCGTCTTCTCAGGGTAGGGAAAACCTCGGAAAAAAACCTTACCCGGATAACTTACCCTAAGCGAGATTCGAACTCGCGACCTCTTGAACGTGAGGCAGACACGCTAACCATCACGCTATCGAGGCGGGCGGAGTAATAGGTGAGTGAGTGCCTGAGTGAGTGAGTGAGTGAGTGAGTGAGTGAGTGAGTGAGTGAGTGAGTGAGTGAGTGAGTGAGTGAGTGAGTGAGTGAGTGAGTGAGTGAGTGAGTGAGTGAGTGAGTGAGTATGCGTGTGTGTGTAAAGCGGTTCGAACTTGTGAAAATAATGTGAATTTATGTTTAAATGAGCTGTAGTACTGAAAGGTAATGACTGACATCAAGAACAGTTGGATATAATATCCTAGAATAAGCAGGTAATGAAACTGCTTATATCCAAACCACAATGGTTTTAATGACTTACATTTTCTTAATGTAGACTATTAAAAATTTTAAACAATAACACCGGCTATTCAGCATTAACATTTACTCCTGTTATTCTGGTAAAAAGTATAAATTACTGTAGGCAATGTATGTATATATGTATTATATTTAGAAGGTTAGAAAGAAATGCGGATAAGGAATCGCTAGGAATACAGGGGCAGTATGCAAGCAGAAGTTCTCAAAGCGAATAATTCGTTTTCATCAGAAAGCTACAGCAACAGAAGACCAAGCGGATCTCAACTTCTAGTTGCCAGAAACAGGAAGCCATTACTGGGGCGGACATGCATTCACCAACACTGGGTTGGCTATTGAACTCGCTTGTGAGGAGTAGCTCGTAGGGACGGAATATATCTGCTATAAATGAAAAAGCTGCCCTTTCAGTGCACAAGGTTCTCATTAAAAGGAAGGCTGTATTGTCATGAAGGAAATACAGGAAATAACCAAATAAAGTCACTCATAACTATATGAAACAGTCTCTACAGTCACGATTTTTAAGGATACAATTTTCGAATTAATAAATATTGCAGCTAGACCCAGAAATTGACCTAAATGTGCAGTACATGCAAAACATTTTGTCATGTGTCGAGATAAATTATTAATAGGTTTGTCTTATGAAGTACTATTGACCAAATATTTTAAAGGGCATAAATACACTTTTGGTATATTTTAAAGTTGAGTTGTTTTTTTTTTAATTTGTCGCATGTTCTTACCAAGCAGTATACAAAGAGCTATTATGTCTCAGCTTAGATGAGAACTAAATGTATTATACTGGAATCCTTCCTGAAAGTGTATTTCTCCAAATCATGCATGAAAAAGTACTTAAAAATAAAAGAGTTGGAATAAGGGTAAGAGAAAGGCACGAAGGTAAGCGAGGGAAATCTAAGAAAACTCAATATGAGCTAATTTCACTAACTAGAAAATTTAATTACCACCAACACAATAATAATAATAATAATAATAATAATAATAATAATAATAATAATAATAATAATAATAATAATAACAATAATAACAACAATAATAACAACAATAATAACAATAACAATAACAATAATAACAATAACAATAATAACAATAACAATAATAACAATAACAATAATAACAATAACAATAATAACAATAACAATAACAATAACAATAATAATAATAATAATAATAATAATAATAATAATAATAATAATAATAATAATAATAATAATAATAATAAAGGTACAACAATCGTTAATATCCAACCGAACAACAAAAGGGTTCAAAATGAAATTACTAATAATACTTCTTGCACAAATAGCAATACATTTTGCCGATATTAATACCCCTTTGTAATGTAAATTATGTAAATTTTAATATTACCGCATATTATAATATTTTGAATTATTGCAATAAAAGAAAGGCACTGGGGAAACCTAAAATTAAAACAAAAATGAAAAGAAAAGGTTTAAACTAACATATATCGTATATGAAAGTTTACAACAGCAGTGTAGAGAACAACGGCGCTGCACCTGAAATGGCATTCATTACATAGTCTTAAATCAGTTATGGGCATTCTTGACTGCACGTCTCTACGCCTGCCAAGTAACCTCGGCTCGTCATGAGGTCCATGCTACCTGAATGGCCCATTTAATGCTCTGACTTCCGTGCCACTGCTACCCAGAGTGGAAAACAGGTTCTCTAATTAGCTCGGCACGGTGATTTAGAACACCGTCTGTTATTGTTCGAATCTAAACTGCCAAGAGATGTCAGGTACTATGGAAGTGATTTACGGTTTTTTTAAAAAAAAAAAAAAAAAAAAAAAAAAAAAAAAACTAGTTTGTGTGATAGACAACCACAAATTTTATTTCCAAAAGAAGCTGAAGGATGAAATACAACGGTGGGCTTGCTTTAATAAGGCCTGTAAATCTTACATCAAATTGTCACCTATGATGGAAATATTGAATGAGTGATTATGCACATCGCGAAAAAAGTTCTGAGAACGCTTTAAACGGGCAGAAGATATCAAATTCTTTGAAACAACGAGCAACTCAGAATTTGTCCCTTAGACCAACGAAACATATACATCAGGAGCTGAGGATTGGTGTCGTGAGTATACCAACATCCTCGGAAATAAACTTGATTAGAAATAACATTTCTGCAGAAAGACTTAACCAATATCCTAAGCAACCCAAGACTATCGACGAAACTCAAACAACAGTCGAAGAGTGCAAATAATACCAAGAACAGGTGAGACATTCCTGTCATTTAATTGCACTGAGAGCAAAATTGTGGGATTTTCAACTGAAACAAATATTAAAGAACTTTGTACTGCCTCGCAAATTTTTGAAGATGGAACATTTAAATGCTGTCCACCACATTTCTACCAGCTGTTCACTCTGCACACAGATAAAAATTATTTAATAGTGCCATTGGTGTTATGCTTATTGCCACACAAAGGAAGGACACCTACAAGAAAATGTTGCAAAACATAATTAACAAATGTGCCTTTTTTGGACTTCAAACTTCAAACCTAAGGAAGTAATCGTAGACTTAGAAATTCCTATCCATAATGTTATGCAAGAGATGTGGCCGCTTTCATCTTGGTCAGAGTTGGTGGCGAAAAATACAAGTTATGAGTCTCACTAGAAAATACAAAGAAGACAAGGAGGTCAGCACGTTCTTGAAATGTTTTTGGTGTACCATTTTTAAGTCCAGAAGTCAATGAGGCTTCATTAAGGATCTTATTGACAATATTACCATAAGAAGAAAATGTTCAGTGTTTCACTATCTACTAGAAACTTTCATCAGCGAATACTGTCCTTTTCCGCCCAATATTTGACGCATGTATAAGTAGAATAACAAAAGAATGCGAAGCGTTCCATCCTAAACTTAACAGGATGTTTTCCATAGCACATCCAAATATATTTATATGTATTGATGTTTTGAAGGGCATCCACTCTGAAGTATATACATATACTCGATCAATAGATCAAAGGAACAAAGAAGTCATTATAAAGGAATGCTTCCTGAGAGAGAGCAGATACTGCTATACCAAAATGATCAAAAAACGAGGATGGAGTTCATAAAATCAGTGTCGTTCAAGTTTCTCCCAAAAATGTAAAAACAGTAATGCCGAGATGACAAAACACCAAAAACTGTTACTAAAATAATTGTAGGACAGAGTTTATAGTTGACTGAAACTTCATAAACGTTGCAATATAAAGTATTAAAAAAAAAAAAAAAAAAAAAAAAAAAAAAAAAAAAAAAAAAAAAAACAAACAAACAAACAAACAAAGGTAAATAGATAAATAAAAAAATACATAGCAGGCTAAGCAGTCAACCTACACGTGGTGCCTCCTGCAGAACGCTATTAGGCTGCAAAGAAAGATAATAGGTTTCACTGATAAACTTCCGGGTAGCCCGCACCCATCTCAGACCTACTCCTCAGGTAGCCCGGCCGGCATATAGTGTTTTACCGATGTCGCATGGACCTCGAGGTCACCAGTTATCTCCACACCTCCCCTTCTCGTATGCTGCTTGCAACACACAAGCGGTCTTCTAAACCAGTGATGAAACACTGCGTTTGTGACGGGTTTCTCTTCACCGAAAACGATAGGAAAATAGTACAGGAAATGCGTGGGTGCAACGGTGTTTTTTCTCAGGGCAGTGTAAAGACTAATAAAGAAAACCGCTTGTAACCAAGTAACTTTTTCAGACGTAAATGAAACTACTCCTGTAGTACTTTCGCTGTTCTATCTCAACCACAGAAAAGTTTTCGTATCCGAGTCTGTGTTCTGCACTTTGCGAATTGTGTGCGATAAAGTCCCTTGATGTTAATATTATATACTCAGACCTTGTGAATTTGCGCGCCGCCCTTGCGTACTTTCAAAGAAGCAAGTCACATGTCCGGATCTGTTAAATTACAAATCGTTACATGTCCGTCACTCCACACGCTTCCCCGTTGCAAGTGGAACAACTGTCTACTCAAAATCGCCATATGACTTTAGCGTTTCTACTCCAACATTGCGTGAATGTTACTTTACTCCTATTCCAGGAGAGAATTTCGTCCACACAAATGCAATTCTTCTATTGATGGATAAATGCTTTTGTAACACCCACATGTTGCTTTCTCCACGAATTTTAAGTACAAATGTTCCCACAAGAAAAGATGTGGTTTTAAAACAAGACACGTGTTAGGAACTAATGACATGTGAACTAATGGCATCCTTATCGCTCTATCCCACCTCCCTCTCTCTCTCTCTCTCTCTTTTTTTTTTTTTTTTTTTTTTTTTTTTTTGCATGAAGCATTTCCTCTTCACTGGTGCAGGTAATCAAGAATTAGGTTTCTTTTAAGATCCACGAATGCGTCATATCTCGATGGACTCTAGATGGAGGTAAATCCGCTTTCCCTAGATTCGCATGATGTTGAGCTTCTTTAGAGAAGAAAAATCAGTACCCAGAATTCTCCCTGATGCCGCCTGGAAACGACATTGTCATTACGCCAGGCGAACCGAGGTTGCAGTGTCGGGCACAACACCTTGTTCTATTTCTGCATCTGTCACTTTATCTGAATATTCAATATCCTCTCCATTTTGCACCGTCAAATCTGTACTAACATTCTCTGCTGCATTCAACAATAAATCTGGTATTCGTATAACACTAAGACCTTACATTCAGAAAATTATCAATTTTCATGTGAAAAACTAAGTTTGGCTTCTTTTCCTTTCCTTCAGTGAAAGGATCATACTTGAATTTATCTCGTATTGAACTAGGCTACCGTTAATATTCGATGGTATTCACTATCATTAAAGTTTATAAGAAAAGAACGCACTTGGATATATACAGAGTCTACTGTAAAATAGGTAAATGCTACTTTTTTATTTTGCGTAAAACGAATGTCAAAAGTTAAAATTAAACGAAAGTAAATTGAGCAAATTGAAATTACGTATTTTTTGCCACATAAGTGAATACACATTCCTTTGTTTATACATAAAAATATGAAGTTGTTAATACACCACCGTTATCAAAATAATTTTTGGATAACCGATGTACAAAAAAATTGCAAGGAGAGGGAATGCCAACTTCTACTGCATATATTCATTTTCCAGGCTACTTCTCACTAGGTACTGTGTTATAGTATTCTCTTGGAACTAAACTACAGAACTGCTTGAGGTGCTGCGAATTAATTTAACTTTTCTATGATATTGGTAATAAACCTGAAATAAGGAGTCTTATTGCTGCTCATGAGCTCTCTCCATGGTGAGAACTGAAAAACTTTGACGACGCTGCGAAAAACACTGGAGGATTGTGGTTGCAGAAGATCTTGCAGACCGCCCTCCGGTTCTTGCCAGGTCAGGGTATCAACCCTCTAATGGCCGTGTAAGATGTGTTACATAATAGACGGTAATAAGGTTGGTTTGTTGGTGTATGTTTTTTTCTTTTTTTTTTTTCGTCTGTATATCGTTATGTCACGTCAGGAAGTTATGTCATAATTTTTTTTTTTTATACGTTGCCAAGGACAAGTCGTGGGCGTTTATAGCGCTCTCCAGGGTCCAAGTCATACTCCCCTAGTCCCCGTATTAATTGGTTGAAACTGGAGGGGAGCTTGTTAAAGAAGGGTTGTGAAAGTATGTTGATGTATTGCTTCACTGAGGGAAAGTGAAGATCCTTCTGAATGGTAGCATTTGGTATATACCATGGAGAGTTTGTAGCCGTTCTAAGATATCTCGACTGAAGAACTTCTAGCTGTCTCAGGTGTGTTTGAGCTGCTACTCCCCAGATCTGGCAGGCATATGTAAAGGCTGGTCTAAGCACTTGCTTATACAGTAACAGTTTGTTGTCCAAGGACAAGCGAGATCTCCTGTTGTAAAGCGGGTACAGCATTGCCATTCTTTTGTTAACCCTATTGCTGACGTCTTCCAGGTGTGTCTTCCAGGTAAGTTTGACGTCTAGGGTAACTCCTAGGTATTTGACACAATTAGACCACGGCACATCTTCCCCTGCCAAACGGATGGGTGCCACGTCAACCATCGGGCGACGGCCAAAGGTTATAGCTTGGCTTTTCTGAGGGTGGATACGTAACCGCCATCGATTGAACCAGGTGGTCAGTAGGTCAGCATATTGTTGAATGCGCCTAGCTGACATATAATTTTTTGAAGATGTTGAGGTAACGGCGGTATCATCCGCAAAAAGATAGAGTGAGCACCGTGGTAGTGTAGGCAGAGTGTTTATGTACAGGAGAAACAGTGTGGGTCCCAGTACACTGCCTTGGGGTACGCCGGCACGTATAGGATGAGAGGTGGAAGTAGCATCTTCATAAGCTACAGCGAAAAATCTGTTTTGAAGATAAGAGTACAGTAGATGGATGAGATATGATGGAACTTGATATGTGAGGAGGCGAAAAATAAGTCCCTCATGCCAGACGCTGTCGAAAGCCCTAGTTACGTCCAACAATAGGGCTGAGACGTAATGACGTCTGTTAAAGGCTGTGTATATCTCATCCACCAGCCGGAGAAGTTGGTGAACAGTTGAGTGTGATGTTCTGAAGCCGAACTGTTCGGGCCTAATGACATTGTGCCTGTCTAAGGTACTCCTTAGCCGTGTCTGTATCACGTTCTCAAAGAGCTTGCTCAGAACGGGAAGTAAGCTGATCGGTCTATAGCTCTCTGGAGATGACGGATCTTTGCCTGGCTTGCATATGGTGATAACTTTCGCATACTTCCATGTTTGTGGGAAGTGCGAAGTTCTAAGTATGGCATTCAAAATGTGAGCCAATAGTTTCAGCCAATCAGGTGGAAGGGCTTTCAGAGCGGCGTTTGTGATTCCGTCAAACCCTGGGGCTTTGTAGGGAGCAAGCTTGCGTATATATCCTGTGATTTCCTGCACCGACGTTTCCTCAAGGTGAGAATAATCAGCAGGAACCTGGAGAAAGTTGGTAATCTCCGTTTGGACTTGAGTAATGTGGTCCTGGTCAGCTGAATCCGCTGCCATAAAAGATGCTTCTAGATATCTAGCTTGCAATTCAGCTTTTTCTTTTCCCGACTGAGCTGTCACTTGTCCGTGTCGAAGAGGTGGGTTTTGTTGTGGAATACCCATTAGTACTTTGGTTGTCCGCCAAAGAGAGCCGTCTTCTGGTTTTAAGTGACAAAGGTGAGACTCCCATTTGTTGTTTGAATGTTGGCGAAGTTCAACCTTAAGTTCCTCTTGTAGACGTCTGTAAAATGTCTTGTCCTTCGGGGACCTGGAGAACATATAACGTCTCCTGGCTCTATTTTTGTTCTGTATCAGGGCCCTTATCCTACCAGGTAGAGGCTCGCTGTTAAATTGGTGTAGTGTTGGTTTTGGCGATGCGCTCTTGATCGCAGACACTATGGCCTCTGTTGTATTTTTCACCAATCAACTTCCTGGGAAGTTGTGCAGGGTTCAAGGCGTGGTTGAACTTGTTCCAATATATTGGTGAACTTTTCCCAGTTTGTAGTTCGAGGCGAGGGAACTGGCCGTGCTAGTTTGTATGTTGGCTTAGATGGAAAAGTGATGAGGACTGGATAGTGGTCAGAAGATAGAGCCGGCACTGTATATAATATTATGTGAGGCCTCACATTTTTGACCAGTGCAATATCAAGCCAATCTGGAGGTCTGCGATCACCGTAATGTATAGTAGGTGAGTTAGGGACCTGTACTGAGATGGCTCTCGAGGTCACATAGGTATTTAACTTTTGGCCTCGGTGAGATATACAGGTGGAGTTCCAGTTTTGGTGTTTACTGTTATAGTCGCCTGCAGCTATAGTTGGTACTGGAGAGGAGAACAGTAAATCCAGTTCCCTGTCTAGCAACGGCCTTGTTGGTGCAATATACACCGAGAACAGGTTTAGGGGTCCTCGAGCCGTGCTTATCTGGATACCAGTAGCTTCCATGTTTCTGGTATTTGAGATGTCAAGTTGATGGTGACAGATGGAGTCATATATATATATATATATATATATATATATATATATATATATACGATCCTTTCTATAGCACTTCATTCCAGGGATTTTCATCCTTATGTGCGGATGCAGGTGTGTTTCCTGTACTAATAGTACCTGGACCTTGTGCATTGCCAGAAAGTCTGTCAGTTCTTCTCGCTTGGATCGCAGCCCATTTGCGTTCCAGTAGCATATTGTCAGCTTGGAGAAGTCTGGTTTTGTAATGGGCGTACTAGCCATGACGACTACAGAAGGTGAAGACGGTGCGGATTAGCACTGTGTCCGCCGAAAGTGATGGTGGGCACGACAGAAGTGCTTCTGCCAGTGCGGCAGCAAACTGGATGCGGAGGTGACTAGGAATACGGTCGATTACCTCATAAAAGGCCGAATCCATTTCCTCGTAGTTTGAGGCAGATGATGCTTGGTTTGCATGTGCATTCCTGGCTGGTGGTGTAGTAATATTAATGTGGTTTTCTCCCATTGGTTTAGGTTGTTGCTGATCGGCCAATGAGGGGATGTTGGAGGAGTGCCTTAGATGTTGTGCTTGTCTCTGTGGAAATGGCGTTTTCTCCAGAGGCTGAGACTCCTGGTTTAAGGAAATATTTGCTGCAGCAGCATAGGATGGGAAACTTAGGGGCTGGCGAGATGTTAAGCCAGGGTGCCTAGTTCCATAAAAGGCCTCTTTTGGAAGACCGCGAGGGTTTGGGACCCTAGGTGCGGCATCAACTCTAGATGGTGTTCCTTTCTTACGGCACTCCATCTCGTATCTTGCTTCTTGCCAAATTGGACATTTGGCGTATCTACATGAGTGTGCATCCCCACAGTTTGCACAGATGGGCTGCGCCCCATCTGTCAGCCTCTTGGGACAGGCGTTTCTTTCGTGGCCTTTTTCACCACAAAAAGCACAAACAGGGGAAAGGTTGCACCCTGCAGCTCAGTGAGTGAACTGCTCACAGTTCGTGCACTGTTGAGGTCTACGGGGTGGTCTGTAGGCCTCCACTTTAACAATTACAGAAAACATGTGCGTTTCTTGGTATATCCCCTCGGTGACTTCAGTTTTTTCTAAAGCCACACGGAAGTGGGGCAGGGGGCCTTTGTAAGGTCCACGAACTGCACGAAGCTGGCCTACGTTGACCACTGGGTAGCCCTTGCTCTTTAAGAGGTCTGACACCTCTTCAGTGGTGATGTACTGAGGCACGTTTTTTATAGTTACGTGCAGTCTCTTTTCCTCAGCCAAAGGAGTGGCGATAAATACCAGTTTTTGCGACTCCAAAAACCGGCGGACTTGCCTATGGGCTTCAGGGGAAGTTGTCTGAATGCACACTGTCTGTCGTGCATTTTTAACTGTAAATAGAGGCTCTCTTGCCACGCGGAAGTGATGGATAACCTTCCTAGCATCCTCTGGATTACGCAGAAAGATTGGCGTAGTCCTTCTTGTATTTTGTTGCGGCTGTTGGGCAACATTGCCTGTCTGGCTTACATTTGGTGTAGTTGCTGAAGTGGCAACATCCTCTTCCATGCTCTCTGCCACGTTATTTTGAGTAGAGGTGGAAGCCAGAGCTTGGTATTGATTTGCCGTAGATACTGGCACGTTTAAACTGGGATGAGAGGGTGTATTTCTCTTCCTCTTTGGCTGTACTGTGTGCCACTGTTGTTGGGATTTCGTGGCCTGGTCGTGATGGAATAGATAACTATCTATTGCATCTAATCGTGCCTTGTGTGCAGCCATGGAGATATATAGTTGTGTGCAATCGCTTCTCGGCACTTCATTTTTAGGCAGCATTTCAAGCAGCTGGGAATCAGCTTGTTTGATGTAAGCTTGCCGTGCTTGGCGCTCGCTTACAAGGGTGTTGCGAATGTGCTCCTCCAAGGGTAGTGATGGCTCCTGGATGAGTTCCTGTCCAAGGAACGTTAAAATATTACCTGCCTCAAGGTAATACAAGCTCATGTTTCCAGTTTCGTTTGTCAGGGGACTAGGCATGGTCATCGTAAGGTTTGGTGAGCGCCGTTTGCCCGGGTAACAGAGGACAGGACCAAAAGGCGCCTTATCAGTAATAAAACTGATGGCTAAGTCTTGTTACCCTATCCACCGGTCTTAGGAATTGGTTTAGAGTGCTTTAAAAGCACAAAAGTCGTGTGGAAAGAGTACAATTGATACAGAAATGTTTGTACCAATCGGTCAGCGTAATACAACGACGAATCACAACGCAGGGATGAAGAAATGATAGACGTTTCTTCAGCTGTGGATGATGAAACATCTACGGCGTGTTACACGATGAAATGTAGAGCTTCTCTCTGATTCGTCCAGAAATCTGCATGCAAGAGCGCTAGCAAAGTTACGTCCGCTTCTCACGAAGGTTGGAACGCAACTCTGAACCAATGAACCGAACCGAGTCCAACGGGGTGAGTTTTGCTCGAAAAACTTTGCTTGATTGAACATACTGTTATATCAGAAGACTTGCATTCGAATGAGTTATTTCGATTAGCGGATACTGCAACAGCATTATTGAGTAACTGAAGTGTTCGAGAACTTGCTTTCGAATGAAAGTTTCCATCCTTAAAAGTATCCGGATACAGTATCTTCATTCTAGAAACGATTCGGTTCTGGTCATTATAACGCAGTGGTGCCAAGATTGTGATATGCTAACAGTAAAACTAAGGAATGTTGTTGCTAATGCAGTGTAGCAAACACACAACTTGAAAGTTCCCTCTCTTGCACTGCTTTTGGATACTCTAGCTTTTTTTTTTTTTTTTTTTTTTTTTTGAGTCAAATATTTATGCCTCTGCCTGCGAGAGGTGGTGCATTGAAGGCTATGCTATTCTACTCCATTTAATCTACCATGATGCACATTCTTCTCAGTTTTTATAAACTTTTTATTGTGTTAATCATTATTTTTCGCGTTGATCTGGTAATGCTGCCATATTTAATGACGTGTAGCGTGATTTGTTTATTCTTTAATCCGTAACTGGTACACCTGGGTTCTAGGGACCCGATGGAAATTTGTTTTTATCAATATGGGAGCACTGGCGTACCCCTTCCAGCATTATCCTAGCTCCTAGCTTTCTGTTGACTATCAGGCCACAGAATAGTTAGAGCTGTGTCTATGGCAGTTTTGCTTCTATAAAGGCGATCGGGTCTCAAGAACCCTAGTGTACCTTTGGTGATTTTTTCCCCCTTAACATCACTTTCATTATTTTGGATTTTCTCTAATAGAGTGTAGAGAAATGAGTGGGGAGGACAGTAAATACACTCCAAACTACTGGATCAAAGAGGAAAAGATCCTCGGTGTGTATATCTAGGGGCAGGAAAGCATCAAGAGCATGTGCCAAGTGTCGAGCACCACCTTTGTGTTTGGAATGTTCCAGAGATTCGTTTCCAAAGCGCTTTAGATAAGTAAAACGGCCAAATTTGACTTATGACACTAAGGAATCCAAATATAAGATTTTGTTTCAATTGCTATTTTTCACTCTTAACGCATGTAACTATGTCATTTAGCTGAAAAAATTGTAATTAAATTCCCCTAAAGTTATCTCTGCAAAAAAGTCATGTTTAATTTGAACTTTCGGGGCTTCACAGCTTAGCAGAACAGCTTATTTTAAGTTAATATGCAAATTTTCATTAGTGTAGGTAAATATTCATAGTAGATGAGTGGATTTTTTTTATGTACACATTTTTCACATTCTGTGCTTGTGCACCTCATTGTATAACTTTTGCAAGTGATGATAAACATTAAATATAATTTTAAATTAGTAATAATAAGTCCTTAGTAAATGTTTAATATTTACATTCCACCCAATAGCTTTCTCTCCTATGAAAACAACCTCATTATTGATATGGGTCCTGAGGAACCGGGAGTGCCGTACGTGTTACAATTTTTAGGTGCAGGAATTAGTTAAGGGGTAAAAATGTTCTGTTCTATAGAAGTGCAACGTAATTTTATACTGTTTATTGTGGCCTTTATCGCGGTTTTTAACAATTCTGTAACTGTTATATCAGTAACACATGTCCCTAATTTTATGAATAATTCTATAACTAATTTATTTTATACAGTGCCCTTTTTGTAATTTTGTTAGGCTTTCTTACATCTGTGTAACTATGACATGCTTTATAAGACGTTTCCCGTTTACGTTTAAACGTATAGCAATAGTCATAGCTTCCCAAGATCTCCTTTAACATTTTGCTGCGTTGTATAAAAGAGGCCTGTGTTAATTTTATACTATTGTATGCTATTATTTGTGTCAATGTATCTGTGTTCTGAGGATAATACTTAAAGGCATATCTATTACCACAATTGCTATGCTCCTTTTTACTTTCTCTATTACGTATAGTAATGAAGTAAGTAGAAGTATTGTACTCCACCCAAAAATTCGATGTCGAGATTTCACCACAAATATGTTTTGAGGCCCCCTGAATTAAAACAACAAGCATTTTTAGAAAAACGGCCGCGCGCGTATGTTTGGGTCTCTATGTCAGTCTGTGGACAGCATAACTCAAAAACCAGAAGCCCGTTAAAAACTAAGGTTGGTATTTAAGTTTAATGTCATCAAGGATGCGACACGAAGGTTTTGACGAAAATTCTTCCACCCTAAACTACCCCTTACACGGAAAATTTTTCGAAAATTTTGATTTTCATGAAAATGGCTCTATTTTGATTAAAATGCCATATGTTTTTGATATTTTTATGACAAATTAAATGTATATTTTGAATTTTCTGGATATAGTCCAGGAAGTCCTATTTACTGTGGATGACTTTTGAATAACTGGTAAACCGTAAGAGATAGACCAAATTTACTCTAAAAAATGTGGATCTTACTAAAACTTTAAAATTGTGTCTAAGTAAATTATGTCTAAATAACTTTTTTGATAAAGTGAACCATTTCGGAGATAGTTATTTGTGGGAGTTTTGGAGAACTTATGCTTCTGTCAAATGGAACTTCGTTATTCATTTTTTATATGGTAACCTAGCAAAGAGAATGGCATTTGAAAGCTTTAAAAGATTTGACTATCGCCCAAAGGAATATTCCCATATTCCCTTTGTACCTACAAGGAAATAAGCAATAAGATAATTCCTGTAAATGTTTATCTCAACTAACACGAAGAAGATAGAGGAATAAGAGATTGTAAGAATGGTTAGTCCAAGAGTAGCGAAAGTCATGTGAGTGCAACACATCAGATTTTGTGTGTGTGTGTGTGTGTGTGTGTGTGTGTGTGTGTGTGTGTGTGTGTGTGTGTGTGTGTGAGTGTGTGTGTGTATCGTTCAAACAGTATGTGTCTGATAGACATATACTAGATCGTTTTTTGCATTAGTATTCATATCCCTTATAATGATTTTAATGAATGGCATTTGGCTTCCCTTGTATGACCTTTAATGCACTCAAACTGCTAGCCTGCGGTGATATGTATAATACATACATTATAGAACTTTCACAGTCAGCTTTAGTTGATCTTCATTTAAATCACTAGAATTAATCCACAAAATTAAAACTTTTGTCATGGTATTGATGATGAGCGTGAATATTCCGCTTGAAGCTAGTCAGGACTCCATTAGGTCAGCCTGTCTACAGGGTTAGTTAAATGTAAATAACTTTGAAATATGTGGATGAATACCATGATACTCGACATACGGAGATACTCGTGCACTTAAAACAAACATTTTTTGTTACCTCCGATTTAACCTAAGTGGCTGAAACTTTATTTTAAATGGAGCATCCTCTATCGTTTACTGAATCGGATTGTACCCTTCAACAGCTTTTCAAGAAGTACCCACAATAAGTACTGCTGTGAAGTTTATTACTGTTAAATAAAAAATTAATATGATTAAAAACTTGGAAAGGGTAGAGTGAGACTGAAAAATTGAATGCCATGACCGGGAGTTGAACCACGGATCTACCGGTTACCATCCGAAAATATGACAAAACCATTTAAGATTAGGATTCAGCAATATCTCTCATCGCTTCCATGCTACAGGTTTTCTAAGGTGTTGTGTCCACTGGCTTCAAATGGCCTCACAGAGGAAGTTCAAACGCAACAAATCTTGCTCTATGTGACCTCTCCTACCAATCCATCGTTGCAGGAAAACCTGGCCTAATTACTGACAATCTGTCCAAAGTGAGCTGGAGATCACAGAATTTAGAAGGCTAACTGCATTCATCTTTTCTTTTTATTCTTGTTTTGTCTGTATTTTTCTATTATGGAAATTTTTTGAAAAACTATTGCGTACTATCTGTGAATATCTTTACCTGATTGTCTTCTCCTTATGCAGGACTTGCAGCCCCTAGGTCTTACTAGTCACTGCCTAGGGTCAGACGCCTGTCTAGGAGCACAGGAACCTATGAACTTGAATGTCAATATATACAAAATCTGGGGAATGCAGGATGCACCATTTAAAATGAGACATTGCAATAACATTCAGGTACACCGAACGTATCTAAAGGCCGTTAATATAATTTTTGAGTTACCTGTACATGATTATCTCCGCACATCGAGTTGCGTGTTCATCAGCCACAAGGGTCGAAAGTTGTTTAAGCAGTGCGAACATTTTAACTCGAATGAATCTCTTCACAATGTTGCGTGGAGCTATCTGTTCAAAATAGGTGTGTGTCTATGAATAAACTTGAACTTGCAGTACTGAAAACTATAATGGAGTTTAATAATGGGGTGTGTGAAGTCAATTCAAGTGTTGAATAGTCTTAGGAATGAAAACATTTCAGTTGGAGCAATATGCATTTGTCAGAAGTGCAATGCTAGACGATGTGTTCAGAGTAGAAAATGCAGTTCCAGAAAACAAATACCCACAAGGAGAACCCATAAATTACAGAAATTGTCAGCACAGCAGAGGATAAGTGGTCAGGAAGTGAAACCTATGCTGCAACACACCTCTGATGAGGCTACAACGTTTTAAAAGTTTAATGCTGTTTTTCTCAGTTTCTTTTTTCTTAGCATTTTCACGCAACTGAAAAACTCCTTGCGACAGAGTTCTTAAGGAATTCTTTTGAAAATTTCAGGATATGTTCCTCTTCATATAGGGCTCCAAAATTGCTCTGGGTTTTGATATCAGCCAAGCAATATTGAACATATTCACATTCAAATCCGATGGGAAGTTAAAAAAACTTGAAATCTGTAAATAGACATATTTAAAAATTTGTAGATACCAAAGTACTGGTGTAAAATCAAAATCCAGAGCAATTATGACTTTCAGGTGCATGACGCATCAGATCACCAAGTTTCATGCCAAACATACAAACATTGTTATGCAAGGAGCATTTTTAATCAGAGTATCTTTATAATCAATTAAAAGTTTTTAATTGAAAAACTATTTGACTTACATACTTCAAATTTTGTAGAGCTGCGTATCTGAACACTATATTAACGTGGTTAAAATTTGCTACTGCTAGCATACAAATTGTAGAATTTCCTAAACTCACCCCTAACTCCCCTTAAACACATTTAAGGGTCTAATGGGCAATACAATGAATAGGTTAAGATTGTGTACTTGGTAAAATAGTTCACATTACTTTTCAGGCATGTGTAGTATCTATTGCACCCATTTATTACAGCTTGTAGTAATATTGCATATTGAAGCTCTAGTGCTAAAATTACTGTTTATAGAATGTTCTACCAATCAGGATTAAGTGAATGTCCACAGGTAAGAAAAAGTGGAATGAAGCTATCAACCTTTTGCTATTACTACTACAACTTATTTTCAAATAAATGACAAACTTATTTGAAGTTCGCCAAAAGTGAATCTTAGATGACCATCTTTGATCTTTCCTCCTCTCAATCCTTGGATATTCCTTCCATGATGTGCACTTTGCTATATCGAGTGTTTTGAGGACATGCTAATAAAGGGGTCTTAATACCGAGAAACATTCACAACGAAAAGTAGCTGATGGGAGTTCACCCATGGTGTATATTTGATTTTAGATGTTTCTAAGTTATTTTTCAAACTTAGAACTTACCATTACCTGTTACAATAAAACTGTATTTGAATGTAATAATTCTTATACTTCTGAACTTCTACTTCAGGCAGTGTACCAGTGCTCCGGGGGTAGTTTGAGTACTACGTGATATGACGACACTGTAAATAATTAATTTTTCATGAAATGCTTGGAGATGAGAATAGTTAGAAACTTCTACGCTTGTTAGTATTACGTATGCAGTGCAGCATTATATCATTAGTCATTAAAAAGAATATAAATAATTCGTAATATAAATAATTCGCAGTATGCTGAGAAATATCCTCTGGCCCCACTTGTGGTGTTTGCGTGCCACTGCCCGGGTGGTAAGGCTCAGCCGCCGTCTCTAGGTAGCGGTTAGGAGCTTCAGGTGATTGCCCGGTGGCTCGCTATCAACTTTAGGAACTTCCGCACGTCTCTGTGGCGCTGCTTTCGCTGTCCTGTGACGGGCATGCCTTCTCTTCACCCCATTTCTCACTGCCAGAGGAATGGCAGTCTACCATACATCCGTGCCAGGTTCTAGCAGGCTAGATATCCCCTTCCATTTCAGTAGCTCATACCTCGTAGCTCATACTGAGGAACACAGTAGCGTACTTCAATTTTATTCGAAGTCCCCTTACACACTAAATACTAAAATAGTTATTTGTTATGCAATGGAAAATGTGACTATCGAAAAAGACAGGCTGAGGCGCGAATCGGAGTTACGTAGTAATGGTAGGCTAACATTGTATACCATTATGATAAAAATGTATCTTTTGTGTGAATTGTTTGTTTAGAACATGAATACATTAGGCGATTGTGGTTTTATTTCATTGGGCCATGATTACACTACGAGAATTACGTCACATTTTGCGCCGCAGCCTATTTCGTTAGCCACGATGCAAAATGACTGACGTTACAATGTGCTTGTGCAATAGGTAAAAACCGGCACCATCAAAATCGCCCTTCCGCCACTTTCCCTGTACCTTTCCCTCCTCCAGGCTGGAAACTCTGGTGCTGTCATTGTGAATGACCTCTCTAGGGCATAAAAACTGTGCTTGGCCATCTGTGTGTGAAATAATTCCTAAGAGTGCCTCTTCAATACTAGGTCAGTGCTCGTTGTAATTCTCCAACTATTTTGTCAGGCATTTATTTGTTCTGTTTCAAAATGTGACCAGGCTATGCGATACACAGTGTAAAACAAGCATGATGGAGAATGTTCTAACTACATTTAGAGTTTAGGGCAAACGACACTGAAGCAGTAATTACGTGTTGTAAGTCACACGTTGATGACACAATTTTGAAGCTACAATGTGCTCCTTTAGTGAGGTAATAATGCCTTGTGCCACTTGAGTGTCTCAAATTCCTTTGCTTCAGCCTCCGGTCCAGCACTGAGATTTCTCACTCAGGGTGTGCGCGATTATTTTTTTAGAAAGGATGACACTAATTATGGTGATAACTTCTTTTAATAGATTTTTCCAATGAGACGTTGCCGACCAATATAGGCTGCAAAACAATTTACCAGACAAACAAACCTCTGCTCTTAAAACACCTGAAAAACATGCTTCACATATAAGTGCTGAGGCTTTCACGGCCGGCGTTGTCAACTATGTTAAGTAGATTTTCCAGGCTTGTGGGCCGTGGTCGAGTTGGATTGCCTTCCTCCGACGTTTCGCTGAAAACTGCGTCCAGCATCTTCAGGGTGATCCAATTAGGAGTTCACTAATTGGATCACCCTGAAGATGCTGGACGCAGTTTTCAGCGAAACGTCGGAGGAAGGCAATCCAACTCGACCACGGCCCACAAGCCCGGAAAATCTACTTAACATGCTTCACATACCTTGTGAGCGTTGGGTTCAATGTATTCCACGTCCTTAGACGTTCCAAAAGAATTACGATGTTATATTGCTCGCTCATCTGTATCTAATGTTGATTTTTTATCATGTCTAACATTAAACACACTGATATATGCTCCCACATTCATACTTCCAGACTCTATGGGGGAAAGAAAGCTATTCTGTTTAAAGAAAAACTCCCAACCCCAACCGGGAATCGAACCCGGGACCTCTGGATTGAGAAGGCATAACGCAGACAACTCAACCGCAGAGGCTGTCTCTTTACAATTTGTCTGTAGTGTGCCTTTTGGAGGCTCCATACGAGTATATGTAAATTTCCACAATATTTGGAGTATTTGGTCACAGCTCTCTACATGAGTACAATACATGCTTTTAGAGTCCACCCAAGCATCTGAACAAGTGTGCGCGTTTGTGAGCGCGCGCTTGGGGACGCGAGCATATCTGTGTCTGTGAACAGCACGACACAAAAACGAAAAGTCAGGGTTCAAAAACACATAAGTTGGTATTTAAGTTGCGCCTCTTTCAAGTACGAGACACAAGATTTAAAGAAATAAAAAAGAAATGAAAGGAGGAAGGAAATTCCCCATTCCAAACTTGCTTCCTTCACATAAAACATTTTAGAACCTTTTACTTTTTCAAAATAGGTCCAAATATATTGATTAAACTATAGGCTTAAAATATACGCATTACATAACTTGAACTTTCTGAAAATAGCTCCTGAAGTCGTCTCCACTCAGGATCACATTTAAATAATTTTATAATGCAACAGATAGACAAAGTACAGGGTTCTTCACTAAAACCTATCGAGCTCACGGCATTTCACATACCTAAAAAAATATAAATATAATCGGAAACATTACAGTGGCCCAACTTTATCGTAAGAACGTATTCTCCCGATATAAAGCTTGTTTAGCCCAGGGCGCACGACATTTCCAGCATCTTCTATAAGGTAAGAGGTGCATGCTTTACGCGCGGAGTTTATGTAGGAGGAAAGCCGCCAGTTCGTCCTGAAGCTTCACAGCGAACGGACGTGTTTGGTTTTTGCTCCTCGAGCGCTATTCGCTACAGTACATGCTGTTGCATCAAATCGCCGAGACAGCATTCTTTCTTCTTGTGGAAGTCAACGCAGCCAAGGGATTGGCTGTTGTATTGGAGCAGTAGATTGGCTGAAAAATTTCGTCGATATTCGGCAGTTCTTCGAGACCAACTTTGTGCTTTTAAAGCACTAGCTTACCTAAAAAACTTACCAAGCGGGTAAGGTAACAAGGTCCTAGCCATCAGTCTTTTGACTGATAAGGCGCCTAACGGTCCGGGCCCTCTGTTATCTGAGCCACCCAGCGCTCGCTTAAACTAAACTTGACGTGACAGACATAGTTTTGACCCATCTAGAAATAAAAAATGTCGACTCTATCTACACCTCAAGTACCTCATCCTACACCGATGCATGCAGAAACACCACATCCTACTCCTTCCACCTATTATTTACAGGGAGGAAATCTTCAATTATTTATGGACCAGCCATTAATAATAAGCCCACCGTCGCCAATATCTACGGACGTATATGCCACTCTCGTTAATGAGAAAAAGGCAAGGGCCTTATACATCGCGCAGGCAGACCAGCATCTCCTGCAGAATCTGCATGACGACAGTGTGTCGCGAGCTGATCTCGCCACACTATACAAAACGATGGCCGCACACAAACTTCGTGTTGAGGCCATTGATTCTTACATAGCTGACTATGTAAGATCTAACACCACACAAGGCCAAGAGTGGCAAACTGCCAGCTCTAAAAGAAAGAGGAATGTTGGGCCCTCCTCTAAACAAACCACCACCTCAACTGCAAATAAATTTCAGCCGCTAGCTTCAACTAGTAATGCTGAAACTGCACCTACTACAAGCAACATCGATACAAACATGGACACATCTGATGGCGCCACTGCAAATACACAGAACAACGCCACAGTCCCAAAATCCAACAAGACCACTCCAATATTTCTGCGTGATCCCAAACAAGGCCGGGATTTAACGAAGTTTCTGAGCACTTCACACCCGAACGTGCAATTCAATATCAGAAACATGAGTGGTACTGTGGCGTTTGTACCTAGCAGTCCGGAAGACCACCGTGCCATAAGAAAGGTACTGAATGAAGCTTCTGTGCAGTACTTATCCACCTTGCTGCCAGATGAAAAACTGATGTATGTCACCCTAAAAGATCTGCCGATGTACATCACTGAGGCAGAAGTGACTGAACACCTGAAATCCTTAAACTACGCGGTGGAAAGAGTGGGCCAACTACGTTCAAATCGTAGTCAACCTCCACGTTTGTTACCACACTTCAGGGTGGCCCTGAAGAAGGAGACCCACTCCAACAACATATATAAGGAAACGCACATGTTTAATGCGCTCATCCGCGTAGAGGCATATCGTCCTCCTGCAAAACCACTGCAATGCACCAACTGCCAGCAGTTCCAGCATAGTGCAGCAGGATGTCACCTAAAACCTGTATGCTCTTATTGTGGTGAGCAAGGACATAAACGTCAAGATTGCCAACTGCCTGGAATTCAAGGCACTAAACAAAAGTGCTACAACTGTGGAGGTGAGCACTCGTGCAGGTACGCAAAATGCCCGGTGTGGCAAGAAGCGCGTATTGAGATGCACCTCAATAAAAACGGCCAGCGTACGCGTTATGACGCTGCACCTAAAAGTGGAAATCCACTAGGTCTGCCAAAGGAGGCATTCCGTGGCGCCCGTTTTCCTGGACTGGGCCCAGTTGAGCCCGTGCAACACACGGATTATGCTGCAGCACTTAAGACGTCCATGTCTCAATCTACTAATTCTACACAGCCAGAAATACCTTTGGCTTCGCCTGCAGTTGTACCTGCTGTTACAACAACTGCTCCACAACAGCTACCAACTGCACCAACCACCATCAGGACCGCCCCTAAAGGTGCTCCCAATGTGCAAGCAAGAGCTCCAGCTGGGCAATATGTCCCACTACCGCCTCGGCAAACAGCCCAGAAACGTTTACTGGCATATCCACAGCCAGCACCACCATCTGCATCTCCTTTAGTGCCTGACGCTCAATTCTTGAGCTTAATGGAAAAAATTCCACTCCATCTACAGGCGGACTTCGCATCAGTGTTGGCTGAAGCCCTTGCACATAGGCCTGCTACAATTGCCTCGCAAACTGTCCTGGTATACACCGTCTTTACGTTCATGAGCAAATATGGCGGACAGGAGTAATCAGCTTACCAACCTTCTCGGGATCAGGATCTGTTCCTGGAATGCCAACGGCATCCGTGGGAAACTGCAAGAAGTGAGGAACTTTCTTGCAGTTAATAAAATAAACATACTACTGGTCCAGGAGACCCATCTGTCTGGAAACCAGAAAGCCACTATTCCAGGAATGATCTGTCACAGAAGCGACCGAGATGACGGTTTTGGGGGCACGGCTATTTACATTAGTCGCAACATACAACACCATCGCCTCCAGCTAATCACCACTCAAGGCTTGGAAGGAACTGGCGTCCAATTGGCTACTGACAGAGGTCCATTTAATGTGTATTCTTTATATATACCACCAGGCAGAAGAATCAGCACACAAGACCTGGATGCCGTATTCACACATGGCTCGGCCACCATAGCCATGGGAGACCTTAACGCCAAAAGCCCGTGCTGGAATTCCACCATCCGCAACCACAGAGGCATGGTCCTGGAAAGGTACCTAGAGCAACGTAACCTTGTTGCACTTGCTCCAGCATCTCCAACCATTACCTATGGAGACCGTCGACCACCTGACTGGCTGGACATCGCCATTGTGCAAAACATTCGGTGCCATCCACAAATCTTCTCCATCCCTGAGCTTTCGTCGGACCATTACCCGGTGCTTTTGTTTTTCAAGGCACGGCCAACACCCAAAGCCTGGACGGGAATAAATCCACGAAAAACCGACTGGGTCAAATATAAAGCTCTTATGGCAGAACAACAGCCTGACATCCAGCCATGCCTCAATACTGAAGATGCAGACCAACTCGCATCCAAAATAACCAGTACCATGACTGCAGCTATGTCTCAAGCCACTCCTCCTCGACGTCGCTTCTTCCAAGATATGAAGCCACTTCCACAAGCCATACGTCAGCTCATCGCCACAAAAAACAAGGCACGGCGCAAATATCAACAAACACGCAGTCCCATAGATAAGAGAGAGTGGAATCGTCTCCAGAGCATCGTCAAACTGGAGCTCCAAGACCACAGTAATGAAGAGTGGGAACGACGCCTAGGCACTCTCGATACAGAGGACTCTTCTCTCTGGAGAATGTCTAAGGCTATATTGCGAGTTCCCTCTTCCGATCCTCCACTCTCAGACGGCAATAGAGTTGCCCAGTCTATGAGAGAAAAAGTTGAGTTGATGGCTGAACATCTTGCCTCGACATTCCATCCTGCGCAAAGTCTCGACGATGAGCTGACTAACGACGTCGAAGAAAAAGTTCGCGAATACCTTGACGAACCCTTCGACGCTGAAGAAGTGTGCCTGACCACGATAGAGGAAGTTAGCAAAATAGTGGCCTCTGTCCGTCCATACAAAGCGGCGGGCAATGACAACCTGCCATATGCCGCTTTCAAATCTTTACCACCAAATTGGACTGCTATACTTGTGCACCTTTTCAATAGTCTTCTGCGACTAGCACATTTCCCGGCCGCATGGAAACATGCCCACATTATCACACTGCCTAAGCCGGGAAAGAATGCTGCACATCCCGGAAACCATAGACCTATAAGTCTCCTACCGGCCATCAGTAAACTGTTCGAAAAGGTGCTTCAAAAACGTCTTCAAAATATCCTGGACAATCAAAACATCCTTCGACCAGAACAATTTGGCTTCCGTCGACAGCACTCTACCACACACCAACTCCTACGTATCGTGGATGATGTTATACGTGGATTTAACCATCGGCACTATGTTGCAGCCCTCTTCTTGGACATATCACGGGCCTTCGATACCGTCTGGCATCAAGGTCTACTACATAGACTTATACACTACGACACCCCGTCATATCTGGTACACATGATGAGCAATTTCCTCAGTAACCGGACGTTTGTTGTCACCAAGGACAGCATACACTCACAACCATATGGAATCAACGCAGGGGTACCCCAAGGCAGTGTTCTGGGGCCTCTGCTATTTCTGACGTTCATCAACACCCTTCCTACTCATAGGGGCTGCAACCTATACCTCTTTGCTGACGACACTGCAATAACCTCAGACTCATCACATCACGATATTGCAGTGCAAAGATTGCAACGCTACGCCGACATGCTAACTGTATGGTTTGCCACGTGGCGACTTAACATCAATGCCGCCAAATCCACGGCCATCACTTTTACGAGACGTCATCTACAGGATGTGAACAACCTACGTCTGTCAGGAGTTGACATTCCCTGGTCGACGGAAGCCACTTACTTAGGCGTCAAATTGGACGTGAAACTAACATGGAAACCACATATCATGAGCCTAGTCTGCAAGATCAACAGACGCTTAGGATTATTGTACCCCTTGTACAATAAAAAATCCGTAATGTCACTAAGGAATAAAATCCTAGTGTACAAGCAAGTTGTAAGGCCAGCTCTAACCTACGCTTGTCAAGTCTGGGGTGCTGCAGCGAGGACCAATCTCTACCCACTACAGGTACTGCAGAACCGCTACCTAAGAGCTTCAGTAGCCGCTGATTGGTACATCCCCAACGAGAACATACATAAAGACCTCAAACTCCCAACGCTCATCGACTTCATCAAGAGCCTTGCCAACACCTTCTACGCCAGACTTCCAGGCAGTTTTAATAAACTAATAAGAGGTCTCGGGGAGTACGACATAGACCCCGGCGAGACATACAAGCGACCCAGACTGGTACTTACCAATAACCGACTCTGACAAATCACCATCCCCATAATCAACAGTATACCATATCCATCAAAAAAAAAAAAAAAAAAAAAAAAAAATCATCATCCCAACACAATACACTTTCATACCATCTTTTAATTCTTCATCCACAACTTATACTCCACCATCTAACCACCGTCTTCTTTGAATTTTATATCTTTAACCAGTAAGGGATCTAATCCCGGAATGGTCCAAGGTCAAGGGCGCCTCCCATAGGGAGGATAACCCCTTAATGACCATCACCCAGGGGAGGAAAGCCGGCTGTGGCACACCCAATCGCGCACAGGCGTAACGCCGTGCGCCCGTTATGTTTTAAATGAACAACCCTGTATTACTACATAAAAAATGCATACCTCGTTAAAATTCACAATATATCAATATGAAAGACTTTTTTTGTGTGCAGTTGGTTATTTCCGGATATTCCTGGTTATTCTCCAATAGGATGTCTATAAATACGTTCTAACCTAACATTAATACTGGTTGTTGTGACACACAGGGATGGCTATTGCACGCTGACATCATTAGTTAAGAATGTTGGGGGATTCTAAATGAGGTGAAGGTGCAGATTGAATGGTTTGTTAACGATTTTGTTATTAATTTTTGGTGAATAATGTAATAATAACATATGGTATATTTTGCTGTATATTTCACATTTTGAATTTACAAGATTAAGCTATGCGTACAAAGTTTATTTTTACTACAAATTTATCTCAATATATCCACATATCGATGCAGAAAAACATGCAAAAGTGACTGTGCGGTCATTTAATCTACTAGTTTAAAATTTGTTTTCTAAAATAAATTGGTACTTTTCCTATCATGGAATATACTGTTAAGGACATTATTGTAATTCAAATGGTTACAATTTGAAGCAACAATTTCCTAACTTTGTTCAGCATTATTATATATGTTTAGTAGAAATGTTCTTCTGCATCCAGCATCATGTCTTCTATATTCAGTTCTGCTCCTTGTCTGAAATTTTAAAGCAAAGCGAAGGATGTGTAAATGTGTAGTTCTCTAGTATCAACATTAAGCATAGTTTCATTCATTCATTCATTCACTCATTCATTAATTAATAACATCACTACTAGCAGAGGCCCGACTTCCTCAATTAGCTCAAGCCAGTCCAACTTTCCCGCGTGTTCCTTCTCACCCTCTAACAACCACTCACAGATTCTCTTCCACATTCTGCAACCAGCCTAGGTCCTTTTCTTTCTCGTGCTGTACCTGGATGTCCGTGTGTCCGTGTAATACCCGTTTAGGTCTGAAGTGCCAGAAAGTTATACCGCGGGTCACTCTTCTATTTTTCATCCTCCACTCCTTTGCATTAGAGGCGTGGCCGTGCAGGGTAACAGTGACTGGTATTGTTTAATGCGGTACATCTCACGTCTAGGAGTTTCAATTAATAAAGTTAGTGTCGGGCGTCAACATGTCCCATTACAAATTCCAACTGGAGTGCTTCCAAAAGTCTTTCTTGCCCTTATACCTTTATGCCACTGGCGAAGACTAACTAGGAAGGAGGAAAAGTAACTGCCCTATTTCCCCTCAGTGACACCAGTAGTTTAGGTAGTTATGTTACTGGCATACACGTTATATTTCCCAAACATCTTAACCTATTTTTCTGAATATAGGATACCCTATTTGAATCTCTATACAAAACCAGCAACTCCCGATTAGTTCCACGTCTTAACTGACAATTTCTCACATATCGGTCATATAGTTTCCTTCAAACGTTCTTCTCCCAGACATTGGCCAGGGTGCTTTCACTTACTTAGGGCTTAGGCTTCAGTAGTATAGGTTCCTATTGGCTTTATTATTGTATTGCATTGCATTGTGTTGTATTGTCTATGAAACCTAATGCTGCTCTAGAGAGCGTAAGTAATTTTAATTTTGCAGCTTTCCTTTTTACTTTCTCTACCACCCAAAAATTCTATGCCGAGATTTCACGGGAAATATATGTTTTGAGACCCCTGAATCCAAAAATAGCATTTTTAGAAAAGGTCAACGCGCGCACGTGTGTGTGTGTGTGTGTGTGTGTGTGTGTGTGTGTGTGTGTGTGTGTGTGTGTGTGTGTGTGTGTGTGTGTGTGTGTGTCAGTCAGGCTGTGAACAGCATAACTTAAAAACGAAAAGTCTGTTAAAAACCAAAGTTCGTATTTAAGTTTAATGCCTTTGAAGGATGCGAAACGAAGATTTTGAGCAAAATAGCCCCACCCTAAACTACCCTTTACATGGACAATTTTTCGAAAATTTTATTTTCTTGAAAATGGCTAACGATTTTAATTAAAATGCATATGTTTAAGCTATCTGTAGACAATGAAATGCGTATGTTGAATTTTTTGCCTATTACCTATGTAGTCGTGTTTACTCTAAATGACTTAAATAAATCGTAAACTGTAAGAGATAGACAAAATCTTAGGAAACAGAAAATGTAGATCTCGCTAAAACAAGCAATTTTTTTTAGAGTGAACCGTTTCGGAGATATTTCTTGTTATTTGTATGTCAGTTTCGGAAAACTTAAAAACTTTCGTGAAATGGAATATCGTTGTTCATTTTTCTATAATAAAATTATATTAAGGGTGCAAAGAGAACGGGATCTCAAAGATTTAAAAGGTTTGTCTATTGCTCAAAGCCTACTGTATTCTAATATTCCCGTTGCATCTACAAGGAAATAAGCTATAAGATAATTTGCACAAATGTTTATCTCAACCAACACGAAGATGGGTCAGATGCCTTTCCGGGAGCATAGGAACCTATAGACCGGACAGAGTGAAAGCCTCGAAGCGGGTGGTCAGCCAAGCACCAGGTATGATAGTGAGGAAAAGGATGATATGAAATGCAGGCGAAATGGATGATTGGAAGGATGATGGAGCAATTGGTGGAATGAGTAGCGGGGGAAACCAGAGACCCCGCAGCAAACCCGTCCTGACGCCGCTTCGTCCACCACAAATACCACATGCAGGTCCTTGGGATCGAACCCGGGCCGCCTAGTTAGCAGGCGAACGATTTATCTTCCTTTCTTAGAAGTTTGAAAACAGTGTTGTAATCAATTTAATTTAATTTAACCGTTTGATAATGGAGAGAAGTTAGACTCCGAAACGGATTCCGGAAAATTATAAATGTAAGTGTTGTTTAGTGTTATTAAGTGACTTGCCTTTTAGATTAAAATGGAACGTATTATTTAAGTTTAGTATCTTCCAAGGATGCAGGACACATATTTGAAGAAAGAAATCCGTCATCCCAGAGAACGTTTTACATAGATAATTTTCCACAAATTTAAAGATTTTCACAACAAATGGCATAATGTAATTAATTAATTTTCTGGAAATAGCATCTGCATTCCGAATGACTTTTTCATTGTGTATGCTGTGAGAGATAACATTTTACTATTGATGATGTAGATAGTCTTAAAGTGCACAGTTTATATCAAATATATTTTTGTAACCATTTCTGATATATTCCTTATTACTCCTGGTACCTACAAGAAAGTATGTAATATAGTAAAACTTGTTCCCGTTAATATGAAGTAGATAGATAAATAAGGATTTGTAAGAATAGTTTGTAAAAAGCGAGCAGAGTATATGAATACATGTCAGAGTTCTAAGCTTTGGTTTTCTAAGTATGGACATATTAATTACTAGCATTTTACTTTTGCTCTGTAATACCTGGCAATCGGGTAAATTTGGGAACCACCTAAATCAAGCTGAAAAAATATACGTGGCTGTGAAAAGCATAAATTTCAAACTGTATGGATGATTTTTGGAATGGTTGTCTCGAAAATAAGGTGTATGATTTGAAATAAAGTCTCCAATGCTATCTCTCTCACTCACTCACTTTCGTGGGAAGACGTCAAAGTTCCATCGACCTTCGAATTCACAGCACCAGCATATGCTGTAAGCGGAAATATTTATGTGTTTACACAATCTATGTTTTGGAGCTTTTGAGATGTGATTTATACTGTTTATATCAAAACACTTCCGAGAAAATTCTATTGTGTTCTGTTTCTACAAACCGCTTGTTTCAGTAAACAGAGTGAGGAATTCCTCTTCACTCGTTTCAATTGCTTTCACTTTGATCGTGATTTCTATTGTTTGAACTGTAGGAGAAGCCAGTGGTATTCACTGACCAATTTTCTGCCTGGAGAATAGGGCCAGGTTGAGCCATTTTCTCACTCAGTCGATCTATTTCAAAGGTATCTTCAACTTCTGGAAAATGTTAGTGCAATACATATTTGATTTTCAGAATGTTTTGAAAATCTTTTTTAGGGATCCCTCAGAACACTACAGACGCTGAAGGCTTATTGGAGCTAGAAAAAGTGAGCGTTAGGAGACTAGTAATTGAAAGAAATTTATTTATTTAGAATCCAGGAGGTCCCTGGTAGTAATTTATTAAACGCGTAGTTGAATATTCAAAAAACTCCGAAGTAGACACACACATGGAAGTTCTGTTAATGGTAAATGCGTGGGCCCAGGAGTTCGGAAAATAAGAGATGTAAAGTTACTTAGCTTTTACAACGAATGGTAAAATGAATTAGGGAGAGAGTTATATCTTCAGATTTGTGAAAAGAATGAAAGGGATTGTGTGTTTTCGATCGGTTATATGAAAATTGAGAAATGAAAGGAAGAATGTGAAGAAGAGAACATGTCCAAAATGCAATGGTAGTGGTGCTGTTTTTGCAATTATTAACGACGCTGTGTCTTTACGCTAATGAGATCTTTTTGATCTCAGGGCTTGGTAACGGATGGAATGAAATATCACACAATGTTTCTTTATCACAATGTATTAATTTATTAACACTTCATCGATACTTTACACTCTCAGCACCATGTTAAATGCTTAAAAACCTTTACACTTTTTTAATTTAGTAGAATTTATGCTTGATGAAAGTTTGGTGAAAGTTCCATGTTCACACTACATAAAAATATCTTTTCACCTCGAAGATACACACGCTAGTGAAAAGTTTTTTGGCGTCGTTTGACGCGACACCGCCTTTTTCATATTCATCCGCGCATGTGTCCATCAAATAGCTTTTTCTCGTTAGGGAAGCAATCTCTAATCATCCTCCCCTACTTTTATTATGGAACACAAACAATTCTAATATTTATACACATATATTAAAATCAAATATGGAAAGATTTATGACGTCTTTGTGCAAACTTAGTTGTTCGTAACAATGAACCTTATCAACATGTTTTCGTCATTTAATTATCTCATACCAACATCAAAAAACAAATTATACTTTTAACAAACATTCACATGAACGATTTTCTTTTGGGGTCTTCTAATATTCTGTCTCAGTAGGGAGCATGAGATTCATTTACTACTAGAATGTTCAGTTACAGATCACTCTAGGAAACAGCTGATTTGTAGAAAATGGTTAAATAGAAAAAGAGTTAACAGTAAGAAAAAATTTAAAGACAAGTCGGAGCTAAGAACTATTGGAAAACTTTAATGGAATGTAATAAAAAAATGCAAGTGGTCAGTGAACAGAAGTTTGAAGGGTGAGATTTTTGGGAAGTTTGTAATTGTGGTTTTTTGTGTAGTGTCTGATAAATGGCTATGGCTAGGGCTAATATCAGGCAAACACGTACGTAAATTAGCATAGCAGTTATACTAATAAATTCCATCTGGTTTCCAGCTGGAATAGCAGCTGGCTTCCAGTAGTTCAAGTAGTTGTATTTGTAAAATTAGAATTGTTGGAATATCTTAGACTTTAATTTAGTTCTATCTTAAACTTCCAAGGTCCTTTATGTCTGTGATGCAACTGGGTAAAATTTAACACAAAGTAAATAAAAATGTTGCCAATACTAACACAAGCGCATAACCGGTTAGCATATTAACTTCCATATATAAAGGTAAACTCTAATATTTCGAGACTGCCTCCGTGGTCTGGCAGTTAGTACATATATTAACCTTTAAAGCCAGAGGTCCCAGGCTCTACTTCCGGCTAAAAAATTTCGTTAGCCATGTTTGTTCTCCATTCTTCCTATAGCCTGGAACTACGACATGAATCGGAATGTGAAATTCATGTAGTAAACAGGAGTAATACGAACGCATAGAGTAAGAAGAAAAAGAACTGGCATTTACCACCTGCTCCAGGTCCATAATTGGTAGCAGAGGGGGAACCGCGTGCGCGTGTACGTGTGCGTGTGTGCTTTAGCTATAACAGTGCTAAATTTTATTTTAGTTATTTCAGTCTACTAACTGTAAATGCATTGTGATTTTTTGACGAAGCTTCCGCTTGCCCGTGGAGTATATATCTTTAAAATAAAGAAAGTAATAATAATCGATGCTTATTGAAGTAATTTTATAGGTATATTATTTTGCTTTTGCGAAACAGCTATGGATCTTGCTTCAGTCCCTACGGTCCTCACAACCTCCTCTGAGCTAAGACTTTTTTCAACTACCTTGTATGCCTCAGCCAGTTTTTCCAAGAGAGAGCCACAAGCTAAAGTCTTTAAGTTTTTAACTATACTACATTATTTTCTAAGCATTTATAGAAAATACGTATAACTATTTTTCTAAGAGTAACAAAATTAATAAATACTGCTTCCCTAGCACCATTTTAAACTTAATATATATCGGAGAAAGTAAAGAAGAAACTACTTATTAAACGCTTTTACTTTCTTCTTGCTCAGGGTTGACAAACGTTCCTCCGCTGAGGAGCCCCCCCCCTCCCCCCTTCCCCTCCCAGCGCTCTTCTGGCCTCATAACTACAGTAGAACACTTTAGCTAGAACCGTTTTTCGCTTTGTTTTCCCCGATTTTCCGCTTTCCTGGTCACGAAGGGAGGGGATTGTGTTCTCACCTACTGAGTAACGTTTGTCAGCCCTGTTCTTCCTCATAAGCGTATTGTTTACCTGGGACATCGGCGCTGTTAGCTGCAGCATCAGCCGAGCCTGCACAAGGACAAGGTTTCGTACAGGCACACTGGGAACCACAGTGCCCAGCTCGACAAACTTGGCTACATTCACTGCAGCAAGGCTTGGGCATCTGGAGATAAATGAAAAAAATCAAGTATATATTTATCTAAATTACACTCCCTCTACCGTTTTACACGTTGCTTTGTTGCCATATTTCTTATGCAGATGCGCAGTACAATTAACGCCTCTTAAATGAAGAAAGGCGACGTTATTTATGTCTTGATAAATAAATGTTAATTTCACGTTTTTAAAATATAGACAGTGAAAGATTGTGATGCGATTTCTTATTGCTTAACTATGGGTTAGAAATTATATCTTTTGTAGCGCAAATAGTAATAAATAATACAATTATTTTCTACTGCAATGCGAGAAGGGCGCTGATTTAGTAAATAATGACCTGGCTATGCTTGTAAGATACCGGGTATCAACAGATCTATTTCGTAAAAATCTGATGTGTTGCACTCACATGACTTTCTCTACTCCTCTACTATTCTTACAATCTCATTTCTTTCATCTTCATGTTAGCCGAGATAAACAGAAATTATCTTATTCCTGAGTTTCTTGTAGGTACAAGAGGAATATGGGAATATAGTAGGCTTTGAACGATAGTTGAAACTTTTATAGCTTTGAAATTCTGTTTTATTTGCATGGTCAAGAGATAAAGTGAATAACGACCTTCCATTTCAGAAAAGTTTAAGTACTGCAGAACTCACACAAATACTGAGTATCTCCAAAAGGTTCACTCCACACAAAAATTATAGATTTGTGTAACAGTGATACTTTTTGATATAGAAAGTCTTATGCCCAGCTCTTGAAAAGGAAGTCATTTGACAATGAATGTAATGGAGAATACCCTTCACTAGATATCTATGCTACTCAACTGTATATGTATCAGAATTAGTGCGCTCTTTGAACGTAGAGAACTGATTCTGTAAAACTAATAAGTTTCTACAACAAATTTTGTTAATTTTCAATAGTTGCTGCCAGTTGTTTCAGTATGTTCAGTGTTCTGTTCTCATGCATTGCCATTCTGAGGAAATATTTTCATGAATGGAACATAAAAACCAAATAAAAATTATTAGTAGTAGTTAATTAAAAAAAAAGTAAACTATCCCAATTCAACTAGAAAAGCCTATGCCACATATGAACATGTTTTCATTAATTTGTTTATTTCTCTCAAGAATGATGCTATTTACATACATGATACTTCTTAAGGAAGTTGAAAACTCGTACGAATATATCGAAGCATGTATGGATGCCTATTCTCTGAAATTGTGATTTATAGAATATTTCAAGAAACAATTGATCTTAGGAATATCTGATCCCAAGCCCTTCAATTATTTATGTAGATAGATATTTTGGGACAGGAACCTTCGCGGGTGAACGCAGTAAAGCACAATTGGATCAATAGTTTAGGAATGCGTAGAGGAAAAACATACATTCATTTTTATTTATATCGATTGTATGATTGTTTTAGAAAAGGCTGTAGGGAAGGAAGTATGATTGTTTCATAAAAGAGTAGAAAAAACAGTGTGAATGTTAAGCGTGTATATGTTAAGCGTGCAAAGAAAACGGAATCTCAAAGCTTTAAGATATTTAACTATCACTCAAAGCCTACTGTATTTTAATATTCCCCTTGCACCTACAAGGAAATAAGCAATAAGATAATTTGTACAAATGTTTACCTCCAGTAACACGAACAAGATATAGGAATAAGAGTTTATAAGAATGGTTAGTACAAGAATAGAGAGAGTCATGTGAGTGCAACACATCAGTTTTTTTTTGTATGTTAGATAAGATCTCGATTTCGAAATTTTGGGTGGACTACAATACTTCCTCTATCTTCTCTAAGTAAATAATAAATGGTACGCACTTTTGGATATGTCATAAACATGACATTGCATCTTTTGATGAAATTAAAATTCTTATTAAATCACTTATTGATACAACAGAGCGATTATCAACTTTGAGAAGCCGAATGTTATGAGGATTTAATTCACTTTGAGGAATGATATAGGAATAAAATTAATATCCAGTTCAGTGATGCGAGAGACGATGAGTAGAGAAAATGCTACGGTAGTGAAACATGAGGTACATGGGAGGGGGGGGGGGGGAGTGTTTACCTACATGCATATGAAATGCGGATATACAACACATAGTGCTGAGGAACAGTGTATTAGCTATTATACTGATTTCCCCTGTAAACAGTCTATAGAAAGTAAAAATGTGACGTAAATATACTAGATTTAGGTAGTATCCACATAAGATTTATTAAAGGAAACCAATTGAATAGGTATGTTCAATTCACTTCAGATTTCCTGTTGATGTCAGATTCTTTGATACTTACTCCTAAGGTGAAAAAGCAAACTTCTTGTCGCAATCTCAGATAGAAAGAGTAGGTTTTAAATGCAGGAAATTAAAAGCTTAAGCACAAGGAAGAAAAACGAAAGTGAAGAGTCCTTATCTTTCAGGAAGACGACTTTCTGCAAGATGAATTGTGGGTAGATGTTTTGGCTACTGTGAAGTAGCCCAGAATGGAGATTGTGGGAGGTAGGCGCATCATAGAAAAAGCAAAAGAAGTGTGACCTAGTGCTACAGTCGAGATTAAATTCTACTGAACCAGATACGCCCTCGTATATCTGATATTTCTTCTTGAGCTGCCCGGCGCTTCTTCCCAGGTTCTAAATTACCTCCAGAACCATCTTATGGCCCCCGGGCAAAGCAGAGAGTAATCAGTCTTACATGATTGGTGCGCAAATGGAGAAAAATGCTCTTCTCCTTGCTGCACGTCTAGTGGAAAATAACTAGAATTGTTCATTGATTTAACCATCAAGCTGACATAATGAAACGGTTCTGTATGTCCGAGTGTTTAGGAAGTAACAATTTCTTTAGTGAGCATAAGAAGCTGGTAAATTCAAAGTACGTTATGTTTTCAAGTGAAGCATTCGACCAATAAATTGTGGAAGGAATGCGCCAGTAACATGGAGTGATATGAAAAAATCTTCCAACTTAACCCTTGCTCCCACTTAGTACTAGTTGCAATGGTTGCTAAATTGGTAAGCTTATAATGTAATCATTCGTATAGATCCAAATATTTGTTACAAATAGTTTTCAGTTCAAAATTTTCCCTCTATCAACAACATGTTTAACTTCAGCTTGGGCGCGTGGTAGACAATATCACAAAGAGTTTATGCTTCTCTTTATTCTCTTATGTACATTTTGCCTTTCAACATTTTCTTAGTCAGTACCTTCCCTAAGGTCTCGTTAGATATTGGTTACATTTGCGCTGGTTACACTTTGTTATTTCTTTGGACAATACACGTACAAACGACTGATTGACATGGACCTCACACCTTACTGTCGATTAAGATGCATTAATGGCAAGATTTTGTTTTGCCATGTAAAACTTGTTCCTTTTTTTGCAAAAATGTCATCCCTGATAAAAGCGTAGTGTAGTAAGTGTAGTAAACGTTTTACTGGCAAACAACTTTCTAATCTATGTAGTTAAATGTGCGTAGCTGAGTAGCTGAGCCAATGTAACAAGGGTAAAGCCTCTTCTGGTACGAATGGACTCACATACAGTCTATTCGTACTCTTCACGGTGCTTAGGTGAACAGTACAGGTGACTTACTTATTTATGCCAACAAACATACTGTTGGACATAAAGTAATTAAATAATAAGCCGCCAATGGGGTAATTGTCTCTGATGTGAGACTGCCTTTGTGGTTTACCGGGAGAAAAATACAAATCGGTTGGATAACTCAATGTCATTCTGGCAGGTTGTCGCAGCAGCTTAATGGTTAGAACATCCGCCTGATAAGCGAGGGTATGTGGTTCAAATCCCAGCTGTGGCGTTGAATTTTTAGCTGTACCTCTCAGTACAGGCGACGTTGAACGTTCTACAACGCACGCTGTTGATGAATTAGCCGATAAGCATGACCTTGTAGTTACTGCACCCTTAGCATTGTACTTTTAATTCCATAAAACATATAGGGTCAGAACTAAAGAGAAACATTACATCCAATAATATCTTCGGAAGAAAAAAATGTTACTGAAATTTGAGCCTTAGTTCAAAATACTATAAAGGACATTAAAAACAAGAATCATTGTACTGACTACATACGCCATGCTGAATTAGGATATAAATATCGTTGAAGGTAATGAAGGATGGTATAATGAAAAATAATAGCTAGCCTGTTGATCGATCTACAAGACGATGGCATTTTCTGAGTTGTTGTTGTAGTGTTTAACGCCAGCTTTTACTACTACGGCACCGCAGGCGGTGACACTGATGATACATGGAATGAAGATGGAGCACCGGTGGAATGAGATGGCGGGGGAAACCGGAGCACCCGGAGAAAACCCGCCCTGACACCGCTTCGTCCACCACGAATACCACATGCGGGTCCCTGGGATCGAACCCGGGCCGCCTAGGTGGTAGGCGAGCGCGCTAACCGCTCGGCCACGGCGCCGCCTGCATTTTCCGAGGATGACCATGTTTATGTTAAATTAATTTATTGGTGCAACTAGTACAATGAAATATTCCGTATATTTTACTGTTTTATTTATTCTTCATGTTTGCAGATTATTGCATGTTCCTGATGCTTTCTCCGACCTATTCAGGTTTCCTATTTGCAACCACGTCAAAGTAATTCTTAGCCAAATGGGTAGTGTCAAACTTCGCGATCCTGTGACACAATAAGGACGATATTGCAACTACTCACCTCCTGTGGGCTAATGGCATCGCCCTGCCGCTTTTTATATCTCGTTTTGTGCATACAGCATTTCCTCTCCGCTCACTCAGGTAACTAAGCATTAGAGAGGTTTGTATTTGAGTCCCATGAATACGTCATAACTCCACGAATAGTAGGTTGCGGTAAACCCGCCTCCCCTATTTCGCGTAAGGTTGAATATCAGTGGTACATATTATATGAAATAGTATTATTGTGTAACATGAAAAGATCCGCGAGAAATTGTATTAGATTAGTTATTCGCATAAGCCTATATTTAAACACTGCAGTGTTCAAGCAAAATTTAAATTTAAAATGTTCCAAATGCTTTTTTGTGATATATGGTTGGCAGCGTACTAATAAAGCAGAAAAATAGAAAACGCATTTTTGGAATGATTCCCCTTCGCACTACTATCAAGGGAGACACAGCAATAAGGCTGAATAGTGTGAATCATGTTTATTATAGAGGTACCAAGAAATTTGGCAATTCCATTTCTATTTTTATCGTGCCCAACTATTATTTAAATCGAAAATATAAAGAAGTACCAGTAATTCTCATCCCGTCATATACGATATCACGTATTCCAAGTCCACTTCGATTTCTTAATCAAGTGAAACTAAGCTTTGTGCTCATTTCATGGCCCAGAACATCAAAAGAGTTTGCATATTAACCTTCAAAACTAAAAACAGCCCTACCCTGCCATTTATCCTTCTTCGCCGTTTTATAAAATTTGTGCAGCCACTTAAATCTGACAACACATGTACCATAGCTTGCTAAATGGAGCTACAGCAAACCCATAAGTTCTGTTTATGCTTAGCTGGACCGAAAGCAACGAAGAGTAAGCCAGATGCCACCATTGACATTATGTATCGTAAACATCGACTTGAGGTACAAAATAGCAGAGTGCTCAGAATGTAAAGGCTTTGCGTAAAAACAGTGATGCTGCTGTTGGTCGTGCTATAAAGCTTGTACAGTCAACATAATTTCATAGAAAAACTGCCACAATAATAGTTAAATGCACTGTTTAGGATTATCTCTCAGTTTCTTATCGTCTTACAGGGGTCCTAAAGAGCGTGAAACACAACTACTGACCAATGTAACCAATGAATTGTTGAACAGTTGCAATACGTGGTTAGAGGCGTGGCACTTGATGACAAGGAAAGATGGTGGTGGGGGAACGGTACTGTGTGCCCAAGACAAGAAGGCAAGTCTGAGGAATGTGTAGCGTAATCATTTTGTGCTTCCCGAACGGTGTTCATGCCTAGTTTCCGAGTATGACAAGGATGCTAGGCTCGTTTAAAATACACAATGTTGTCACATAACTCACCTATAGCTAGAAATATGCACTCTCATACACTCATTTCCTAGTAAACAGATCTGCTACCGGAGTAGATACACAGTTCAAGCCCCCTCTGCCCTTCATTCCCCTCTAGCCTTCTTGTCGTGCTTTAGCGTGGTATTGAAATAAGCAGCATTTATCGAGTTAAACGACTTTGCTTTACAAGAAAAGCTTAATTTGTCCAAATCACAAAAACAATTAAAATTCGGATCGAAATAGCCCTAAACTTAATCTATCATTATACTGTTCCTGCTTTCGAATGAAACGTTTTCTTCTAATGCCTATGCAATAAACCGTCTTTCATGGGTGGTGTTAAGTTTAATTACATTTCTGTGAATCTGCAAAGTTTCTAAAATGTTTTGAACTGCGTTACCAGCTTGCCATAGACCAATAACATGTTCACCAGTAGTTTCTGATGTATAAGACATGTGAATTAAGCAACAGTTGAGTAACAATTTAGTGAACCTTCAGAAATTAATACTTCCCTTTCACACGCTGCTTTTGTGTGTATAAAGTATCAAGAGATAGGACAAACGGAGAAAACTGCCCAATGAGGACTAGATATATATCTTAGGCGACAAAGATTTAACGCCTGATCTTCATGTACTTACAAATGAAATATGTGAAAAAGCTCTACAGTCCCATTATTCTCATGCACACAACCCAGTTCCTCCAAACCAACGCGTAATACCACCGATAATCCGAAGGTCAGTCAGACTGTCAACAACACCAAACACAGCTCTACATCCCACAACCCCAAGAGGACAAGATGAAATAGATATTGCCAATGAGGCTCCGAGAAGTAGGAGAAAATGGATTACTACTTGCAGAAGGAACTCGAGAAGTAAACACGTGCTACACATTACCTGATTTGTCATCCTGAGGCCAAAAACCTCTGGTATAAATTTACCTATTATTTATATCATAATTTATATTTAAACCAATTATTTTATGTAGATTATTTTAATTTATCTGCAAAAACATTGTTAATATTAATTGTAAAATGAATGTAAATAAAGAGATATGTGGACTTATAGCCCTAATATAGACTAAAGGCATCAGGACATAAGAATGCAGATCTTTTATTTTATTGTTTATTATTACTTCCCTTTCGTGCCGACGTGTCATTGGTTATAAACTGAGGTCCGAACCTTCATACAGCTATCGCGAAATGAAGCGGTCACAGGTTACTTCCATAAGGGCAGAGCGTGACGTCATTGCCCCTGTACAGTGCCAGCACGAAACAAATTGCCTACAGTGCATAGTGTCTCTCGAATATGTTCATTAGTTCCATACAGTAAAGATCCTGCAGCACGAAAATCGAAATATTCACGTATTGCTGAACTTGTATACGAAATTGGGAGTGAATATTTTAATGCAAATTGTTGTTGTTGTTGTTTTCTAGCGCCTTGCATCTGGCAATGAAGCCATTAGTATTCGTTAATGCAAATTGTGACACCGTTGAATGTGTGTTATGCAAAAGCTATATCTACGTCGGCTCTTCTTTGTTGTGATCATGTGTCTGACTTACCCCTCCCAATCGCTATAGTCCAAACCCCGCAACTTTTAGTTCACCTTATGGAGATTCTGACTCTACTTAGAACTACACCCAGGCAATAAATAATTTGAATAATAGTGTCATTGGAGAGTTGTAAAGAGACAAAGAAGGGGCAGCTACTAAGGCCTCGTTAAATAATCATGATAACCTTGCATTTTACTAAATTCACTTTCTGTATCTAGGAATGGTTTGCCTCTAAGGTTCATTCTGCTCTCAATACAGGAAATGGATAAGCTATTAAAAAACACACAAGTATCACAAGTTGATATTTTTGTCTCTTTAAGCCAGTGAGATAATTCCACTTTATTCTACCCTTTAGTCGCACTCAAATGCATTGTAGGTATTTTCAGTGCCTCAAAACGTGGGTGCAATCTCGTAAGGAAATGGCGTAAGAGAAGGGAAACAACGTGATCCTTCCAAGGTCCACGCGCAGAATACGTCATATTTTTCTTATGCAAATGTGCTGGCTAATTACAGACTCTGTGAATGATGTATATTCCAAATTGGTTAGGGAAGCGGAACGATGGAGTATATGGCTACCAGCTTAGAAGAGGTTTGATCGTCCTCCACTTGAGCAAGTTCCTTTCGAATCGTTGCTTTAAGTGGATTTAAACTGGGCAAATAATTGTCGATTGCCGCATTTAAAAGGCTAATTGTTTTTTCGGTATTGCATTGTATGTGACTTTCTGTAGCGGTATCTACAACTATGGATTCCTAATCGCATTGTTATCGTACACGAGGAGGGTGATTGCGACAGATACATTCAAAGTCTAACGGAAATTATAAGTCCAGGACATTTAATTCAGGTTCATGCTGTTATTTGTATGCACTAATATTGTATGAATTTATCGGCGTTGTAGAATTGACACTTCGGATCTGCTTTTTTGGCAAGTTTACAGGAGAAACAAAAAAAAACATTTTAGCTCGGAAAATGATGAGCTGTTAAGATGCTAATAATACTAATGCTATTCTTATCTACCAATTAATGCATTCTGCCAATAATGTTTATGTTTTGTATATTATTTTTTGTTTTAGTGTAGTTACGTGTTACATTCTTACATATTGCGATACGTGTTTTTACTGCCATATGACTGTCATTATTTCGTTACAAAAGTTTATTAGGGATCAGGAATTATGTAGTTTAATTACATTTTTAACAATTATTATTTATTTATATACAGAGTTTCATCTGCAGTTTACGGTGCGGGCTTGGAAATCCAATTTTACTCAGAAAAAAATGATACCGAATAGTCAGGACTTTAACAGAGGGGTCGTTTTCTTTTCAAATTCTCCTCTAGTTTGGAGACATAATTAACTGTGCTACCGAAGTCTGAAATATTCTGATACTCCCTGTGTAAGAAAGTTTTATCGTATTTCTAGTGTAGTTCTAAAAAATTAGAAGTACATATTTGCTAAGTATATACGTAAAGAGAGGAAGGTTTATCCAGCTTATCAGAAACAAGTCCTTTAGTAATTATTATTTATTTATGCCAACAAACTTACTGTTGGTGTTTTTAAACACACAAGCCGTGTGTGGCCAAAGTTTAAGAGGTAGAACTGGAACTTAAAAATTCAATGCCACAACTGGGAAGGTCTGTGGTTCAAATCCCAGTTGTGGCATTGAATTTTTAAGTTCCAGTTCTACCTCTTAAGTCCTTTAGTTTTCAGCCAATTTTTTTTTTCCATGAAATTAACGGAGTAGTGGTCTACGCGGCATTTTAAGGCAGACATAATTTAATGTTTTCACATTATAACCGTATTGAAAGAAGTCTAACTGCACTTCCGTGTCTCGCTCTAAGCAGAGATAAACTAAATATGTTGGCAGTGATATGTAGGAGAGAGCTGTTATCATTAATTTCATTGCAGTTTCTAAAGTGTGCCCTCGATTTCTTTCATAACGAACATCATTAACAAACTTCGAGAAATATTTTTAAAACACGCACTTTAATTTCTATTTACCACTTGTATGGTATTCCACCCCTTAAACGTAGTCATATCGCTGAGTATGGGAGAGCGAACTTTGTAAAGGTTAGAAAAATGTTCGCAATTAAACATAGAATCCAACCAGCTCTTTCGCCAATAAATGTCAAGTAAGAGAATTTATCATGAATAACATTACCGCTACTTCAAAGAGTAAGCTTTAGAAACAATCTGTTGAATGTATGCAAATTAATATTTTAATTATTATTTATTTATGCCAACAAACTTACTGTTGGTGTTTTTAAACACACAAGCCGTGTGTGGGCAATTTTTAAGTTCCAGTTCTACCTCTTAATATTTTAATGGTTCAATGTGGTGATTATCTCCATGTACTTACCCTGAAGTTTAGAGTAACGTAGGTAATATCTTCGTAGGTATTAGTGGATCACGCAAACCCAAAACTGAAAAAGGCGACCTGCAAAACAACATATTCTTTTACACATACAATTTCAGCTTTTGGTTGAGCATAAAATATGTTTGTTAAGTATCTGATATAAATGTGCTTATTCTCTCCATCTTCCATATATCTCCTTTCAAATAGCTAACCAAAATCTTGAGCTTAAATTCCTGTATATTTGGTTCAGGAAACAGAAGTCAAACTTAATGATAAGTATGACTGAAATTTTGAAATTCTGAACTAATAATGTTAGCTGCTTTACATTTATACCATAGATGCAACGCAATACATTGTTGCAGCCTATAGTTAATTCGTTGTGTTCTTACAATTTAGAAGTTACGATCAAACTCGTTTAGTTTTTGTTACGCCATAAGAAAGGTTTCTCGCCATAAAAAAAGTTCGTCTAATATTTTAACTGTAGATTCAAAATACATATAACTTTTACAATTGCGCTGGATTTCATAGTGCCTCCTTAAGTTTAGGCTCCAAGAATATTTGCCTTAAAAATTGTAATTTATGTGTTTGAAAATTAAAAATTAGTTCTTAAATACATGTGACAATAAAACTAAGGGCAATTTGTATTTGCTATGTCTCTGTAAAACCGTGTGGATAATTTAAATAGCGCAATAGAAAGCTGCTCTGCAAGGAATATTTGACACGAAGAAAAGTACTGAAAATATCAATAGTGAGGAAGCAGGTATTAGAGCTATGAATGCATAGTTTACGTGAAAATCCACGTGAACATTTCAACACGCGCATTTAAAATTTATGCCCTAGGCAAATTATGCATTTTTTGGATTCGCAAATGTTTCAGTTAATTTATAGGATTAAAATTAGGATTTTTTTCACAATTTTCGTGAAGTTTTAATAATAGAGATCCTTAGAGCATAACAATTTTTCCTCGCCTTTCTACTTTCTCTAAATCTTATATACATACGTGGAATACTCCACCCATATATTCAATATAGGCAGGTATTTCAGTGGAATACCTGTTCTGAAGCTTCCTGAATAAAAGAGTAAGCATTTTGAGATAAATATCCGTGAGCACAACTCAAAAACAATGAATATCAAACCTCACATTTAAGTTCATCATCTTTATTTTGTGCGCCAAGAAAATTTAAGAAAACCGCACCATAAAACTACTTTTTAAATATAAGTTAAATGTAAGGGTTTCATTATTCTTGATTTTCTAAAACAAAAAAAAAGAAAAACAAAAAGAAAACACCTATTTATAATTTTGGTTAAAAAAATACTATTAACCATTTTCTAATAAAATTTATACCCTGAATTCAAGGAATTGCTAGAGAAGTATACTTTATTTGAATGAATTTTGTGTAACTAAAAACAATAATACATAGACAATATATACTTCTCTCTAAAGCGCCGAATTTATTTAAAACAGCCGTTTTTGTATGCTAAAAGCCTTTTCTGAGATACTTGTATTAAACTAAGAAGAAAACTTATGTTTCGCTTTTAAGGTTTCTTCACCATTCAGTTGTTTGACGTGAATTATACAAAGAGAATAGAGTCTCAAATCTTCCTATAGGAATTCGCTTTTTAAACACATGACTGCGACGTCAGTCTGCTGTTCTCCCAATACCGAATCTCAAGTAACAGGAAGCAGACAGAAGAATAAGCTTTTCCAACAATAGCTTTAGAAGCTGTACAGAAATAAATACTCTTTAGAAAAAGTTATGCCAATTTAACAATAGATTTATTTGTACAGGCGACGACTTGACTTCAGAGGGTAGCTTTTGCTACCCTCGGTCTGTTGCCAGAACAGGAATATGTCCTGTACTGACCGTGAAGCGTTTTGTCTGGGGGCAGTAATTGCGTTAGAATTTAGTTGTCGAGTGGTTATCCTCCCCCTGTGGGAGGCGCCCTCAGCTTTGGGTGTATTTTTGTCGTAATGAGGTTAGATATATTTGTTTAGCCATTAGCGCTTCTTGTACGCAATTACGATTCGTATTTGAACTCGCCATCAATAAATTAACTGTTGACCTTATCTTATTCTTTTATGCAGAAAATCAACATCATTGTGGACATAATCTAGTTGTGTGATTCAGCTGCAAATATTTCGCTATCTGATGTAGTTATTACATAATGAATTATAGAAAATTTGTAGAGAAGGTTTTTTAACAATACTGATAAGCCATGGACCTTATTGGATTATACATTTAAAATTTCTTCATTTAAAACACGGCCTTTCGCCTCTCCCTTGCTGCATTCCCCCACTTCCGCCAACGGACAAAGCTTACAGATAAATCCCCATATATTGGAAGAACTAAAACAAAATATCAGAAATTAAATCCGAAACATTAGTGGCCCAACTTAATCGTGTGAATCAGAATGTGTTCTCCCGATATAATGCTTGTTTAGCCGAGGGTGGACATTTCCAGCATCTTCTATAAGGTGCGCCCGATCAGATTTAAATGAAGAACCCTGTATTCCATCTATAGTAATCTGGTGGTCTTATGCACTTTCTCCAATTTCTTTTAGTATTTTGAGTCCATCTTTCAAATAGTTGACACCCGATTATGAATAATGAAATCCAGAGAACAATGACGACGATGATAATACGATTTTTTTTCTGTTAAATTTATTTTTGGGGATGTATGTTTACACTGATATTGCAAAGCTAACAATTATACTTTTGAACATTGAATATACGATATATTCAAAATTTTCACTCAGAAATGAGTTAACTTTAAGTTTGGTAACGATAAAACAGCCTATAGAATTTCTTAGTAACATTCCTTAAGGGTGATTTTACAATGATCACACATTAAAACTAAAAATTCAAAATAGTTTACAAGAAATGAACATCAATACGGTCCATAATTGCTGTAAATATGACAATAGCGGGAAGAAAAGGTGCTGAGCAGCGCTTAAGAGAACTTAATTGATTAATATACATAAAGCACAAAATAAACATTTGTATAAAGTGTATATATTACAACGCTATTGTCACTCAGTTGAGCCAACGAGTGCCCATTTGTTTCCCGTTAATGATATTCCTCATTATCACTGTGTCCACCAGTTCATGGCCTGAAGGGAATAAAGGGGAGATAACAGGCATTTCACGTAGTGTAACCCGAGTTTTGTCAATATCCTAGCAAGCGTTGTTCTGCTGGTTACGTTGCCAAATTATCTCCAACATTATTCGCGCTATGCTTACTCTCCTAATTTCTCCTCATTTCAGTTGACACAATATGTTTTCCATCCTAATTTCGTCTATCTTTGTAGTTTCTACGTTAACGTTCTAGTGTCCGTTGATATTTCATAAATTAATATGCTTTCTAGTCATTTGAACTGTTTGACACTGCCCTTTACACGGAAGAAAACCTATTTGCACCAAAGGGATTACCGTCAGTTCAGCCCAATGGGAAGCTTACGTGATGGATTCCTGTGTTTCGTTCCTGTTTTTGCGAAGGCAAGGATGACACGACCCGTCAGTTACCGTAGCTTTGCTCTATTTCCAGACTGCACGCAGTGACGATGTGAAAGGGCTTTAATCACCAGAGCTGCCTTGTGACATGCACTCAGTCCCGGAGCCTGTCTAGCAGCCCACCGTCTTTATTCCTTTCCAATTCGATTACGTCCGCATAAAAAGGGGCTTCCTTTGTTCTCTTGGAACAATATTTCATATAGCATCTGCCACGCCATACTGTTCTATGTTTATAAACAAATAGTTGATCTTAAATTATTCCCACATCTATTCCTGCATGTTTCATGTTATTAATTATCAGGACTAGATTGGGTTCAGAGAATCTTAGAACCTTATTCAGATTATAAAGCTAAATGCTGAGCAACTTTTATGACAATGCAAACTGTCCTTGTGGTAACTAAATGTACGTTAACTAAGAATATAGAGAATAAAGGTGCAAACAGAGATGTCTTAGTAACATAAAAGATATGACAATGCCCGACGGACAATGTCTGCTATAGCACCCGTTCCCTGACAGACACAGAAGTGCAGAACAAGAAGCAAAAAACTGAGAGAAAAGACATTTTTCTTAGACGCCTTACATTATAAAATATCAGATATCACAATCAAGGAGCACTTGTATTGGAAATGTTCTGCATTGGTTAGTCAATATGAATTTGGCAAGTTGTTTTACATATGACTGTTAACGTATGGATTGCATTAAGTTTAATGACATAGGGAGTCCACAATCGTAAATCATCGGCAGATAGAGATTGTTTACAAAGGAAATATTGATTCAGAGAGTTGTATTCTTGCCCATGGTAGCACATATTTCTTTAACCAGGAGAAAAGTTTCTACTTAAGCGCCTTTAATCAGGGAATAAATCACCGGCTTCGGAAGAGGAAGTATATTCGAAATTACTTGGCAATCGTAACTATTCTTGATCACTAACTTGCAGGAAAATAAATCAGAGCCCTTCTAGGATAGCAGGAGCAAAATACTAACACATAGGACAGGCAAGGTAGATAAATAATGAATAGAAAAGACAATGAAAAATGGACAGATACGGAAGTCCTAAGGAGGCAAACCCTTCAGGCATACTGTTCTAAGTGGGGCTTGAACCCATCTGCAGAAACTTTCCATTACTCCAAAAACAGAAGTGAATAATGGGATGGACTAAAAGGAAACCTGCTTCGATACGAAAAACTGGATAGCCCAACCTTTAGTTGAAAGAACATATTTTCTCTATCCAAGTTTAATTTTGAAATTAATTCAACGTAATGCTTTGCCGTTATTCTATTAATTTGTATAAATCTTTATTTCTGACATATTAATTTATGAAACATATTAAGGGGATATCTCAGCAGCGTTGCGGCCCGACGAAACTCCAAACATATTTCGGTACGGTTGCACTGGCAAGATACCTGGAAACTAAAGAAGGAACAACACTGAGATTGACATGTGTACGACACTTCCCTTCCATACAGCTTGTATGTGTGATTGATATGGTGATGGAAAAGAGTCCAAAAGAGACCAACAGAAACATCAGCTGACTGAGAAGTAGATGTTCCAGTGTTTAGAAGTGTACATATACACCACTCTCAACCATACGGCTGGAGTTCAGATACCCATTTGATCTCCGGCACATGGACCAACAGTAGGGTCCCCATAGACCAACAGAAGCACCAAAAGTAGGTTTTCCTGGGTTTGAAAGTATACGCATACATCACCACTACACATACTGTGGTGTTGACATGCCAATTTGATATCTGGTACAGGAAGCAATTAGTTAAGCCCCTGGATAGCAATACAAACAAAAACTTGAGAAGTAGATGTGCCTGAGTGTGTACTCTCTACCACTAATATTGCAAGGTTCACGATGCGCTAGGGAACACCACAGGTCACTCTACCTTGGCCACCACATTGATCAAGTTCAGTGTCATCAGGCCACCTAAACCGAGGTCACACTTTCTCTACTCACCAATTCACGTGATAATTTTGCTCCGAGGATTGCAGTAAAAGTAGAGAATGAAAATTATAAGTATGTATTATTGTTTTAATATTATTTAATGCGTAAATTGAATACGTAAATACAGTGTAATTGAGTATTCATAAAGTGAAAATAAATAACATTTGCATGAAATTTCAATGGACAAGTGAACGCTTAAAATGTTTCTTTTAGAATATATAGATGAGTTCTGCTGCATACCAGACAAACATTTCATTATTTTCGTTGCCATTAAATGCCTTACGAGAACAGCAAACAAGGGTTATATCATTATAACTGGTACGTTCACTTAAGTCACACTATCTCTATTCATATTAATGTTGCATGAAATGTAGTTCATATTACTGCAAAATCCATTTTTTTTTTATTTAATAGGTTGTCATTCAATCGCTAATATAATGTAATTCATTGCCTCAGTTAACTGTAAGGAACACGGTTTAAATTACGTCATAGCGAGTATTCAATCTATACTGTAACATTTACCAGCTGCAAGTGTGCTGCTTTGTTAGTAGTGTCAGAAAGCAAACCAGACCAGGGGTATGGAGAAGACGGCAGTATAACAAGACCTCTGGTTTCCGCGCCCTGAAATTTGCCGATTCGCATTTTTATTGTTATGCACTTTACATGCGCTGGAACTAAAACTACGAGTATAAAATTCAGATAATGGAATGGTACTTTAAAGAATAAAGATAAGTTAAAGGTATTGTTACAAGAAAAGGGCATCCATTTGACAGACGCATTACAGTTTGCCGGGGAAAAGAGGAAAAGTTGGAAACTACAGAGGCATTACTCCAGTGCAGGGCTGCCAATGGAAGGGACACGAGGTTCAACTCATCCTTCTCTTTTGTTCCTCGGTTTGCCTACCGTCCCAGGAACTTCTATTCTATTAGCACTGTGTCGCGCAAAGTCCGGCCACCACAACACACGAAGTAGAAGGGAGAAAGATGAAGAAAAGTACAAAATGGCCTGACAGCTCTTGGGTTTTAGAACAGGAACTAAAACTTGGTGCCTAACCGCTTCTGCAACCCCCTTGTAATTTTACAGAGGTTTCAGCATCGAAATATTACGTGTGTGATTTTCTATATTTATTCAATTTTATTATTTCCCGTATAACAGTGATATGACTTTTACGTACATATATGTACTTCAGAACAGCTTAATGCTGTAACATTATGGAAGTTTTAACCAAATGCCTAAGCATTTGAAAATTGTAAAACTTGCATTGAATTTGATTAAAACATTTTAACCACAGCAATATAAAATAAGAAAAATAATAAATTCGCTAAATGAAAAAATACAGCGTATCAGATCACATACGCATGACGTAATATGTTTGCTAATCAGTGTTTCATTTATTTCAACGCTAATAAAATAAAATGGAAGGTAATGATAAAACTATAGAAAATATGGATTATACTCTTGATATTTTAAACGAAGCCAACAGTGCTGAGAGTTTATTAATTCAACAAAAATCGAAAGTTGTTTACGAAAAAGAATATGAAAAGATTTGTGGGTGGAGAAATGAGATGATTCTTGTGCTTGAATGCTGCTGCAGTTGTAGACTGACGATTTCAGGTTTTCTTACACACATTGTAGAAAGCTATGCTGTGATGGTGGTGACGTAGTTGCCGTCTTGTTCCCATAGTAATTAAGTAGTTCATTTTCTGAAATTGGTGCCAGAAATAAGGTAATTTCGCACAATTTATTCCGTCATGAGCCGTTTAAATGCTAGGATTGCATAAAGAAATAATAATAAAGTTTTGCTCATGAGGCTAGCTATTTGTGTATTTCTGAATTACATGTTACTATAGCGGTTATTGAAAATGGAAAATACAGTAGCAAGTAAATGCAGGATATCAAAGATTATATCATGAAACTTCTAGAAATGTCGTGGAAACACTTGACTACTATTAACTTAAAGGGGTCTAGATAAACATGTGACAGTAGCACGGTACAGTATCCTTTGATGAAAAATATTACACGCCCTTAAGAACTGTGATGTCCTCTACAAATTAAACACACAGCTGCTCCTTCGTGTTCACTCATAGCTAGCTTCTCTAGACTTAAAGCAGCTCGCACGGGCTCAAGATCATTGTGTGTATTCCTTGCCTTGCCTTCCCTTCTCTGTATGCATGGAAGTGATTGTCGACTCTGCACTCGACGTAGTCTCCCAAGAGTCCTCCGTTCCCCTTAAATAAGCTTGCAGTATGCATGTGGAAGTACGTATCTAGAATGCATGAGCGAATACTGATATACGAGCTGGTTTAAATGAACCTGAACGCTAGATGTATGAAACTCCATTGAGATTCTTCACATTCATTCAGATTTCTAGATTTTTAAACACTGACATTTCTTCAACCACAGAAAATAGTTTTAGTAACATGAATATGGTAGGCCTTTCTAAGTTAATAAGTGTCATAATATTAGAAATGAAGAAATACTTCCTCTGTATTTTTAAGGAATGGATGCATTTATAACGCACTTGATAATTTAAGGGGACAAGGTAGTGTGTACATCTTAGTGAGTTAAGTTAAATATCACAACTCAACAGTTTTATGAGGAATTATTTTATACACCATAGTGATTATTTTAAGCGGTTATTTGCTGTGGCTGAGTCCATAAAAATTGTTTCATCCAGCAGAAAAATAATAAAATTGACTCTATAAAAAATGTGAATTCTGCACCTTTTCCTCTGAAGCTACTTGCAACACAGTCGTACTTTTGCATGACTGTTTCTTTGTATAATCAGCTCTTTTCTGCACCTCAAAGTTTCGTTTTGCGTATCAGTTTACTAGAAATTTAAAAAACAATGGACATTTTGAAATGTTGTTGTTGTTGTTGTTTTCTAGTGCCTTGCATCTGGCAATGAAGCCATTAGCATTCGTGCTTTCCAATACTTTTGAACTGTAGTTTCTTCTGATCTTAATGCTTCACAGGTCTTCAAGTGTTCTTCATTCATTTCTGCTGGATCGTTACACAGGACACATATCGGTGAGGCTGAGATACCTATTCTGTAGAGATGACTTGCCAAGCAGTCATGATTTGTCAATAGTCGGAAGGCTGCAACAGCTGTTTTCCTTGGTCTCTGGGGGATTATATCTGGATTGGAAAGTAGTGTAATCCATTTTTTATCTTTGGCATTTGTTTCTATTTCTTGTATTGTCGGAGAGCAATGTATATAGCCTCTATTTCTCCATCATAATTTGTTGTGTCTCTGCCAACAGAATGATAAAAGGAAAAATGTGAACATGTAACTCCAGCTCCAGTAAGGTTTTCCTTCGAGGATCCATCAGTATATATGTGCAGCCATTCTTCTGTGGGATATCTAGTATTGATTGTTTCCAGAGCTAGAAGTTTCTGTATTTCTTTTGGTGTGTCTGATTTACTTATTTCCTCTATTAATTCCAAATTGAAGGTAGGTTGCAATAATTCCAATGGATTTTCTCTAATAAGTAGATTTTCTCTGGTGTTAGGAATGTTCAATTTGGATTTAATCTGTGTTACCTTTTCTAGGAAACTACTATGAGTTTTAAGGATTGAAGGGGGGAGGTTCTCTTCTGTCCATTTAGAGTTTGGCAGTCGTAACATTTTCTCGTGTTGGAGCAATGCTTGTTCTTCTATTTTTGTTGTTATTGATGGGGTCCGTGTTAAGGCAAGCATGGCATCAATAGGTGTGGATTTAACTGCTCCAGTGATTAGGCGAAGAGCCTAAATGGGGCTGCTCAAGGAGAGTCCTTAACACAACATACAAAATGTATATTAAACCAAACCTCTTGTACTGTTCTGAAGCTTTAATAACAGCAGCAAATGCTAACATCAATAAACTTGAACAAATACATTTTGAAATGTTGTTGCTTTCTTAATATGGATAATGTTATATTATAAAATTATTAAGATTCATAAAATTCAACTGTGTACTTGTACTTAAATTTCGGCTCTCTATTTTTCATACTTTGAGAAAAAGGTGCGAGAATATAGGTAATGTAAAACGTTTAATGCTGATATTACCTACGGTAGAAGGGTACAGGGTGGGCAGCAGTGGGTGTCACACACTGCAACCTTAGCACATCTATTGTGGCTAACTACCCCCAGGAGGAAGGGATGAAATAAGACCACAGGCCGCAGCCAGAATACCAAAGATACTGTAGACACGTGCAGAGGTCCCAAATATTTCCAAGCACGATGACTCGTCCCGTTGTCGGTTTGGGTGGCTCAGTTGGTTAGACCTGACCTCAGATCCCAGGTTGAGGATTCTAATCCAGACCAAACCGATGGATTTTATGTGTGCTTGAAAGCAACAGTCTCATGTCAGTAGATTTACTTTACACGATCCGCACCTCACACTCACATCCGCACCTACGTCCGATACAGGTGAAGAAAAGCATACCGCTTGCTTGGAAATATCTTTTAGCGTTATGCAATATGTTTTCCTCGGCCTAACTACACATTTCTATGAACTGATTAAACGCCAAGCTATGCTTTCAGTATAATGTTCTAAAATGCCATAATTTGTGTAGCCCGCATTAACAGTCCTCTTTTGGGAATTATAACATTCTATAATTTTTATTTCGCTTTTCCTCCTCCATTTATATTAGAGGTCGCACGGGCACACATTGTGAGCTGCGGCCCAACCCGAGCCCCAGAAGAAATTTGAGGGTAGAAAATTTCCTTTTCCATAAAAAAGTTTCTACAACGGGCGACCTTTTTACAAATGTCCCACTAGCCTGCCGTATGTTTGTTAATCAAAAATCAAGGGACACCATAGATTATAAAGGCAAAGAATCATGATTACTCAAAGTGCTTAGACGACACGCTAGATGGCATAAACTATGATGTATAAAGTATTATCAGTAATGAGGTTCGCTCCTAAGATAAGCATTGAATTATGCCAGGGCTTTTACGGAAGTAATCTAACTCTACCATCAGCTCCGAGAATTCCTAGTACAGAAATGCTGCAATAATTATGCTATTCGGAATGTCGACACCAGTGACCAAAAACATACGATAAATTATTTTGACCTCTTAATTTCCAAGCCCGGATCCGGTCCGAGCCCGACAAACATTTTTCAAATTAGGCCCAAAATCAGAACGCGGGTCGGGCCGTGTCCAGGCCCGAGAAAGTTATTGCTCTTCACACTTACTTTACTATGGTGTTAAACTTTGAGTTGGTATTACTTTTGCGTAGTATATTAAATACATGAATTCATTCACACCCATTTTCATACATTCCAGTTTCTAATATAGTTAGGAGATACTCCTAATTAAACCATACAATCGAGAATCGGACTCGAGACCTCTAGATTTGAAGATTATCCTGCTAACCAGCTGGCCCCAAACGTAACTCTTCCTATAATTGTTTTATTCATTTTTTACTATTACGAGAAGTGATAACAAGCAAACGTCACAAGGTTGATATTCCTGGAGTTTCGTCAATTATACAGAAATTGGTAGTGTGCAGTAATTCCAACGCATGCAGTTGGCAACTATGGAGAGTTTCAGCCACCAGCCACACCTACAGCGCTAGTTCTAGGTAAATACAAATAGTGACTTGTTTGGAAAACTGGTCTCGCGAAGACATCCGAGGTTATTCGATTTCTGTGGAACGGTTTCACTGGAACATCATCATCCACCCTCACTACAGCCCGGACCACGCTCCAAGCGACTTTCTCTTTCTTCCTCGCTTGGAGAAACATTTAGGGTGCCGAGGGTTTTCTTAAGAAAAGGAGGTGAAACACCTCCTGACAATGTGATTGAACACGTAAGCACAGGATTTTTGCCAGAAGGGAATATTCATACTTATCTCCTAATGTATATCCTATTAGTTGGGTGAGTTGGTTGTGTTGAATAAAATGTAAACGTTTCACTACCTTAGTTCCAGGTAACTCCTCATATTCATACTTTTTAACTCCGCACATAAGTTGTAACGTTTCAAGTTAAAAACAAAATCCTCACTCCAGCCTGGCATCGAAACCCGGCCCTTTGGCTGAGGTGCCAGAATAGTGACCACTCGACCACAGGGCCAGTGAGTTTACCTTTTTTAAAGCATTAATGATGACAGTCTGCGTAATAAAAGATAATAGCTCATACCCATTTATGGCGAAAATTGCTTATTATATTCAATAATTGTTGTGGTGAACATTGTAAAGCAGCTACCATAAAGCTATCTTGTAAAATCGCTGTTGTTCTTTGTCCTAATAATAGGATTGTCCCACATCAAAAGCATGAATTAATTAAGATGATTTGTTAACCATGATGATTCATATATTTATCTTACTGAAATGCATGCCACTTTACGGAGCTTCCTCACATAGCGAGGAAATTCAGAGAAATTTTGTTAATTATTTCGCTCTCTCTGTTTTCCCTCCCTACGTCATTCTGTCTTTTCTCTTATCTCCCTCCAACTTTTTCTTTCCACACGCAAGCATGCATACAACACAAAAGTCAGAATGAAAAAAGAAGAATGCATGCACTTATTTGAGCTTCCCCTTATCTTACCTACGTATATGATAATTAAATTATTATGTATATTTTTAAAGCAAAATAGATGTAATCAGAATCATATTATTGTAAACATCACGCTTAGGGGATCGGCAACTTGGCTTTATAATCATTTGTACAGCAATTAACTTATCATAAACTCTTCATAACAAATTTAGTTACATAGTTAGGTTTTTCTTCTTGTTATTGTTTTTCATTATCATTATTTTTTCCATTTTTGATAACTCTGACTTGTACTTCACTTTGCAGGTTTATTTGTTCACTACTATATGTTATTACATGTAAATTTTCTTTGCGTTTTTCATTTCAATGTTATGTTTTATTAAGTCGAAATTACTTCAACATTAAGCATTAGTTTGAAGGAAATATTAAAATGAGTTAATGAATTATTGGAAGCAATAGCTTGAAATAAATCTCAACCAGTGGAGTGTAGTTACGTCTACTATATTTCTAAAAATAATAGTAATGTATGACTGAGTATAATTTAGTTTGTGATTTGATCTTGATGTCTCTAAGCTGGTCAATATGGTTAATGTTATAGTGAAGGATTTCCCCTTGAACGAAGCTCGGTCTAGCAACTTCAATCTATCTCAGTGTGTGGCAGGGCACGGTTTAAATTTTATACCTATATTTATGATCGTCTATTATGAGCTGATTATTATAAAAGACCGCAATATGCAACATTTTAATGTTGTATACTTTCTAGTTTTGACCTTCTTTTTTTTTTTTTTTTTTTTTTTTTTTTTTTTTTTTTTTTTTTGCCGCAAACAGAATATTTGTTTATGGAATAGTTTTAGAGTTCTTAAAAATCAACAATTTTTAAGTCGCTATTACTCTTGATAGGTGTATTGAAACTTCTTGTAAATCAGATTCAATGGATATAGTGTAATAATACCAAAATATTTCATTAAATCATACAGCAAGTATCACGTGTGGGGCAATTTATTCCCTAATAATGCTCAAAATATGATTTTGACTTGTCTATTTTTCGCTGTTATTTTTCTACTACGATCAGTTCGATTTTCCCGCTTCATGTTTTCTCGTGATTTGGCGGCGAAAACAAATAAGCGCGAAACGGCATCTTTTAACTTCCGCTTCAGTCGCTAGGGAACTGAACACAAGAACCCTGGAGTCTCTTGCAGCACTCACAATACGCTACTACTTTGTGGTAATCTCATTCGGAGAACACAGAAAAACTAGCACTTAATAATATAATAATAAATAATAATCAATATTAATAATAACCATCGTCATATCATCATATAATGATGATAATAATAATGGTGATAATGACGATAATAATAATGGTGATAATTATAATGATGATGATGATAATGATAATTATAATGATGATGATAATAATTATAAAGATGATGATGATAATAATTATAAAGATGATGATGATAATAATAATTATAATGATGATGATAATAATTATAATGATGATGATAATAATAATTATAATTATAATAATAATAATAATAATAATAATAATAATAATAATAATAATAATAATAATAATCATCATCATCACACGATTGAGCATGAATGTGGGAGATGCATAACCAGCACTTTGTGACCTCAAGAATAAGTCATTATCTGGCTTGGTGGCTTGCTCGCTTATACGAGTAGCCATTGGAATGTTCGAGAAATTTTAGAATGCTCGTGTGCGGCGAGAAGGAAGTTTTCAAAATAATGTCGTTAATCTCTCCATAGCACTTCTGATATTCACAAGGATGGGAGCACTTATTTCTTCAACCGGCCATGCGGTTGATCAGTCGACGCCTTCTACTGAATAATTGGACCATATTGTAGCTGCCTGCCAGTATTGGAACAATAAAATGATGGCATAACCTTTTGCAAAACATTAACAAAAACGTTTAAATAATTAATTATAAATATTTAAATCACACAATTTAAAAAACTGAAGTAAATGAAGGGATACAAACCAAAATACAAAAAAAAAAAAAAAAAAAAAAAAAAAATGCTGTTAATGACACTGTCAAGTACTATGATCATTATCAGTGTCGTTGGTGTGCCAGAATTTCGCCTCGCAGTTCATTGACATGTCAGAAAATCGATGGGGCTTTCGCCTTTAAGCACAGTTAAAAGCTAATGGTCTGGTCGGGTTTGAACCCGTAACCATGGGATCAGTAATTCAGCAACTAGCATAATTTTGCTATACGTTAGTTCCTTATAGGGTGTGATCGATTTACACTCTCTTTATGAAAAATAAGATTAATTAGCTACTATAAAGTTCTATGAGTTGAGTAGTAGTTCATATCCCACCATGCTGTATACCCCCCCCCCCCCTTGTTTCTCCTAATCCTTTAGATGCGCCAGGGTAAGTGTCTGAAATAAATTCAGGACCTATACTCAGTTTAATCACTGTAATACCGTTTAACTGTATTATGCAACTCTATAGACCAAAATAGAAGTGTGAACGTACATTTGAAAATAATTTAGTTACCGTAATACACACCACTACATTCTACTTTATAAACCTAAGTTAAATAAAGTCTATATAAGAGGTAAAATGGACATTTAAGCACAGAGGCTATTTACGACTGAAGCATAGACGAAATTTGGCCACTGTGGATGGATGGATCCGTGCACAATCCTTATCCATACCAAATGGCAGTAAATCATTCCAATCCTAAAATGTGCTTCGGTAATACATACATTTTGGGATAACTGCATTCAATAAGAACAGATTACTTCTAATATGAGTACCGGGTAACCTGCCCTGCCATTAATAGCCTCACAACGAGAAAGTTTCGTATTTAGTATTGCTATTGAGGTGATTTAGTAGCAGTCATAAAAATTGCTTAATGCATAAAATTTTAACTAAATTGGATGGCATGGCCCAACCAACTAAACCAGAAACTTACTGATGAGAAATTGGAAGCCACTCATTAGCATAGTGCAGATTATATTTCAATTTCATTTAAAATAAAAATTGAGTGTAAACCATGCAAGATATTTAAATTGACTCTTGAGAAAATGCAAATACACTTGTTTACCCAAGATAATTTAAGATACAGTTTACACATTTATAAATTAATAAACACACGGTGGAGAAAATAGGATCTTTTACCTTTTGTGCTGGATCAGTACACTAGATCTTCGGTTGATATTAGAAACGTGTTGTTTACCTGGAAGGAGGAAAAAAATCGTGATATAAAGAACGTCAAAAATAACGAACATTTGCGGGAAAGTTCCTTAAACCTAAACAAAAAACAATATTCAAGTAAATATATTTTCAAAATGCTTTCCTTATGAATTCTGGTGACAGTCACACATGAAGTAAGTTTAAAAAACACTATGTATACACTCGTGTGGGGCATTCTTTTATGCAACTTGAAGTAATGCGAAAATTAGCGTGAATGCTTTGCTGGAATTCTTCAGTTGGTATTGATTTGCCACAGTTGAACTCAGTCGGTAAATTAGGTATAATTAATTCATATATCTTGGGCAATTAGCTAGAACACAGTAAGCCTGGTATAATTACTTAAATTAAACTAAGATTAGTTTAATCATACTGGCTTCTATTCACTAATTGACTCTTACTTACAACAGAGATTATAAAAATATACTTTCATTCGCCATGATGTGATAGTAAAAGCAGATTTAATTCGTCCTACTACGTTCATTTCATTCAAACTTTCATTCATTGACACTCCATTTAATAACCGCCAACATTACTCATCAAATTATAAATGGCGGAACGTCTTATCACCGTTAAAATCTTATAATCATCTTTTTACTTCTATACACATGAATTACATACTATGTACATTGTACGTAAAACGTAGATGAGCAGATGATTATATAGATGTTCTTACATATGGTTGTTAAATAATTATGAAATTAATTATAATTACTCTGGAATTGAGCTTTTCCTATGGCTTAATACGTCGTACATCGATGTTATTTATTAAAGTTTATTTAAAAGTCAACGAATTTACTTACGTTAAAGAAGATCGTTTGTGAATATTTCGCACACACTGAATTCTAATTTATTTGTTGAACTTGTATCCAAGGATTTGCCTATAAAACAATAGCTCATCGGCAATGATGTTCATTCGTTTACTACTCTGTTTAGCTTCGAGATTTTTAATGCTAGTTTTCTTTATATTTATTACATTTCCGTGCGAAATTCAACTCGATTTGATCCCGTTCCCATTTCCGCGTTTCAGTGTTGAATTCAATCGAGAAATGACATCGCTTTGGATGTGCAAGGCTCAAGCAGAAATAATTCACGCTTTTAAGCTGGTCACTTGCTTTATGTTGGTGAATCTGTAAAACTGTTTTTGCGTATTTTAACAAGGTTGTTCCGAGGTTAGTGAATGTTTTGATAAGATTATATTTTGAGATTATACGAACAATAAAATTCGCTTTGTTTTATTTTATACCAATTTCGCTAAGAAAACAAAATAACGAGCGTACATCGTGTTACGAATGTAGTAGAAGTTAGCATCTTTGCCGGATTTAAATCGATAAGTGTTTCCATGCAACGCAATTTCTACCCACTCCTACGAAATAAGCGGATGGGATCCAGTGGTTGAGCTTCGTTTGAATCCGCGTTTCCATGCCGTATTCAATCCGGAAAAAACTCAATACCTATGGAAATGTAAATAGTTAAATTCATTCATACTCTCTCTCTCTCTCTCTCTCTCTCTCTCTCTGTCTCACACACACAAACACAAACACACATTTACATTCTTACACATGCTTCCAGACTCTAGCGAAGGACGGGGAAATAATCCTGGCTAAACAAAAATAACCATCTTCCTGCCGGGAATCGAGCGAGCCATCTTGTTTAAGAGATCTAATGTGGAAAAGCTTTCAGAAAAGCATAAATAAGAGTGTTTCAAATCTGTTTCCGCAAATAATGTACTGTAAAAATGTTATTTAAAGGTTGTGTATGTTATAAAAATAAGCAAAATAACGTAAAACTCACCCACAATACATAAATTGCTGCAGATTTTCCTGTGTCACAGATTTTAGGGCAACAATGCGGCAAAGCCTACTAAAACTACAATCATGGCATACACAGAAGTACACAACTGGTATAACAATAAATAGATCTGCTTTTCGTTTTCTTCTCGTGATGTTTAATCTTTAAGTTGAGTTACAGGTTAGTTTTCTTAATAGTTTACAAAGTATAAATATGACATATGACCTTTGAAGATTACCATGTGATATCTTTGTAAATTACGAATAATGATAGCACTGGCTGTAGGAGAAACGTCTATAAATTATAAATAATACACTTACAAACTGAGAATCAAGAATAATTTTCTTACAAGTAACTGGAAGCAATAATTCCTGCCTGACCCCAACTCAAAATCATCACCAATGCTCAAACTGTCTCCTGCTTAATTCTATGCTCTCGCCGAGTCATGGACTCGCATTGAGGAAGTCCTGGGTTCGAATCTCGGAGAGGGGCAGTTATCCTGACATTCAGTTTTACAGAGATTTCCCTTATCCTAAGAAGTCGGTCTGGGTGGCTGGCCTACTGATCCCAAGGACGCGGATTCAAATCTGTCCCGGACCGATTGTTTGTGCTTAAAAATACAGCTTCACGTCAGTAGATTTACTGGCATGTAAAAGAACTCCTGTGGGAGGAAATGCCGGCTCACCGGCGACGCTGATGTGATCCTGGCAATTGACAGCGCCGTTAAACAACAAAACTATTTTGCTATGGAAATCATATTGAAGCAATGTCATGAGCAATCACTTTTACATTAAACCGTGCTATGAAAATAAAAGAATTCAAAAAGTGAACTTTGTTAGGACGAGCGGATAGTTGATCAAAATACGTATTTCAGAACCATTGCTTTTAATGGCTGTTAACCGTTTTTTCAGAATTGTTTACACACAATTTCTAAATTCTGCTTCAGAGGAAGAGATTCACAATGCAGCAGTAGTTCTTCACTTGAATATGAGGAAAATTTGCTCAGTGAATTCCCAGTCCAGCTGGTTTCAGAATGCATTAACCTCTCTAGCTGACTTAACAAAACTATCTGTTTCTAGCTATTCCTGTTATTTTTTCCTTCACCCGAACGCTTATTTTCGAAGTTAATTCTAAGACCATAGACATTATTAGTGAGCTCAGACTCAGTATGGAAAGTGAAACAGCTAGAGACATTGCTGTTAGTGAAATCATCAGTACATTTGCATCACATAACGCACTCCGTATGGTCTAGTTTCACTAGAGATCAAAGCGAGCTCACTGCGGTTTTATAAGTACAAGCACATCAAACAGCAGATAGAAATATTTGCTTAATGAGCGAGTAGGGTTTAAGGGTCGTCAACAACTAGATCATTTTGGCACGAAATATGCCGTTGATATTGGGTGTCAATCACTATATGTAATTTTAATAAATACTTCAATAAAGGCTAACGAATACTGGCTTTGTTTATAAGGGAATATACAACACATTGCATACAATTTCTGCTTGTACCTGTTGTAATTGATAATATGAGTTATTCATTTTATTTTAGGGAAGCCTATATTTGCAAGCGGGCCCATATAGCATTCGTTAGGCCCTGGAAATTGGAAGGGGACAGGCTTCACATGGTTTGCCTCTAGATGAGGTGAACCACTCCTGTTTCCGGAGAATGGTATCACGCATATAGGGATTTAACTCTGAGCCCCGAGAAATTGGGAGGAGCCCCCTTGCTTCCAGCTGCAACATCGGCGCTCTCATTCTCTGATATGCCAGCACGAGAAGATATACCGAGCGGGATGGCGCAGGCGGTAAGATCTCTGGTCCACATTTGGGAGGTCGCGGATTCGATTACCGCGGCCGACCTTCCTGGCCATTTTTTTTTTTTTGGGGGGGGGGTTCCCGGGTCACTCAGGCGGATGCTAGGAAGGATATTTTCCTTACATTCCCAAATCACTCCTTTTCCGTTTCTTTCTTTCTTTCTCTATCCGGTCTTCCAAGTAGTGTCTGCAGGGTCGCCGGTAGGATGAGCTGTGGAGGAGCTTGTGGCTGGAAATAAAGAGTTTGGCTGAGGGGAGGCGCTGCGGTAGGCTGGTCGCCCGCCAAGGGGACTGATTGAGCATCCGGAGCTTACTGAGTGGTATGCTCTCAGTGGCTACCTGTAACTCAGTCAGGCTGAATAACTGCCTCCACCCATTAGAGGCCCTCAGTAACAGTTCTGCTTGTGATGCATTCTGGCCGCCTGCTGGGTACTCCAAATTCATCCTTCCTCCCGGGGTCTGACTTACATACAATAAACCATCGGCTGACGTGTCGGAATTCCCTCCGCGACAGACAAGACTAGAGAAGTATGAGAAGATATCCACACTAGCAGAACCTGCTTACCCGAGCTTGATATTCCGTAATAAAGCAGCTGAATATACAACAGTAGATTGTAGGCTGGAGCTTGCTGCCTTAGACTTGTGCAAGAGAGAGCGGCGCCCCAAAGGGCGTACTGAATGGAATTCGATACGCTTAAGCGATAGTCACATCTTTTAAGAGCTGGACGCTATATGATGGCGTAGAAATTCTATTAACATGCACAGGACATAAAAATTCTCATGTGTTGGATTCACAATTTCTCTAAGACTTCAAACTTTTCTCACAAACCCTTATTCCTCTATCCACTTTATATTATTGAGAAAATTACCTAATTGCTAAATATCTTGTAGGGGCAACGGGCTTTAACCTGCAGTTAATGTGTAGGTATCAATGAAGTGATAGATTTGTCATTATTGGATTTCTATGGTCATGTAGGCGGATTTTTACCTTTAGAACAATAATTGCTTCGCACTGACTTACGATGTGTTAATTTTTGGTACTGCATTACATTAGTCACATTCCCATTCATACTTTCAAGGCCTAGGGAGTCTGGAAAATAACCCTAATTACACAATCCCGCCCTCCAACCACGAATCGAACCCTGGACACCCATATTATGTATTTTACTTCTTGAGGAATGGAGCAAGACTGAAGATTTCGCGCTAGGTAATTAAATAGACGGAAATTGCGCAAATGAAGTTGCACAAGATACAAGGTGCGGTGGGAGATAACGGTGGGGAGCAATGGTTGGGGTACCGACTTCCTTGGACGTTAAGTGTCGAACCTTTTAAGACCTGGTCGCTATGATGAGTTTGAAATTTCATTCTCTTTGCCTGAGCAATAGATAAAAATAAGCAATAACATTCTTATTTGAGAAACGCACAGGCATTGGAAAATTCCAACAAATAACGTAGTATACATTCTCCCAAATAACACAATTGTGTATTTTAACGAGAAAAACATTTTTATGTAGTAAGACTGTCTATCTCTCACGATTTACCAGTCACACAAAAATCAGCCAAAATGAAGAGTACTTTTGATGCCATTCGCATAAAGTTCAAGATACACGTTTCATTGATCATGAAAATATCTTAAATATATCATAATTTAATCAAACTCGTTCAAGCCATTTTAGAGAAAATCAAAATATCGAAAAATGTATGTAAAAGGTGGGGGATTTTCTTGAAAAATCATTGTGTTACATCCTTATAAAATCTTTAACTTAATTACCAATTATGGTATTCGACTGACTTCATAATTAGAGTTTTCCTGTTCACAGACACACATTGACATACATTTACAAACTATTCACTCTTACTCATGCTATCAGAATCTAGCGAGGAGAAACAATCCTGGCTAAACAAAAATTCTCATGCTTTAGCTGGGAATCGAGCGAATAATCTTGTGTAAAAGATCTTATATGGGAAATATTTTAGAAAACAAGGAATAAAAGTGTTTAAAATCTGTTTCCGCAAATAACGTACTATAAAAATGGTATACAAGTTATTAAAAATAAGTAAAATAGCTTAAAAACTCACCCAAAATCAACAAATTGGTGCACAACAGAACTTTCTGCTCAGGAAAATGGTACAACAATGCAGCAAGGCCTACTAAAATAACAATCATTGCCTACACAGAAGTATGTCATTGATATACCAATGAATAGATTTCCTTTGCATTTTCTTCGAGATGTTTTAGGTTTAAGTTGTCACGATGATTGACTTCTCAGATCTAATTTATGTAAGACAAATCAAAATATTACCGATTGCAATATTTTACGTAGCTGGTTAATATTATCTTATCTTTCAAATCTCTAACTGAACCTTCAAGCTTCATGTATGGAAGACACTGAAGATTTTATAGCCATAGTATTACTTTCTCTACTGGTAAGTAAAGGAACTATTGCATTCCATCAAAAAATTCGATGTCGAGATTTCACTGAAAATATGTTTTGAGACCCGCTGAATGAAAAAAAAAAAAAAAAAAAAAAAACCAGTATTTTTACTTTCTCTACTGATAAGTAGAAGGAAGTATTGTATTCCATCCAAATAATCGATGTCGAGATTTCACCGGAAATATATGTTTTGATTCCAAACAAAGAAGCATTTTTAGAAAAGGGTCGCTGTGCGTGTGTGTGTGGGTATGTGTGCGTGCGTGCGTGCGCGCGTGCGTGCGTGTGGTGTCAGTCTGGACAGCATAACTCAAAAGCGAATAGTCGGTTAAAAACCAAAGTTGGTGTTTAAGTTTGTCTTTCAAGGATGCGACACGAAGATTTTCAAGAAAATTGCCCCACCCTAAACTACCCTATACATGAAAAAATTTTCAAAAATTTTTATTTTCTTGAAAATGGATCTAACAATTTTGATTAAAACGTCATATGTTTAAAATATTTGTATGTTCTGGCTATAGCCGCTTTAGTCCCCTTTACTCTGGATGACTTTTGAATAACTCATAAACCGTAAGAGATAGGCAAAATCTTAATGTACAGAAATGTAGATCTCGCTATAACACACACTTTAGGTCGGAATAATTTTTTTATAGAGTGAACCATTTCGTAGGTATTCTTTGTTATTTGCGTCAGTTTCGGAAAACTTAAAACTTTCGTGAAATGGAAAATTGTTGTTGACTTTTACTTTCTCTACTGGTAAGTAGAAGGAAGTATTGTATTGCACCCAAAAATTCGATGCCGAGATTTCACCGGAATTACATGTTTTGAGATCCCCTGAATCCAAAATAAAGCATTTTTAGAAAAAGTTTCGCACGCGTGTACGTGTGCGCGTGCGTGCGTGCGTGCGTGTGTGCGTGCGTGTGTGTGTGTGTGTGTGTGTGTGTGTGTGTGTGTAGCAGTTGCACAACTGTTAGGGACTTCTATGCGTCCCTGGGCTTCGTTGGCCCCACTCTCTCAAAAGCCTCCGGTCTCACTTCAACTCATTCCTGTCCCCTATGGGAGTGGAAGCCGCACTAGATCCATGTCGGGGTCGTACCTACTGGGTCAAGTTGTCCCCCTCCGATACACACACACACGCAAACACACACTCACACGCAAACGCAAACGCAAACGCAAACACACACACACACACACACACACACACACACACACACACACACACACACACACACACACACACACCCTTAAGAGTCTGGAATCACCAGAAACCGCATCTAACTCTATTTGCCAAACAAGGAAGTCATGCAGGAATTAACTGACAGCAAAACCAGGATAAATATGGCCAACGCTCTTATAAATAAGACCATTGCAGACATTATTCCAAAGAATAATAATTAAAATGTGTGTCAATTCCTCGCTATATGCTGGAGTGTGAATTGCAAACTCTATAAACATTCGTTTGGAATTGTCCACAAGTTTCTCAAGAATGTCAGGACCAGGTTTAGGTCATATTCCAAGTTTCAGGAGACAAGTTTTTGTACACCAGAGGCCATAGAGAAAATCTCGAAGTTCATGCTTCATACGTAAACAACCCAGACATTAGAGAAAAATAGATATGAAGGTAAACTCATGGTGAAGTCGTACATAGAAATGCCCCTAGCCATCTTATTTGACATGAAAATATCTCTAAAATGTGGTATTTTGGTCAAATAATTAAACCAGTTGCCAATATAGTTCGAAACATTTTCCATGTAAAGGATAGTCTGCGATATGTGAATTTTATTGGAAACCTTAGTGTCCTTGGAAGATGCGGAACTTCAAAACCACTGGCTTCAAAGACGCAAAAAAACCCATACACACAAAAAAGAAAAAGAAATCACACAACAGAGCACAACGCACATCAATAAACACACACGCAACAAAACGCACGCACAACAAAAAATATACACAAAACCAAATACATACACAAAAGAAAAACACACTGAGAAAAACACTCACAGTAAAACGCAAAGCACAAAGCGTACACAAAAACACACCAAAAACATATAAAAAAAGACAAAAACTCACACGCCCGCTTTATTGAGAGTGTCTGAAAACGTGAATTCTGTTGATATCTTATAAAGTTGAGTGAATACTTTAACTCAGTCTAGGCAGGCAGTAGAGAAAGTAAAATGTGGCCAAGGTTTAACGAATAGGAATCCAGCTATTTCGTTAGCTTTTCCCCTTTAAGGAAACAAAATATCTTTGTACCGTATTTGTTGCATTCACTTCCAAGTAACCTTCGAAGCGGAAGCTTGCAGTGTTTGTAGTAGCAAAAGCTTCCCTCCAGAGCAGCTCAGTTTTCAGAGATCAAGACGTGATCTGTTTACAGCCCAACTTTTCTATCTTCCATGAGAACGTTACGATATACACACGCACATCACTGGGTGAAAAAGAAGAAGAATTCATTACGAAGTTAGATCCACACTTACGAGTTTGAACATTTTGTTTCAGGGTTTATAAAACTAGGCCACCCCAGCTCCAGCACAAAGAAAAGGGTGGAGAACTTTCTCTTTGCCAACCAGCTCTTCCCCTCCTTCTAGAAATGTACAAACAGTTGGAGATTAGAGTCCAGTAGGGTGAGTGCAGATGAAACTGAAGTAAAACGGGAATCCGCACGAACTGCAAGAGAGTATGCAAATGTTTCTTAAGCTTTGGTTTCGCTTAATTGTTTATTTCTAAGTGGCCGCCAAGCATCAACTACATCCTTGCTGCGGTTACTTCTTAAACTTGTCCACTACTCTGCAGAATTATTTTCTTTCCACTGTATCTTTTCCTTGATTAGTGTTTTAATGGTCTTAAATGTTTTCTCGAGTTGATAGGTCCAGTTTCCGTTATATTCTATAGGTACATTTTCTTACATTCCAGGTCAATAGAATCGTGCTATATATAACCCGTTTTTGTCATGAATTCGTTAAAATTATTTTATTGAAGAATGCATGATTCGAATTAATAACAAAAACGGGTTACAGAGATGGTTCTAAAGACAGTAAATGATAAATTTACTTTCTGAAAGCACTGTTCTGAGATACTCGTTTCATTCATCGTCCCAAATGATCTATCAGAGTAATGGACGTTTAAGTTAATAAAAACTTGATGTGTTGGACTCACATATCTTTTCCCAATCTTGTACGAACTACTCTCACAAACTCTTATTTCTCTTTCATCTTAATGTTAGCTGAGATAAAAATTGTAGAAATTATCTAATTACTAATTTTCTTGTAGGTGCAGGGCAATACAGGGCTTTCTGAGATAGTCAATTGTTTTAAAGCTTTCAAATTCTATTATCTTAGCACGGCTGAATCACGCACATCTATTTGTGGAAAGCATAAGTATTACAAAACTCACACAGATAACAAGCAATAACTCCGAAATGGTTCACTTCACAATAAAATTCATTTAGACAAATTGTGTGATTTGACGAGATCTACATGTTTATAGTAACATTTGGTCTATCTCTTACGGTTTACTAATTATGCAAGTCATCAAGAGCAAACAGTACTACGTGAGCTTTTGCCAGAAAATTCAAAATATACATTTCATTTGTCATAGAAATATCTCAAATATATGGCGTTTAATCAAAATGTTAGAGCCATTTTCGACAAAATCAAAATTTTCGAAAAATTTTCCGTGTAAAGGTTAGTTTAGGGTGAAGGAATTTCCTTCAAAATCTTCGCGTTACATCCTTGAAGCATATTAAGCTGAAACACCAACTTTGGTTCTTAGTCGACTTTTTTTTTTTTTTTTTTTTTGGTAATGCTGCTCGGACACACACGCGCGCGGGCCTGTTTCTAAAATGCTTTTTGGGATTCAGGAGGCCCCAAACCATATTGTATTTTGGGTGAAATCTCGATATCGAATTTTCGGGTGGAATACAATACTTCCCCTACTTAGTATATGTAGTAGAGAAAATAAAAAGGGGGAAAAAAAGAAGAAACAAAGAGGCAAAGAAAGGAAGAAAACGCTAAGTTTATTTTATCCCACATCCACCTGGAGTAAACCATTGACAAATAAACGGATATTTCATAAAATGAATGCATATTTGCTTCCAATGCGTTCCCCTGCCACGTAACTGTTGCCGAATTTCTGTAAATATATCGGAATGATAACTGATTGGAAGTTTCCTCTACTTGTGTAAGTTCCGTTTATGCACAATTACATGTGAGAGCGGCTAACAAGGTTAATGCACAGATCTAATGAAAAGGGATTGAGAAAATGTCCTCCTTCGCCACCACGTCGATCTGGGTGGCTTTGTTAGACGCTGTTCTGCTCATCTTAAGTTCGCGGGTTCAAATCCGGCTCAGACGAATGGTTTTTAAAAGCGACAGCTCCATGTCAGTAGTCTTACTGGCTTGTAAAAGAACTCCTGTGGAACAAAATTTCGGCACGCCAGTGACGCTAATGTGATCCTGGCAATTCACAGTGTCGTTAAACAACAGAATTTTTTTTTTCCACCACCATCTAGGAATATGTGAAAAACAAATGTTGGACGAGACAGAGGAGCGTGCAGATGAAATGTGCCTAAATTCCTTTAGAAATGTTAGTTTATGCACATGCTCTCATTGGAATGTAGAAATTGCATTACTTTTTTAAAGATACCTTCATATGACCGTAAATAAGCCTTAGTGGAACAGCCTGGCTGCTGCGTCTCCCCACTTCTGCCCGTACAGGCGTCATGAGTGAGGTGCAGAACTGGAGGGTGGGACATGGGCAAGGCCCCGAGCCCTCCCGGCCGGTCAGGCGGCCTTCGCGACCTTACCTTTATACGGGGAATGTAGAATTGAGACCTGGTTTCCTAAGTGTTGTGCTTTTGTTTTCTTTTTCAATACGCTTTTGAAGGTGCAAGCTGTTCGATAAATTTCAGTTTTGCGCAGCTTAGATATACTAACCTACATACAAAATGCATTAACATTTTTATTTGATTTATGGTACAGTAAGTTAATTAGTAGGTATATCCAAATGCCGAGCGAGATCGCTCGGGTGGTTTCGTCTGTGGCCTGCATTCGAGAAATCGCGGATTCGATCTCGGCGGCCGGCCTACCTGACCCATGGATTACTTCGACGTTTTCCCGGATCGCCAGGTGAATGTTGGCTAAGTTCATTTCATTCTCCGAATTTTCTATCCCTCCATTTCACTTCACATCTCATTTGCTTTCACCCTACATCTAGCTGGTCTATTCCTGGGTAGCAAGTTTCGGAGGGGTCTCGGCGTTGCATGGCAAGGAATATGTTTTCAGTAAACCTTCGTCCTTCGGCGGGGCGATTTCTGATCTCCGAACCCTTATGCAGATGCAGGTTATAGTAGACGCTGCCGTGATGTTTCAATCACCTTGACTCCTTGGGTCGGCCACCCTCAGTCTCCTCTCGCCTCATTCTTCCTCCCGAGGGTGCCCCGCAAGGAGCAAAGGTACAAAAAATCTTCAAGGTTGACATGCCGAATGCACTCAGTGACATCTTACCCGAGCCTATTCTTTATCCAATTAACTTTTTAATGTTAGAATACACGGTTTACGAAACTACTTTTTTAAACCCAAACAAGGGCAAATATGCACTTTTTGTATATGTTCTACCCATATAGGTAAGAACTGACATAAAAAACATTTTCTAAAGGTGGAGACATTGCGTTTAAAAACCGTATGCCTGAATAAACTTAAGAAACAGATATTGACATTTGTAAAATCTAAAATTTTAATATGAGCTCGTACTCAACGAATCATTCAAATAATAATTACAGCTCCAAGGAAAATTTTGTAATGAAAGCTGTACATGAATACCTTTTCCTGCTGTTTTGTTTTCTAACAGCGTGCAGTTCCTTGTGGTGTAATTCTGAGTGTTAAGTTCGTAAGATAGCTGGGAGTAAACGTAGATGTAGGGTCAATAGTTTCTGTTGCGACTATTATGAACACAGTTCCCTCACCTTTAGCTTAAAAGCACTGCCCTGTCGAAAGGAAACGGTCGTGTAAGAAACCCTCGGTGGCCTTGGGCTGAAGGAAATTTTCACTCCTTTGTTCTCGTATTAATTATTCCAACGGGCACTCCTTTTAGACCTCCATGTCAATACTGTTAAAAAACCACCGACGCTTTAAGGCAGCCCTTTAATGCCGTGCTCATGTAAATAAGCGAGAAGCAGAAATATGGCAGGGAAATATTACAAATTGGAAAAGAAACACGAACAGCTTCGTTAAGGTGTCAAGATGTAAATTTTGAATATAAATGAAATCCTTAAGCTCACCCAACCACCGTGTTTGAAAGCTGGTAGATGCAACAGAGTTTTGCTCAGAAGTAATAAAAAATACCTGAAACAGCCTGCTAGCGTAATCGCAGTACCTACTCCATTCATTCCTTTAAGTTAGGTTACAATTTTCCCTCTTAGGGCAGCACAGTTGTTCACAATTGGTATTGCTGTTCCTGATCTTAGTTTCTCAGCGCAAGCCTGTTTAAACGCCTACTGTAGAGTCAACGAAAATCTGATGAATTGTAAGATCGTTTTGCAAGGTCTTAAGCCTTAGCGTTGTATTGTAGGATCAAGAAAAAGGAAAAAGTGAAATATCTTAAGGGACAGGTACCTATTTTTTATGTCAACATTGGCATTGGCAACATTGGCGACTTTTCCCTTTGGAACAATTCCTCAACAGTAACTACACTAGCCAACAATGAAAAGGTTTCGGGCTCCAAAATAACTGATTCTTATGAATTTTCACTTGCTGAATTCATAAATAACCATAATAACCAATGATTGATTGGCTCTTGTTTCGGCAATAAACTAACAATTTGTTTAGAGTCTACACTTTCTGTTTTGGGATAGTTTTATTATTGAAGTAGGTACACCTATCAACTGACAAAGTGTTCTTCAGCTGTTTATAGGTTATAAACATTCATATTTCGGTGAGTGTATAATTAATATTCTTTCAATTGTAAAGTGTAAATTCAGAGTATTTAGAGTTACATGCATAGTGAGGTAAGTTTCATCACATAAACTGAAGTCTGCCCATCAGGATTATTTTGGTATGAAAGTAGGGGACCAGGATAGGTCCTGGGCTTCGCATGTATGCTGCAACTCTTGTTCTGTTACACCACAAGATTAGCTGAAAAATAAAAAACAATGACTTTTACTGTACCTATGGTTTGGCGAGAGCCTACAGACCTTATAAATGACTTATTTCTGATTGACTCCACCTATAAAGGCAGGATTCTCAATGAAAAAATAATTAATACCCGAATTTTCCTTATGCTATTTGATCTATTCCACATCCAGATATTTTACCACTTCCTATGGAATGGAGGCTATTAAAGTTTGAGTGGATTGGGGGTTTAAGGGCCCGTTGACAGCTAGGTCATTTGGGTCGTTTGAAGGTTGTATTACTTTACAACGGCAACTATTTTGCTTCTATTCCTGTTGGCCATACAATTTACATGAAGTAGACTTATGCAAACATGAAAGCCCTCCTCAACTCAATGAAATATGCTAAACAGAAACGAAAAATGGCACAGAGATATCAGGACCATTGGAATGAAGCAATGTTTGCACATTACTGCTGATCTCTATACAGGGATCCTTTAGAACTTGCTTACAAGAGGAAAGCCAAGCTGTGGCTTATGAAGCCACCACATTATTCTCTTCCATCAATTTGGAACCATTGGATTTAAGGCTAATTAAAGAAGATTAAACTGGATTCAATGTTGTTGACATAGTTAACTAAATGTGTAGTTTTCTCTTAATCTGCTAAAATAAAATATTTTCACCTATTGTGAATCACAGAAACTGGAGCTAATACGTTTTGCTTTGCCATATTTGTTTTATTCGACACAACATTAGTAAGAATTGACTCTTGAACTGAAGGAACCATTCAAAAATACGCTACCTCTGTAATGGGGCATGCTTATATTTGTGAATAAAAAACACCCACCGACACCACACACACACACACACACACACACACACACACACACACACACACACACACACACACACACACACACACACACACACACATTTAGATTCTGGGGAATATGTGGAACAATCCTGACTAAAGAAACATTGCCACCCCTAAGCTTGGAATCGAACCCAGGACATCCGGATTTGAAAATTAGCACGCTAACCACCAGACCCAGAGGCAGTCTGGAAAGTATTGTTGGACGCGAGATGAAAACAAATTCTTAGGTTACAATAAACTTTGAACTTTGTTTTGGTAGGACTTTTCCTCAACTCACTCATTGGAGGAGCTGTAGATGTAAAATTGTTGATGTTGATATCTTCTCATTCTGCAAGTGTTTTGCGACTTTGTGTGTCTTCAATCGAGAGAAACCAGAGAGAAAAGTAAATACTCTACTTTCTTTCCATGTACTATTAATTCTCATATTACTAATTGAAATATACGACTAAGCTATACCTTCTACCATCAGTGCTACAAATAGCATAATAAATACCGCCCACTGACTGCTATTTTCCTCTCACCTTTTTTACTTTATTCTAAGAGCTCCAGCTATTAACTAACGCCTTTTATCTTCCGCTGATGCGCTCTGAAATTATAACACCGGGGCCATCAAGTAATTTCTTTTTGCTGCAAGGGAAAGCTGCTAGTCTACTCACGCCAATTCCTTGAAAAACGCAAGCTTACAAAGAAACTAAGAAACAGCTGTGGCTTTAGTTATACACGCATCTGAATCACTATCCACATCAATAAAAATAGAAAGAGGTGTAACAACTATGTACAAAATGTTATCTACGAAAGCATCACACAATTTCATTTTAGTAGTAATATAAGATTAAGTTTTGGATTGTTCCCCATGGAACTTTACTGGAATAACTGCGGCCTTTGAAATTTATATAACATTTTACCGAGCGATGTATACGACTCGCATTCGGGAATCCCGGGTTCGATCCCTGGCGACGTGCACTCTGACGGGCTTTTCCATGGTTTCCACTGACACTTAGGCGAATGCTGGGGTGCTCAGTTTCATCCCATGGCTTCCTTTCCTTCTCTTTCTCATTTCATTTCCCTTGTCTTACAGATTCTGTTCCGAGCCCCGTGGTTTCGGTGTCTGCGTGCATACGGTGCGGCTACTTGCTCTTGGTATAGTTGCGGTGGTTTAACTTGTCTCTAGGAACACAAAAGTAGGTCATCCCCACCCCCAAAAGCTAGGGGCAGGGTTAGAAAATAGGTTTTGCAGGCAGAAACTTCTGAAGTCTACTCTTATTTAGCTCTTCAGTCCAACACTGACTGGACAGAAAGAGCAGAACCTTCTCCCACATTGTCTATATCACCAGACTGCGTCTTTTTTCAAAATATCTCTTTCACTTCCTTTAGGCATGAGACAAGGTAAACCAAACACCAATAAGCCCTTCTCCGCTGGCCCCGCTTGCGGTGGCTGCCAGCCGTTGCCAGGTCGTAAACGTCGGACGCCCTCTCAGGAGAGAGCAGCTTCAGGGATGTGCCCGGTGGTTCTCTGTCAACTTTAGCGACCTCCGCACATCTCCGTTGCGCTGCCCTTGCTGTTCCCTTTCGAACTCGTGGCTTGCTTTAACTCATCTCTACCCCCTAGGGTTAGTCGCCTGCAGCACATCCGTGCCGGGTCGTAATAAGCGAGGTGTCCTTCTCCGCTAAAATACCTATACTTTATATCTCACATCAAATGTTAAGGAAATAGTTTTTAATACAGATATAGTTATATGCACGACTGGAGAACTGGAACTCACTGACTGCAGCCCGCTGAGAGCCTTGCACCGGTAACTGTATGTTTAGCACGTAAAAAAGAGGGTCACTTAGGCTATTTAGGCCTGGTTACAGATGATCCTAAGAAGAAAACCACCTGATCTTTGACCTGCATAAATTCATCCTCAGGAGGAAAAGATCAAGGGAATAAACCACAGGGGCATACACACCACGGAGACGCGCGGAAGTCCATAAACATTTCCAGCATCGAAAGCGCATCTCAATACTGCATCTGCCTAGAGAGGTAGTACGGTTAGTACTCCTTCCTCTGAGCAAGCATCCGCACCATTGTTTCAGTACTACCATACGCCATGATCCATCGTGATCGTGTCCATAGAAGCAGGGCTGAAAGATGGGAAGGAAACAAAATTATAGGTAAACGACAGAAGGAATTGTGCTAGATGAGGAACCATCCCAGTATCCGCCTAGCAAGAGAGAGAAGGTGGGAGGAAACGGAAATCATGTGCAGCGATTCTACGAGTGCATCATGAATGTATAAGAAAGCGCAAGTTTGAACGAAGCTCCTGATACTATTCACTCTTCCACTACTCTCCACTACTCTATTTGATGACAGGCTGACATATTTCAAAAGCTGTCGTTATTTTCTTTGATCCTCAGGCCACCACTGAAATGCTTTTTGTGCGGTCTTGTTACTCAGGTCTATACAGGCGCAGCAACAGAACCAGACCCGACAAAAAAAAATTCCCTCTCCCCTAGAGTCTTATCGTATCTCCCTATAACGGCTGTTGGCAATAAGAAAAAGGAATCTCCTGCACCAGACCTCCATGGTCTTATCTGAATGTGGTATCTCTCACAAAGCTTTGCGGAGAGCCTCTGTGGGGAAGATGCTGAGGTGATTACCGAGTATTTGTGGGAAAGGGAAAGATAAAAACTCAGGAAGTCTTGGCCTTCATAACTTCACGCGTTGTATTACATTTTAGAATTCTTTTGCAAAATAAGCTTTGTCTATTAAGATTCCAGAAAAGATAATGCTTTCAAAGGAAATTTCAGAAACGTAAAGCATTAAAAGCGTGCTAAGATGTGCCCAAGTTTTCTGATTGAAGTTGAGCACTTCCTTCTGTACTCACACCCTTTGGCTAGGCTTCACTTAGACCCTTCAAGTTGGAGAAATTCTCTCGAATAGGGTTAGGCTACGATAGCTCATCGGGATTACAATATAAAATATTGTAATTACATTACAAAATACACCTCAGTACCCAACACTCTTATACCAATTTTTACAACCCACGGTTATTTTTTCAGATTTTTTGGTATAAGGAAGCAGGGTGTAACAATTTTATTACAAAATAACCAACTGCCGACAAAATTCAACAAACTAAGTCAACTGGTTGCAACATGGGTTAAACTATAACATGAAATCCCCAAATGGCATGGAAATATAATACAATAGAATTCTGAGATATGGAAAATTTTGAGAAATTGTGACTTTGTGTGCTGTGAACTCAGAATAGAGAACCTTTCGAGTATGCATTACGTAGTATCAAGTAAAAAACCGACACTGCTAACGCAGATAAAAGCGCAAATGTGTTGGCAGATTGTCAGTTGCAAAGGCTAAACAGCTAACAAATTAAGTGATTTATGTATTCACAAAGACGTTCAAAAATAAAAAAACGGATTACAAATAACAGCCCTTTTCAAAATTCTTGGTGGAAGGCATTGTATAAATTATCATTGGAATAAATGGAAGCATGGTATTGAGAGGGTACCCGTGAAAAAAGTTGCCGAAAGTTAAACTGTGGGACAGGTTATTTGAAAAATTATCAAAAGAGAGTAGTATTAAATATAAGGGTTCATATACAAACATTGTGTTTAAGATATGTTATAAATATATGTCGCATAAAGACAACTTCTGTGATATAGCAACATAAAGTATCCCTAACTAACCTGATTCCACCTGTGTTTACTTTGTATTTAGGCTAAACCGGAAACAAATAAGTTTAAGGTTCTTAGATGAACCATTATAGAACACTTCAGCTAAAACGTACGTCATAGGTGTTGGACATAATTTCCTTTTATTGTGTGTATGTAGCGATGCTCTCAGCCGGGAAGTTAGTACCTTGCCCCTCTAGTATTAAGTGTCTAAAATACAACACACCGGGTCGAGAACCTCGCTGGTTACTTGTGTGTCGACTGTGTAACGCTGGTGGACCTTTCACCAGTATTCAACGAGGACTTCACCAAACTCTTGCCGTTTTTCTAATCAACTTCTTCTCATCTTTGAATTGTGCCTTCTTAATTGCTGAGCTGCCTTGTTCTCGAGCTAAGGCAATCCCGAAATCTATAGTCTCAGCAGAACCCTTTATACGACTTATGAAAATTCATGCATGTTGTAAGCGCCTGGGAACATGTAATACAATTATGTTAATATTTCTTAAAGCAACGTAAAGTAATACTCGTACAAATATGAAATTGTACATGCCTGACATGCCCGAGTCATTTAGAAGAATAAAGTGTTAAACTTACAATTAAATGATTCGTAGTGCCCAATATATAATCAGTAAATAAATAGTTTACTTCATTTTCTTATTATTACACCAGAAGTCTATATTTCATTCAAGTTGCCATGTGAACTTTCAGCTTACGGCACCTATCAAATAGAAACTTTTCATTAATTTATTTTTTCGGCAAAACAACTGGTTGATCCTGCTGATTGTTCAGTGAACCATGGCAAGAACTTTGAACTCCATAACATTTTACAAATTCCAATCAAAGGTATTCTTTTTCACCTTCTGGTAAGACAAAGTGGTAAAATGTAGGGCATCCGGAGAAAAACGTGCGCTATTTGTTCTCACGTAAGATACTTTTTGAACTTGTAATATTTTGTGACTTATTATTTTTCTGCCTGATTACTGTTGATAGTACCTGCAATAGTTGGTGTATGACAGGTCTCATTAACAATGTGCCAATCTGTTCACATAGACGTCAGTTTTGGTCAGTATAAGTGTCCCACATCTTCAATAATAATTTAACACTCGAAGACTCGCATTGCTTCTAGTTTTCTATATAACTTTCAACGTGGGACCTCAGGGAAGCAGAACATGAAAATTTGCAAAGCACTAATCCTACTTCAAATCGCTAAACACAGCAAAAATTGCCTTGTGCATCGCCTTTTAGCTCCTAACGGAGTGATAGTGAATAGACCTCCAGAGAGGTTTACTTAAATGCAACTAAAATTGACTTTTATTTTGGAGTACATCAGAGAGAAAATCCATATCTGTTGTTGCAAAAAATGTGAAATTTAATTCAAAAAGATCTCAAACCTATGTTTCGTTCCATAGATGATATGTTTTAAGAGTAACACGTTGGGAACATATCCCATCCATCTTGGGGAAACTCAAAATGATGCATATGTGAAGAAAAAAAGCAACAGAAGAAAGATTTGGATAGAAACGGACGCTACCGCTTCCAAGAAGGGAGAACCCGTCACTAAACGCATATTATTAAATTTCCATCATGTGAATCTTGCGGGCGTCCGGAAGAGATATAAAAAATAGAAGATACGAGGGAACTTCATTTTCAGGGGGCTGCACCTCGACATGACAGGTCGGCGCTTCCAGTGATGGATGTTCACAGCCTCCCAGAGATCCCCCTTGAAAAGCCGCACTCGTTTGTAATTTTCTTCTCTTCCACGTTTTGAACGCCAGCCTTGCAGTCTGGCATCTTTCTGTAATGAATCTGCGGTCCCGAAGGAATTTCCTTACTTAATTTCATTGCGGATTCCGCCAGAAGAGGCGCACAGAACTGCAGACGCCTGCATTCCTTAAAGCGATAAATGTACAACTTCGGTCTTGTATTCGCTGTGCATAAAATAATTTAATTAATTACACTTTATCCTCCAATCACTTGCTAATTTATTTAGGATGTATGGTCAATTTCGCGTGAAGCTTATGAGCGAATTCATGTACCCTCTAATTGAACGCCAAAACTTGCTTTGCTGCACAAGTAAGGCTGTTCCGAATTTAGCTTACTAAGATTTACTGCACTCGCGAGATCTTTTCCCTACCCTTATCCGATGAGCATTTCCCAAAGCGCCACGTGAGTGTGTTCTATTGGAAATAAATATTTTGTTGTTTAACGACGCTGTCAATTGCCAGGATCACATCAGCGTCGCCGGTGTGCCAGAATTTTGTCCCGCAGGAGTTCTTTTACATGCCAGTAAATCTACTAACATGGAGCTGTCGTTTTTAAGCACACTTAAAAACCATCGACCTGGACCGGGTTTGAACCCGCGACCTTGGGATCAGTAGGCCAGCGCCTAACCAACTGAGCCACCCAGACCGACTCTATTGGAGACCAGTTGTCTGTGAAGCATTAGTGTTGACTGTGAAAGATTCTGAACAACAGGAATTAAATGTCCGCTAAAGGATTGCCGGAAACTTCCCAGGATCTGGACTATCGGTGTTGGAGAAGGATATGGAACGATTGTTTAGGAGTGAAAATCTGGGACGGGGTATTCGACCTCTTATCGATGTTTTACTCCTCACAGCCTAGCGTCAGTCGGAGAGCTGTAAGATTCCGTTAATATTATCACAGGGGAAGCAGGGATATATTATATTGATAAAAGAACAAATGTTACTTTCATGAATGCCTTAAACATTTTATTAGCACTCAAAAATCGTCAGCCTTCTCATGAATCAATCTTACCAATTTCTCGCTAAACATGGCAGACTTCGACACTAACCAACAAAATGGTTAGGCAAACCACCGATTGTGAAAGTTCAGCATTCCTTTCGAAACTCGCTGCAATTAATTGATTTAAACTAATTTCACTGGCAGTACAGTTGCTTTTATGAGGATCACATCAAATTCACAATTATTTTTTTCGTTTAATTCATGATATACAATTAATACTCTTCGCCGTTACGTTATCGATTGAAACGCTACTCGTAAAACACATTTTGTTCATTAAGTAAAAAAAATATATATATAAGGTGTGTGATTAGAAAAAACTAAGCAAAATGTAAAGATTGATTTTTAGGAGTATGAGTAATTGTATCTGTAATTGTAATGATATTAAGTTTTGAACACACAAAATGTAGGAGTTCATGTTAAAACACTGTCCAGGACCCGGAGTTAAGAAGGCTGGAAATGTGCACATATAAGGCAAAGCAAGGCTTCTAAGCGCTCCATCCACCCACAAATCTATTATTCTCTCTTGAAGGGTAAATCACCTTTGTCTCATTGTCCCATAATATCCCGTGACCGTAAGAGTGAGACGGAGCACCTCAATAGATATAACTGGGGGAATTCCCGGATTCGCGATGGTAGTTGAAGAAGGGGATGGAGAAGCCCCAATGAAAATACAGGATTTCAGTATGAAATGTCAAGGGGCGTAAAATCGTCTAGAAAGCCCACCAATTAAAATACAGTAAACTGAAGAGGCACGCACGCTTAAAACACAGAGAATTCAGCCTTCATCTAATTGCCAGACAGTCTTGTTGCCATCGTCATAACATACAGTCTTCATACCGTCGTTATATCATCTACACATAGTCTTGAAGTGTCGAGTCAGTAGGTCAAATAAACTTAACGTGATTATTGCGGCATGGAAGTGCGTCGCTTATCAGTGGAGTTCGTGAACATTGGAGTGAATCAGCCTAAATAGAGAACAAAAGCTGAGATATTGTTTCTTACTAACCGCGTTGGGCCGTACCGCATAGGGCAAGTAAAAACAGTGTTTTAACGAGGACGCTAATGCTCGAATCCTGATTAACACGAATGTAAAACAAATTCAATAAATTTCGGGAATGCTGCTCCTGAGTAAAACTCCACAAATTGTTTTTGCTACTATTCCCACCACCTGAAATCGTCTCTCCTTTTACCAAAGGACGGGGTCCATGCTACATGAACGAGCAAATGGTGACGCTAGCCGAGGGCGAACATCGAACCCTGAACTGAGCGAGACAAGAGACTACCTGGAGTCATCAAAGAGGAGAGCATCGATTTATATACATGCTAGGAAAACAACACAAAAGCACAGGCGAACGTTTTACCTCATTTACTACATTTGCATCTCTTTAATGCTGAATATGGCAATTATTCCTTAATTACTTTAAAAGGAAAGAAATAAGAAAAATACCAACTATACGGGAAATATATTTTATGAAAGCGATAGAGAGAAGGCGTTTAGTATAACAATCGTTTTATATTTATTACTATCATTACTATCATTACTATCATTACTATGATTACTATGATTACTATGATTACTATGATTACTATGATTACTATGATTACTATGATTACTATGATTACTATGATTACTATGATTACTATGATTACTATGATTACTATGATTACTATGATTACTATGATTACTATGATTACTATGATTACTATGATTACTATGATTACTATGATTACTATGATTACTATTATTACTATTATTACTATTATTACTATTATTACTATTATTACTATTATTACTATTATTACTATTATTACTATTATTACTATTATTACTATTATTACTATTATTATTATTATTATTATTATTATTATTATTATTATTATTATTAAGCAACAAAATGCACCAAGTGGCTTTGTTATTTCAATTCTCTTTCATAAAAAATAATGCTGTTAGGACTCTCAGTAAACTTCTGTAAGAATTCTGCCCTTATTTTAATTACTGTAGCACACAACAGGTCTGAGGATTGTCACCCGAAGTTTTAAACCAAATAGAAACCAACGAGCCAAACTTGGGAACTCTGCTCTTTCAGTAAAAAGTAAACCACAAGGGTCGAAGATGACCTTTGGAATGCAGTAAAACCGCGTTCGATGTTGCCCGGATGGTACGTGACCAGTCTGGGTAATATTTAATTAAATTTGCGGTCAGACCCAACCTGAAAACATGGCGCGATCAGTCCTCAACAGCGGAGTAGCATTTCCTCAGCAAAGACTAATGAAAGGCTTGTAATATGCTATCCATCTTGGAAACAAAAATAGCTAGCAGACATATTTCATCACGGTATACAACGGGTCGAAGCCCCTGGAAAGCCGTTGGCAAGCCACTGTTGCGAACTTATTTTTGTACAAGGATATATAACTGGACTTGGTGACTGCCAGGGAGTGGGGGTGTGGTGGTGGAAAAAGGAATCGAAAACTACGTTACTGTGTACAATATTTTAGCTGTCAGCCCACTGGGGCGATAGTAAACGACGTTAAAATGGACCCCAAAAACCAAACTCCTAGATAAATGTTCAGGTGGTAAAAGAGGCACTTATTCTGCTTGCTCGTAGCCAAATGGCCATCGGAGATGCCGTTTGCAATGTTGCCAACATGCATTAATCAAACTGTGAATGAAGCATACTTTTCTAGAAGTTTTTCACAGTCCAATTAGAGCACTATAATTCCGCTATTCTCATCCTTAATTTCATGCTAGAAAAATGTTTCTAAAGCACTTTAATTTATATTCTGAGTTAAAATGAGGCTTAAACATAAGAAAACTAAATAAAAAATGATTTTACATAAATCCCCTTTACTGAGATTATCCATGGTAGATACTATCAAAATACTAAATAATATGCTTATGCAAGATACAGACATTTATTACGCTATTCAGTGCAATTTCCAAAAGAGCAATATCCCTAACCATTATGGAATTACTCGTATATTCACACTTTTAATCAATTATACATATTTTATAACAGTTTGAAGATAGCCCGTAAAAACTAAAGCAAACTTTAACGAAGCTCCTACACAACAGAATTGACTGCAAAAATTTGTTGTCGACACAAGGGCTAGTACCAAGCACTCGATTGTTTCTAAATACGCTGGAAGGTTTATCATTGTATTATGGAGTGGTGTGCATGTGTGTAACATACTTATACCTAAGAGCTTGAAAGAGCTTGAAAGGGCTAGGTATATCGATTACTGTTCGAGCAGCAACATCAATAATGGCACATGGACTGATTAAATTTCGGATTCTTCTGAAATAACAATCTACTGCACTTCTATATACAGCCATTCTGGTTTACATATATTAGGAACCAGAAGTTTGCTTATCCAGTGTCATGCTAAAAGGTCTAGCAAAATTAATTCTGAACTGAAGGGATGCTAAAACTCAACATATTCGTCAAATTCATCGGAAACATGTAAAGAAATGCTCAATGTTGGACAATCACTATCTAAATATAAATTTTTAATGAATGTTACAAAACTCATGAAGTATACGATGGACAAAAGATTTGCTCCAATCACACTGATTCATGTCAAGTCATCTTACCATCTTTTTCTGGAACGATCCACATTAATAACGAATGTCGCAATATGATAAAAAATTAACACATGCCACAAGATATAGTCTCTAAAAATTATGTGCTGTGACATAAAAGAAATCTTGCTATTAAATTAACCTATGCAGCAGATGTTCGTGCACATGTGTGTGCTTGTGTGCCTGTGTGTCTACACATGTAATATTAACTGGTGAAGAGAAAATGCGGCTAAAGATGTAATTTAAATGCCTGTGTTGTGTTTAAGGTATAAATAACTGATATATCTCAGGACCAAATGTGTATAGTGTAAACGCCAGAACGTTAGACCACCCGCACGTGTGTTCCAGGCAGGTGAGGTTGTTAGAACTGACGCGCTTGCGAAAGCTGTTGGGCACATTAGCACAATTTCAGTGATAGAGAAAAATATTGTCTAACGATGAACAAAGAATACATTCCATTATAGTAAGCCATCTCTCTCACCCCCCCCCCCCCATACACATACACCGTGTTTTATTACAATACTGAGTTGTTTTCGTATTTCCTTTTGAATGCTTTTATAAGATAATGTACTGCCTAACTCAATAAGCTTATTGTGCAATATTGTACATCGTACATAATTTTGTAATTTATTCTGCATTGCCGTACATGTCACGCTTTTAATTAAACATTCTTCTCCAAAACCTACAGTCTAAATTACCTGTCAGTACTGCACCTGAAGTATTAATCTAAGACACTACAACACACTTGTTTATCTTTCAAAACCTCTATAAGCCCATGTGCTTTGTTTATCTGCTTCGAGTCACTATCACTCATAATGACGCTATGTGCAAATTTAGCTTAAAAGAAGCAATGTTAATGATTCTAGATTAGAAAGACAAACGCCTTGCCCAGTAGTATTGTTAACGCTACAAGCATAATTATTGAAAAGTTATTTAATAGTATTTACTGTAAAGTCCTTAAGATTTAAGCCAATGTATCTATGAACGTCTCAGCATAGACTCTTTCCTTTTGACTGTTTCAGCTGTTTTACCACATACTAATAACATAAAATACACTTTTAACGAGTTGTTTCAAACCGTTGTTAGAATATTATTTTTATTGATTGTTTATCCCCCTGGATATCAAAATGCAAAATACTCCTTGGACCCTAAGTCACGGTCTATGGGGTAACATGCTAGCCTCTAGTTCCCGAGATCGCGGGTTCAAATTCGGCGGAAGGCGATGGGTTTTTTCGTACGTAAATATACTTCTTTGGAAGGGAAGTAAAGCCGGCGGCCCCTTTTCGTAGAGTTACAGCACGTAAAGAACCTTGATGCAGATTATTTCCATCTGTCGATTCTGGAAAATCTGACCTGGTTCCAACATTGGATGACTATTAAAGTTCTTGCAGTATTCTTTCCACGACCAAGTAGAGCTAATGAGCTTTATCCTTGGGGTTTACGTGAGCTTATCGAAAAATGACAGCAGAATTATAGTTTCATGAGTTTTAATACACAAAACAAACTCAATAGCAGTAAATGCAGGTACACCATTTCAAAAAGAAAACCGTTCGCCTAATCGCGTTAGAGTGATGAAGTCAAAGGAGTGTCTACATCGACCACTGGTATCAACTGAATTTCCGTATCAACCTCAAGTCTGATAATGCTTAATGAGCAAAATGAAGCGGTCTTTCAACGCCCATCATAAAATGGAACGCAGTTACAGAGCGTTCATAAATATAATTTTTCCCTTAGACTCTACGGTATCGTTTCGAATGACCTTTAGAACCTGGTGTACAATAATTAATAATTGAATAATTGTGTGTGGAAACGTTTCTTAATTTGAATAAACTTAAGAATAAAAAAAATACTCATTGTTTTTCCTTAGGACCTATGGTTCATCACATCGATTTCAAATGATTTTTTGAGTCTCGTTTACAATAATGAATAATTTAATAACTGTTTCTGCACAATTGTGCAACTATTTGAATTTAAGAGAAAAGTTTAGCCTATATACATTTCAGTTGCCAATTTTCTTTCAATATTAGTTATGGAGAATATTAGTTTAAGTTCAACTATTAAAACATGATTAAATTCATTATTATTCAAGCTCTCTAAAAATTGCAGACTAATACGTAGTCACAAATGATTAAAAATAAAAAGAAAGGAGACAGAGAAATACAGCAAAACAGCTTACAGTTTGACGTGATGCATTACAGACCCAATTAAATACCAATTTTTATATTAAAAAGAGAATGGTAACATAGAAGTACATATTATAACATTGAAAAATGCAAAATATAAATTCTGTAATTGTAACCATTTTTGCCAACTTTTACTGATACCTACATTTAAAGAAGCATAAACGTAGCACCGTGATTCAACTTAGCCCTGAAATTCACCTATATTATACACTGGATGCCTGAATTTTCAGAAAGAGCTTTTTACCAGCCCTGGAGCAAAACTGGAGTAAAACCGCAGGACAAGTGAAAATAGAGAAAGCAAATATCACACGTTACCCTGACTGTATCCCATACATTCCGCTAAACGGGCCAGATCTACGTGTCTCGGTCTAGAGTATCTCAGAGCGAAAAGAGAAAGGAAAATAAATATCGTAGTAAGAGGAGAGAGGTCTGACTCAGTGAAATCTAATAATATTCCCAGCACTGTGCATTCAGCACGCTTAAACCAGGTCACTATCGTTTTCATTTCTGGTTGCATTAGATATACAATGTTTGCTGTTGGGTAGCGAACGTGAGGATTGTATGTGTGCATATACGTACGTGAAATGGCCATTCTGGAGCACTGTATACTGAGTAGAACAGAAATCGCCATCGCAGCTGCAATTTCAATAGTACGAGTCTAAGGCAAGATCCTGAAGGTCGTGAAAGAACCAGACGGTTCTAAATAACTAGAGACTGTGGTAATGTAACATTTACCTTTCTGTAATTATTTAGTGTTTTCAAAAGCAGTCAATTCGACGTCTAATTTCAAGCATATATTATTAGAAATAGGAATAGGAGAGGAATGGAGAGTTCGGCACCAAAACTAGGTTTATTTTACCTATGTCCCCAAGAGAACCAAGATTGTCACCTTGAGGTCTTTAGGTCTTTCGGGCCTTTCAGGGGATCCCGACGGGGCTCAACGACCCCATAGGTCGTCCGCCTACGCGAATCCCAAGGAGAGGAAAGAAAGGAGTTCCTGTGAGCATATCATCCCTGCCAAGCTGCACCTGACGCTTGCGACCCTGAAAGAACCAACGGAAGGAACTATGAATGAAATGCTGAAATGAAGCACAATAAATTCGGGGGGATATAACTGTACTTCCAAGCATTTGCCTAGCAACCCCGGAAGAAACCCATAAGCCAGGAAGATCAGGTACGAGAATCGAGCCCACGACCCCCCCCCCCCCCCCCCGAATGTGAGCCTTGCCATTACCGCGGAGCCATCTCATTCGGTTCCCATTATTATCTAACAAGTTTTTATTTTAATTACGAAATCTTAAGTCTTGGAACCCACAGCTTCATGTACGGCGTTCTTAAAGTCAGATGCTGTGATATAATTATAACACCATCTGTTAATTTGGTTTACATAGCTACCGCAGAGCGCTCCATAAGATAGTTTTCTTCATAGCCTTATAGTTACATAAAATTATAATACTATTTGCTCCGGAACAATTGCAAACAGAAGTAACCCTTTTGTTGAATGTAAAATAGGACGTAATTTTATTTATTAATAAAGTAGTAGGCATTTAATTTAACAAAAATAATACAGCTTTGTTTATAATAAGCATCTCCCCAAAAGAAGTAATTCGTACAGAAGATCCAGAAATTGAAACTGAGAATCCAACAATTGCAGTAATACTGTGATCACAATCCTTTAGGCTCCCCAAATATTAGCGGCAACATTCATCCCGTGTGTAAAGCTCTTCATCACGAGTTGTTGAATACTTAAGCATGAATATTAATATTTAAAATTGTATTGAACTTTTAATTTTAATCTATACAAAGAAAATGTAAATGACCATCACTGCAGCAGTTACTTAATTAAACATCTACTTTGGAATTTTCTATAGTAACAGCATGCTATCCATGCGAGCTATCCAAAACATTTATATCTGGACCAGAAAATAAAGTGGATGAGTAAAATACCGAAGCCAATCCAGTCGCTAGCACATAAGATTTGTGGTGTGGGCTTACCAATATTCCCAATGAAGCAAGTAGACATCCAACGTTTGACTATTTCATGTGGACCATTTTACTAGGGCAAAATATATTCATATTTATTCGCACAACATGCATTGGTATACTCATCACATATGGATGTTGCAGTATATACGAAAAGTTAGATTTGCTAGTTCAATTTTATTGGAGGTGATAACTGGCAATTTTATTCCTCATGCAGTAGCTTACTATGAAACTGTACTTCGTGCAACAACTCTTGCATGCGAAACGGAGCCACTGATGACCATCGCCACGGCCACCATCTACCACACCCAATGACAGGTAATAATAACAATAATAATACCAACAACAATAAAGCTACAGAAAGAAAATCCTTAAAATTGTGTGCGTGTGAGTGTGTGTGTCAATAAATGGCTATGTTCAGCCTTGGTCTAAGTTGCTAAAGGTCTCTATCCAAATAAGTAAATATTCATTCGAGGCTTGCATTCTCTCAACAAGACTATAACTTCTCTCAATAATGGTTTTGTTCATTTGTGTCCTTTTTATATGCGCCTAAACATACATTTCTTTACAATACGTGAAAGCATTATGCAGTATTAAATAATTAATAAAGGAAACCAAGTAGGCAGAAAAGTAATTCATCAGGAATGATCGACCTCTGGTTTTAGTATCACAAAAAGAGATGTTAATCACTACAGCGCAGTATAGTACTAGGAGGTAACATACGTGCTGTTCTTCATGTAGGCAAATGACCTACGCCTTGAATGCCAATCTGACAAAACGATGAAGGGAGTGACCATGAATCATACTGGAATTTTACTAGCCTCAAAACTTGTTTAAAGTGCTCCTTTGCAATCCTATAGTGGGCGAAATAGTCCACATACCCATTTGATGCCTTCAGAATTTCAACAGCTCTTTAACGAAATATGTACACCACACTGCATCAATGCCGTCTTTTCTTGTTCTATCTTACCATCCATAACAAGAATTTAGAGCTAACGTTTTTTCCCCGCTATAAATTGTGCCTCAAGAAACAGAAACGGAATACCTCGTTGAAGAAGTGGCACCTCGTATCTACACGTTTGAACGAAAATGAGTTTTTTATATCAATTGGTTCAGAAAAGAAAGCTCTTTCTTTCTGTTGACAATCCGTAACTTACAAAAATTTTATTCATGCAAAAAATTGAAATATGATTTCTCGTATGTCAAGCTCTGTTCAAAGTTACCGTGATATCTCGTATGTGACGAATAGTGAAATCACGCATCGTTGTCATATGTTCCTTGGTTCGAGTAAACTCGTATGTGAGTATGAGTAATGAAGCATATGGTGGAATGCGTACAGTTGGCAGCTCAGCGCCCAACAATACATTCAACAGACCAAGCCACCTTATCAGTACTTAAAACACAATTACTTTTCGTTCTGGTGTTCAGTCGCAGAGTGCAAGGAAGCAGCGTTAATTTTATTGGGTGACTGTTTTCAAACATTAGTATTTTGAAAACATCTAAAATTCAAGGTAAGTAATTTAATAATATGGTGAAGGAAGAAACGATACTTGTATCTTTTTGTGATGTGCCCAAGTACTAAAACGAATTTTTCTCTTAAAGGTTTAAATAACAATAGGTAAATTTAGCTGTTTTCAAGATAAAAAGCAATATTTCCTTCGGAGGACGAAGGTGTTCGTGAGTTCTTCGGAAAATATTTTCTATCCTAAATAACATGTTAATTTAGTGTATCAGCATAGAAAATTATTTTAATTATCTTGTTTATTGTCAAGGAGGCATAGTTTATAGGTCCTTAATTCTTTTATAGCATCATGATTTGAAAAAAAAATGTACAAGGTCGTTTGGCGTTTTTACCAGTAAATATAAAGATCAGGGTCAGATTCCAATTTTTTAAAATTATATTTAGATTTATTGAAAGAGCTCAGATTATTATAAATATAGAAGTCACACATCCGAATATTATTGAATATGCTAAATTCATTAATTACATGTAGAGCAGTGCAGTTGCTGATATTTTCTATCCAATAGTGAATCCGAGAATGTAATAATTTTCGCGTAGGCGTTCTAAAATTACTAACACTTTATCGCAAATAATTTAATGTTCTTGTGTATGGCATCCCTTGTATAGACATATGCACTTAAGCATTTATTACTTGTTTTAATTGTTCTGAAATAAAAATCGCAACATATAACTTAAAAATTAATTAATATTGTCCAAGAAAGTAATGGTGGAAACTAAATCGCTGTTCCTGGCTTTAGGTTGTATTATTGAACGGAAAGTGACTTTAAAAGGAGTAAGAAAACAGGAAGTAGCAAACTGGTTTACTTAGTTACACAATATGTTTTCTTGGCGTTCCAAAAATGTCCTTGTGCAATGCCTCCGCAGGGTGTGAAAACGGAAATCGAAATAAGCCTATATTTACAACAGGGTTAACAAGAAAACACTTAGATGAATGTGGATGGTTTGTTGCAGATACACAGGGGTTGGGACTAAAACAAGTTGCAGAAAGTGTTAACGCATTAGGTATTAACAAGAATATACACTATAGTACCGGTATTTTCAGTACTGATTGTTCTGGTAATGAGACTAATATAATTGAAACCATTGGCAGAACAAATGAAGATCCTTCAGATGCACAAGGTGAAACGCAGAAAGCTGACTTGGTAGCAGAGGTAGATGATACTGGAAATCGAGAGTTAATTTACATGGACATTTCTAATAATGTAGTTAAACCAGTATATGGAAGTATCAAAAGCCTAAATAATGTCAACTGATCACCAAATCACCTGGGAGTGTGCTGAAGAAGATGTAGTCTACAAGAGTTGCAGTATAAGGAATATTTTGTAGACGAAAATAATGATAAAGATGGAAACAGGATGTCACCCTTCCAGTACTATCAGCCCACTATCAAATTCGATTAATGTTCTCACTTAATTTTCTTGCGTTTTTTTTCCTCCTTTCTTCTATTCCTGATATATCTCGATTATATTTTTCCTTGTTCGAATTGCTAGATACATACCTCCTCACAAAGTGTTTGCAATCAACTGTATACACAAACGCAACACTGGAAATTAGAGCTGTGGATTATCAAAAACTATTTTGCTGATGTGTTATCGAGGGTAGGCTAGGTGAGGTCACTGCTCCATTGCAGAAGGTCAAGAACAGACGCGCGGCCTGTATGATAAATGGGGACTGAAAATAAATTTACAAAAACCGTTTAGAAAGGATGTGGAACGGAAACCAAAGATTGAATTCTGGAAGAACAGAGAGGTTACATTATAGGATGTGAAGAATTTGAGTATTTGGGAGTAAAAATAATAAAGAAGACGAACAGGAAAATAACATTAAGAGCAGAATCAATAAAGTTAAAATAACATCAACGCTAAATAGTATCCTGCATAACAGACATAGAAGCAGGAACAATAAATTGCGAATATATAACACAATAGTGAAAACTACTATCATACCTATATGGAGGTGAAACACGGAAATTTAACAAAAAATGAGCATCAAAACTTAGGTCGGTGGAAGTTAATTTGCTAAGAAGGTGATGCTCAAGTTTGGAAAAAAATAAGAAATAATATTGTAACAGAAAAAATCTGATGTGTTGCACTCACTTGACTTTCTTTACTCTTCTCTCTCTGTCTCGCTCTCTCTTTCTACTCTTCTCTTCTCTCTCTTTCTTTCTCTCTCTACTGTTCTCTACTATTCTTACAAACTTATCTTCGTGTTAAGATAAACACTTGTACATAATTATCTTATTGCTTACTTTCTTGTAGATGCAAGGGAAATATTACAATACAGTAGGCTTTGTGCGATAGTCAAATATTTTAAAGCTTTGAGCTTCCGTTCTCTTTGCACACTTAAAATATAAAAAATAACAACGATGTTCCATTTCACGAGTTAAGTTTTCCGAAACTCACACACATAACAAGGAATATCTCCGAAATTATTCACCCTACAAGAAAAGTGATTCGGACATAAATTGTGCATTTTAGCAAGATCTACATTTTTTGAAGAGTATGATTTGGTCTGTCTCTAACGGTTTACCACTTATGCAAAAGTCGCCCAGAGTAAATGCGACTACAGGAGCTATAGCCAGAAAATTCAAAATATACATTTCATGTCATAAAAATATCTCAAACATATGACATTTTAATCAAAATCGTTAGAGCCATTTTCAAGAAAATCAAAATTTTCGACAAAGTTTCCATATAAAGGGTAGTTTAGGGTGGTACTATTTTTCTTCAAAATCTTCGTGTCGCATCCTTGAAACACATTAAACTTAAATACCTACTTTGGTTTTTAACCGACTTTTCGTTTTTGAGTTATGCTGTCCACAGACACACAGACTGACACACACACACACACGAACCTTTTTCTAAAAATGCTGTTTTTTGGATTCAGGGGGTCTCAAAACATATATTTCCTTGAAATCTCGACATAGAATTTTTGGGTGGAATAAAATATTTTCCCTACTTACCAGTAGAGAAAGTAATAACTTAAATGTTTGTTAAATAATACACACAAAAAGGGGTCGTGAAGTGTCAATACGTTGTTGCAGAGCTTTTATGTACGGTAGTCATTCATTAAAACTGAAAATTTTGAGAGATGTCACAGTACAGTTAAAGTGCAGGTTATGATACTATATTTCCATTCAACTAATCCTGCAGTTCAACAAATACAAAAAAGCTATAGTAAAGCACGTTTCCTACAAAGGCAATCTAGGCAATTATCCTTTTAATTGCGTTTGCAAAAGAGTAAAACATGCAAGTCAAAAGAGCATATTTTTAGCGATTTAAATTTCAACATCGGAGAACCGAAATGGCAGTTTTAGCAAGATTGACCAAATGGGCCATTAAGGAAGGATAGCTAGTTTTTCTGTCGTTATTGGATTTTTCCAAGTATGAGCAAAAATGATAGCTTATTCCTGGCATGTGACCAAAGTATCCTTGAACCTAATGCAGCAAAAACACTGCTGATAAACGCTGTAAATTAGATTGCCCTCCAAGGTTTTTGGAAACACTGTTTCACATACGGTGCTTTATCGGCTACATTTAATTTACAATTTATGTTTATACATAAATTAAAGTGCAATGGCAGATGCATGTGCCATCATTTTGTTGTACATTTTCTATTGGGTAAGGCATAATTTCATTAGTTTATATTTTATGTCATGGTCTACACCACAGTCCCATTCTCTTATATCATCCTCTAAGCCAGTAAAGGACTTGTCCTGGCATGGCATTTGTCTTGAGGCCCACCACGGTGGAATCCCTCATGTGACACCCACCCAATCATCATAGTTGTGTTATTTGTTGTTTAGTGATTGTGATACATTGTTTTAATACACTGAATATGTGTAGTTCGTCATTGGACGCTTAAGTAGATGCGAACTATGATTGGTTGAGATAGGAATCTCATTGATTGTGCTTCCAATCGTCGAACGGAGTAGTTACACCAGAGACGGGCCATATTTTACCACTATAGCTCAAAAAGTGCATTTTCGTGTTATTGACGAAGATAGAAGAGTCGCGCACGCTAGCTAGGACAGGCAAGAAAAGTCATCATAAACAGCGAAGTTGCTGAAATCTCTGTCGTAGCAGCTTCAGGCAGTATTATGTTTCTTTTTTTAAGGGATTTAAGGGCTTATGGCTGTTACAGGGGTGTTTCCTCTTCAGCCTCGAGGTAGCATTTTAGTTAATAGTTAATTGGGGTTAAATGGGTTATTTTATTATTATTTTTTATAATTATTTTTCCTTTTCGTTCAATAATTCACTTATTTGACGTTGGTGATGTGGGTTGTTTGTACATGTCATGAAGAGTAAGGCGCAGAGGTTATTGCAGGGTTGTTCATGGTGATGGTAAAATATTTGGTCTAATGTTTCTGTTACTTCTGGGTGTTGGCGTTGTCGTCTACGCTGTCGTGTCTCGATGGGTTATTCTTGTAGCGTTGGTGTCTGCGTCTCAGCGTCGTGCGAGGTTGTTGATGTACTTCTATCGAGTCGGGTCAGCTTTCGCTGGATGGGCGCAAGAACTTCACAGGTAATTTATAGGTTGTTAACGGTGTCCTGGATGTCCTTGAGTGGACTCGGTTGGTAGGTGCTTCATACAGTTTCCGTAGTGCTGCGGTGTAGACGGTGTAGGCATATGTAGACGCCACAGTAGCCGATTATGACCATTTTAATGCGAAAATTAATACTAAGGGTTTAGAGTGCAGAAATTAGTCTTCGTTCTCATTTCATTAATGTACAGATTTGTATAGTTATTATTTCCAAATACTGTAGCTTCTAATTCTGATACCTGGTGCCATAATCCGTGTGATCACGTCAAAGTTATAATAAATAAACTATCTTTCATTTGATGCGTATCTATCCTTTTAACATGGACTGGAAAATATTTAGTTCATATTATGTATTCATAAGACTACTGTCAGTTAACGACTGGTTTCTGAAACTTGCAGGGAATTTAAAAGTGAGCAGGTCACCTGACTATTAAAACAACCACAGTATGTATTTTTCTTTTCTTATTTATTTATTTTATTTTATCTTACTTTTTTAATTTTGGTGAGTTTTCTATTCAAGCGATTTGAGATGTTTTGCAACTCAGATCTTGAATGACTAATATTCTTACTATAATCCCCTACGTCGAAAAAAATAGTATACAGAACATAGAATGAAGAGAAGCTCAGAAGTATTAAATGCTTCACTTCGTCTCATGCTTTCAACTCTTCCCGGTTCTTCAGTTATACACTTGCCACACTATCAAAATGTACTATCACGGTGTCGGTAAATAAATCCCCCTGCTGTTTTTGAGCCTTTATGATCATCGTGACTGCGTGCCCATCATAAATTCTTTCATGGGACACTCAATTTTTACCCCGGATAGAGTACAATGACCGCGCTATAGCTGCAAGATGTTCCGTCTTCTTGGAAATCTTCCATTTTGCAATGGTCTCTTTATCATCCGATTTATGTCAAAAGATGCCTTAATGTTTTCCAAAACAAACTGCAGAAGTGCTACAACAGTAGCGTTATGTGACAAGGAGCGTCATCAAAGTATAAAATGTTCACATAGAATGCAGCAACACAAGAGGCTAGGACATTTAGTACGGAATTGCTGCTCAGAGGGCAGAGAAGTTGAAATCATTGTTGCTTCGGAATGAGGTCCAAATGCTCAGACAGCAAAGGATAATGGTCGGTCATTGCTCTAAAGCACACACTTCTAAAGGCTTGTCCTAGATGCCGTTTCGGGAATTTCCTGTAAGAAGTCGCTTAATGGTTGAAAATGCACTACAGTTCTACTGCAAGCTACTTGAATTTTCAGTGAAGAAAGTTATTCCGAACGTGAAAGGCCTTTGTAGAGCTCAAACACAAATGTTTTTACTGCATCTGCAGTCTGGTAGTTAGCCACTAACCTGCGGAGGTCGAGATTTAAATTCCCGAATAGAGAATGGGAAGATTCTTCAGTCAGGACTATTTCCTATCCTCCGTGTAATTTGAAAGTATGAATGGTCGTGTGAATGAGTGTATGCATTTTCTATAATAACCAAAAGCAATACTAAGACAGGCACCAAGACACCACTGTGAACGAGTTGAGCTGTTGTACCTAGCGCCTCCGATATGATACATACGTATATTAAAGCCGAAATATAAATGGACCAAAGAGAGATATGCTATTTTCTGTGCAGCTTTAACGGTCAAAGGCGAGAGTTTGGCGGCAGAAACGCAAATATGATGTTGGTTGGTGGATGAAGACTTAGTAAATTTGCAATCTTCCGGAGCAATAAACTGAATGTAGAGCGTTCAGTAAACTACTTCCTTAACGGACAGTGCATCTTAATAGATCAGCAGAATGGAGTTAACACCTTTTCCATATTTGCTATGGGTTCAAAGAATACGAACCAAGTTAGCACTTACCCTTACCCTAAAATTAGAAATAGGCAATTTTTAATCCCCAGTTAATATAACGAAGATTTTATTTCTACTTGAATGAGAAGCTGTGTATTTCTTCATGGAATGTACGGGTTGTGTCATTTCTTTAATTTGTCACAAAACATTTCAACTGCTGAAACGATTTAATCTTCAGCGTCATTTTAATACTCTGCATAATTTTTCAGCTTTTGAAAACGAAGAAAGATGTCAGAAAGCAAGAATATCTGCCGAGAAGAACTGAATATATCAAATTCTTACTTGCAGCATGTATTTTACCACATAGTTTATTCGTTTTCAAGTTCTCTTTGTCCTATTCTCACTGCAAAGTACTGTACAGTAACGTTTATTTTGTCATATTTATGCAACTTTTCAGAATCAAAATGTTTTAATTTCCACCAGCAACGTATTGTTTCTTCTTACAGTAAAATATATTACATGTATATTTAGTTACACAGGACTAAAGGTTATGATTGATTTATATTTAGTTGTTTTGTGTATAATGCAATATTAAACACAAGAGAAATAGTGAACCATGTATAACACAGTTTGTGACGGATTCCTTCTCTATTATGCTATCCAGTGGTTGACTCATAAGGGTCGACACAGACCAGTGACCTTCAGCACCTTGTGTGCTTAGGAGTTGGTTGTATCTGTTTATGCACATATGTGCAGTAAAATACACAACCCGACGTAAATCAGAAATTACGTGCAATTTCCCAAATCCAGGACACGACAGCATGAAGGAAAAATTAGTCAACACTATCGACCGAAAATACGCCTTTGTACTATATATAATTTGTATAATTTTTTATTAAATTATGGTAAACAAATATGTGAATAAAATACTTGTAGAATACAGAAAGACAAAATCAATATCAGAAAGCCCTATACTTGGCGCTCTAGGAGATTGCACGCTTCTTGGAGATCAGACAGGCATCAAGAAGCCGGAGATACATTGCTGCGGACCAAAGCTGGCCGCTGTGGCACGTAATGGTTGCATTCAGAGTGCGGTGCAAACGTTCCGCCAAGCCATTAGCTGCAGCGTGGTACACCACACAAGTCTGCCAGAGCACGAAATAGCAACTGTTTCGGATGGAGCTTGAAGGGCTATCCATTATTCTGTCCGCCGGGGAAAATTCTTCCTCTGACTCAGAAAGGCATTCTCTGAAGCGGCAAATAAACTGCAATTTCCATACAGGGTAGGTAGATTTTAGTATTGCGAAAGAGCTTAAGGATACCCAAAGCTAAAATTAGGTCAACATTTGCAACAAATTCAAAAATTGGTTTCTGTTCCCAAAAGATCCTTTGAAAATTTGCTCTAAGAACCTGTTACACCAGAACATTGCCATTGGAATGCCCCTATCACCACAATACCTAATGACCTGTATTTAGTCGCAGCCTTTTATCTCGACTTTCATTCTTTTTATGCCTTGCCCATTAAAATTACTCCATTCTATGTGGTTTGCAATGAAACTTGTTTGAATTTTCTGCAATAACTCAAAGAGAACCAGTTTTAAAGAACTACCACATAGCCTCTGCTACACTTATAACTTGCTCAACATAGGACATATTTAAATCCAGCACTGAGCATACATTACTGCAAAAGTCACTTAAAAAGTTTAGGATGCTTTCTGAAATAACCGGAAGATAAAATATTTCTGCATATATATATGACAGTTTAAAATGATTATCATTACTTGTTATTGCTATTATTACTATTATTTAAATAATATCACACTTTATTTTTTCAAAAATATGATTTCTGCATCGTGTGCAATATGTGCTTAGTTATAAGTTGAGGGGATTTGCTTCTATTATGTTAACTGCGGGCTGACTCGGCTGGTCGGCGTCTCTAGTTCGATCCTTCCGAAGCTTGCTTCCGTCAGCGCAGCGTGGCAACTCCCTGTCAGTGCTGGAGGCAGGAGAAATATTTGCTCTGACTAATATTGTCTCAGCGGAGAAACCAGGACCTTTGCTTACAGGTAGGTGAGCTATAGGAAGATCTTAGCTCAAGGGATATGAACTGGGAAAATTCATTTCCCAAATTTTCCTCTAACATTGATATTGTATTTTCCAGCCATAATTCTCCCCGCGGTTAATAATATTCCTGGTGAAGTAACGTTATATTCACTTAAGTTTTCTTCCCTAGTTATAATTTCACGGCACGTATTATTGTGGTTCTTGCGCGCGACATTTATCACCTTCGCGGTATTTTTGCTGCACTACTCCGGTTTACATACCTAGGCACTATATCACATTAGCAAAGCGATAGTGACAACTCACTGAGGCGACAATGAAAATTGCACAAAGTTATGCTATGTGTACTCACATTAAAGCTAAGACGCATCAAGAAACTGTCAGTTTCGAACTAGTTGCGACTTAGAGCGTTGCAAATCCAACCCAATAACAGAGTGAAACATCTGCTGTCAATCTTGAGGTGCTTTATAATATTCTAAATAGGTTTCATTGCAAGAGATTGACTAAAATGTAACACACAATACCTAATGTCAATCCATAGAAGGGGGAAGAAAGTGTCTTTGCCTAGTTTCCTGTAACTTAAATGTAATTTTAATCTGGTACTGCTAAGAACCAAGCAAAGTAATTTACTAAGAAATGAAATGCAACGAACGGAAATATTCCCTTGTTCTTGAAAACAAAAAGGCTAAATGCACCTAAGATGTAGTTAAAAATGCGTAAATATGCAATAAAACTACCTGAAGTATGTAAAATGCCTAAGAAATGCTCCACGCCACAAAATTAGCGAAAAATGCAACAAAAATGCCCTAACAAATATGTTTTGGTGAATTTCTTTATTCTGAGACATATTTATATACAACTCAATGCATTAGACTTGCCAAGTAAAAGATGGAAAGTCATCAAAATCCTGGTCCTAGTAATAACCAAAGAGCTTGTGCTCTTTACATACTTCTACTAGCTAAATGAATGTACCTTAATTGCTTGCTATTATGTTAGGAAATTTACAACAAAAGATGGCTATGCATAGTATTAAGCATTATTTTAATCAATGCATCGGTATTCCAACGGACCCTAGAGATGATGGTAACAATGAAGCCTTAGTAGTGGCAGTGTGGTGGCGATGATATTGTTATAATGAGATTGCTTGGTTGTTTAGTTGGCTATTCCCGTCGGTTTGTGAAAGGAATTAAACCATGACCACAGTCATCATTTATGAATGCCATGTAAAAGAGCAGATTGCAAACCACAACACTGTTGCTACTCGATTTGCCTTGTTTATATTCTGTAGTTGTAGTTCTAAAATTTAATTAGAGAGAGGTGAAATTTCTTCAATGCAGCTCATATATTGAAAGTACTTACTATCTTTATCGTGTGTCGGCACTTGTAAATCAAAATACTAAAGAGTGACTTACTCTGCGCATTCAGAAGGCTATTGCATATACAAATAAAGAAAACGCATTACCACATGTTTCCGAAAAGCACTGTTGCACAAAGGTTAAGAATTGCAGAGTTCATGTGTTGTAAGTTGGAGTAGAACTGCTAGTATGATGGTACACAGCTTTACTTCTTCTACTGCGTAGTAAGTATTCTTAGAAAAAGGTCCGTCTCTGTGTGTGTATGTGTATGTGTGCGCCTATGTGTGCGAGTGCGTGCGTGCATGTGTGTGTGTGCCTCTCTGAACAGCGTAACTCAAAATCAAGAAGTCGTTTAAATCCAAAGTTGTATTTAAATTTAATATCGTTTAAGGATGCAACTTGAAGATTTTGAAGAAAGTTCTTCTACCCTAAACTACCCTTTACATGGAAAATTCTCGGAAATTTTTAATTTTCTCAAAAATGGCTCTAATGATTTTGATTAAAGTGCCAGATATTTATGATATAGCTACATTTCATTTGCCATAAAAATATTTCCAATTTTCTGGCCATGGCCCATGTATTTCTATTTATTCTTAATGAATTTTACATAACTGGTAAACCGTAAGGGGTAGATCAAATCTTACTTTACAAAAATGTAGATCTCGTTAAACCACACAAGTTATGTCCAAATGCATTTTTTGTGGAGTGAACCAAGTCGGAGATATATCTTGTTATATTTATGGGGTTTGCAATACTTATACATTTCTAAACTGGAAGGTCGTTATTCACTTATTACTGGCAGTAATATATTTCAGTAGAATCCTTTTGGTGTTTTAAAGCAATTTTGATCATTGAGCCTTTCAGTGCAAGAATATCAAAACAGGCCACTTAAGTGGTAAAACTCTGATGTGTTGCACTCACATGACTTTATGTATTGTTGCACAAACTAGTCTTACAAATACTTATTCCTCATGTTCGAGATAACATTTGCAGAAATTATCTTACTGTTAATTTTCTTCTAGGTGCAAGGAGAATACAGTAGGCTCTAAGCGACAGTCAAATGTTTTAAGAGTGGTCTCTATTTGATGGTTTTGAAATTGTTCTCTTTATATGACCAAGGGATAAATATGAATAACGACCTCCCATTTGAGAACCTCCAAGCAAAATTCTGGCAAATAACAAGGAAGTGCTTCACTTCACAAAAAAGATCATTTAACCAATTGTATGTTTCAACATTTACATTTTTGTATAGTAAAATTTGGTCAATCTCTGACGTTTATCAGTTATGTAGAAATTATCAAGACTAGTTGGGGTGGAGGATTTTTCTTTAAAATCTTGGTATGGCATCCTTGAAATATATTAAACTTAAATACGAACAAACACAGAAAAGACAACACACACGGGGACCTTTTCCTAATAATTCTCTTCTTTTGGATTCAGGAGACCTCAAGACGTATATTTCTGGTGAAATCTCGACATCGAATTTTTGGGTCGAATACATTATTTCTTCTACTGAATATGTACGCAATATCATTCTACCACTTTAAAGAAACCACACTAAAGAAGCACAGCAAACATGCAAAATAAATAAGACAAAAAAAAAAAAAAAAAAAGAAGAAGATAAATACAGAACAGTGAACATTATTTAAACACACATAGAACTGTTAGAGATGGATGAGCACACACACACGCGCACGCGCACGCGCACGCACACGCACCTGCCGCTTAGCCAAAATTAACAATCAAAATGCAGCGCATTCACCTGTTATACATTCTCTGTACCATAATTTATTTACATAAGGAATTAGGGACACTGAAATCCTGCAAATATGGGGCAAAGTTGGGATAATGCATCTATAAAAGACTCTTAGAAACACCTTTCCAAAGAACAAGTGAAGAAAATATTTTTATAATAATTTTGTAACTCTTTACTGTAACATAGACGATAAAATCAGCTCGGATATTTTTCTATCATTTTATCTTCTTCTAAACTATTACCATAAATATACAGTTTTCTTCTCGTCGTTAACAAAGTCTAGTCTTTCAGACTATCACAACTCACAATGTTTACCTCTCATAACCCATTACCTCATTTCGAAATCCTGTGAGATGTCCCAAAAATACTACCGAAACTATGTCAGAAGTTACTCTACGCATCTTATAAGAAACAAGCTTTTATCTTCGCACATTCTTGTGCAATTACACGTCTGATCTGGAACAAAAACACTTTTTTTTTTTTCAAAATTGACTGATCAAAGAACAAAATACCATTAGACTTTTTGTTTGTAATGGGTATAAAGCACATATTAGAAGGAATGTAGTAAGTTTCATAGATTACCTTTTATACTACTCACTTCTTCTTCTCTTACCTTATTTTATAAACGTCCTTAAAGAACATATTCAAACTGAATAAAGTTTAAAACCTCTTACTTCAACTGGTAAGGCGAGATAAATGGAACATTAGGATGGAATGGCAGTGATCACAATCACAAGCTCCAGTTTGTTAATGCATTGTCTCACATCAATTTTGTCACAATAAAACCATTAACAGGCAGGGATGCTTTAAAACTGTGACAAAACGACAAACTCAGTCCGGTTACTTTTATTGTCTTCTAAAATGTTATAAATACTGTTTTCTTCTCATCGTCAACATAATATACAGTCTATCGTATTATGCCAACTCAAACTTTTTTCTCTAGCCGTGCTTAGTCCTTTCGGTGTCTTTCTGCACTTTCTCTATCTCGCATACACACACTACGCCGATGCAATCACTCGATGCGCGCTGGAATTCTCTTTACGACGACCAGTCCATCTTTCGCGATCTCACACACACACACACGCACGCACGCACGCACGCACGCACGCACGCACGCACGCACACACACACACACAGCGGTCCCACACTCACCGCTGCTTTCTCGCCTCCTTATATAGCGGGGCTGACGTCAGACGGACCTTTCTGATCTCCACAAACGCGCCGCCGGTCACGCTAACTGGATTTTTCTTGAAGGCTCCGGAGAAAACCCCCTTTACGCGCAGCCGTTTCGATTGTTCTCAGTCACTACACACAAACTGACACGGGAGGCAGCCTGACCTTAAATGCCTTTGCCCGCTCGCCAGCCCGTCATGTGGTGTGATGTAGTTTGACCCCGTCCGTCCTTTGTTGCGCGCGGAGCTCGGCGTCACAATACATATTGAGTGAGCAGCTACACACATAACTGCGTCCCAGATCTAAAATAAGTCATCCCTTCTCTTTTACTCACGCTGAAATGTCTCAGTATCCATTTACCTAACAAGTTTTACTAGAAAACGAACGAACGATATATTTTACCAGTGAAGAATAAGCTTACCCTTTACGGAACGTGATGAGTTAATGCCTGTAAACTCATGAGAGTTGAGTGGGTCATATTTATCACAACTAATATCAGAAGACGTGCGAGCTAACGCTCCGCTCGATAATTTATCTGCACACGTCAGACCGTCAATTGACATTTATTTGGATTATTTCATAAATAAAATATGAATTTAAATACTATATCGCAATGTTAAACTTTATAAAGGATAACCTAAAGTATAGTCATTTCGATTAGTGGAATTCAACTTCTCAGCACTGCCAATTGAGGAAATCGAGAAACAAGGATTACATGTATTTCGATCTTTTCTTGTTACAACTGAAAACCAGTTTGTCATCTCAAATAAATCTCACTTTACTTTTAGCATTAAAGAATAATATGTATTGTGGAAAAATACAGTGATTATTAAAACAGTAATTGCTAAAGATGCAGTTGTCGAATTGAAATGGAGTATAATTTTTTATTGTTAATCGATTGCAATGTGTAATAAGTTGTTTTTCAACGATTTGTGGGATACAGTTGGCTACACTGACCAAACAAAAGAATATCCCAGTGATAATTTGTACAAAACAAGGGAATGACCAGGTGATAGTTGGTGTATGATAATTTAACGCCTCTATGTAAGAATTAGTCCACATATATACAACTGGGATACGTGCCTCCAGGGGTACATAACATTTAAAATAGCGTACAATCACTACCATACCTGAATGGTCACAAAAAACGAAAAATAAATGTTACACATAGAGTGTCAGTATAATAGCGTTTTGAAGGATCACAAATAACGAAAAATATTTCAGCCAGAGAGACTTCAATTGCCCTCCGTCCACCAATCCATTTTGCTTACTCTACCGGTTGGTTAGTATTGCTGATTAACTTTTGAAAATAACCAAATTCCGCGTACTAAATCTCAGGTTACAATTGTAGAAATTGTGTAGAAATTGAATAAGGCTACAATACACAAAAATGGGTTACAAATCTGTTTTGCACCACCGTCATCATTTCCTATTGTTTTGCTATAAAATTAAGTCTTTTGGTAATGTCCGTTGACAGTTCACGGAAAACAAAAATAGAAAACATGTCAATATGTGATTTCTGGTGTTGTGCAGCAAAGAGCACACTGAAGTTAGTTTCACTGCCATGATTCACCTTCTTCCATTCCCCCTACTCAATTGTGTGAGCAGAACCAGCCACAAATAAAGGAGCTCGTGCCTAAAAGACAAGGTCAGCATCTCGATATCAGGTCAGAAACATAAAGGCAAGTTCATATAATTTTTTGCTTGTTTCCCACCTGTAGGCTTGTTCCTGTGTTTTTTGTGCATCTGTACCATAAACATTCTTTTTGTAGTGTTTAATAAACTATAACAATTTAAATATATTATGATTAGGGCTCGGAAGTTCATGCCCTAAAAGCACTGAAATATGCATGCCAATATGCTCTTAAAAGCTTGAAAATATGCCAAGAAATATGCACTATTTAATTAAAACAATTAATGTCCCTTTGCAGTAGACAAGACGAGTTAGTATAAATAATAAATAAAATTGCTTTATTCCTTAGAGGTTGAAGCAGAAGTGGTCCTTTTGCTTGTATTAACTGCTAAATTGCAGTTCACAACCAACACTTTGCACACATTTTCAACTGTAAAACATCGTCTGTTGTCTTCCAAATACTTTTGTAACGTGAAAAACTTCTCCCCACGTCACAAGACTTATCGGGGCATATTTAAATGTTAACTGCTTCACAGAGAGAGTCAAGTCTCTTGGTGTGACAGATGGTTTTCTTTCGAGGATGTCTCGAGTATCACACATCTGTTTATAAGCAGAATTTTTTAAAATTACATACTTCAGTTTCTCTTTCACTTTTTGTCCTATGCTACCAGGAACCGAACTTAGATCACATTGTTTTTTCAAAGACAGTAAGTGATTCATGCAAGGGAGATCCTACAGCTTCCAATGCCGTTATGGCTGTTGGTAAGACAGAAAAATGGGCAGATATGGAACTTAGATCCTCTTTTAACCCAGTGCCTGGCAGAATATTTTGCACAGTTTCTATTGATGAAGCATCTTTCGAGTCCAATGAATTAACAATCTCTTCGACTATTTCTATGTGCTCAGCATAATATAAAACTGCATCAACCCATATTCCCCATCGAATTAACACTGGTGCAGGAGGAAGTCGGTTATTAGGTGCTGTTGATCTAAACAACTTAACTCTTTTAGGAGATTTAACAAAAATTCTCTTTGTACTAGACACAAATCTATATCTACTAATGGGAAAGAATCACGTATTGCCTCAGAAATACGATGAAGAGCGTGTGCCAAACAAGTTATATGAATTAACTTACGAAAAATACATTTCAGAGTTGGTCCTGATTTTACCATATATGGATCTGCATCAGTAACAAAAGTAACCGGTCGTATTTGATTCCCACGGCCATAGTAATTTCAAAGAGTCCAAACTGGGTCACAATTACATTGCCAGTGGCCGACAATTCGCTCACATTAAGAAGATAAGGTGCAGTCTTTTGTTCATTATTTAAAGCACCCACGATTATATTAGCAATAGAACGGCGCTCAGAATCAGGGGTTTCATCAACAACCACAAAAACTGATCCGCTAATTGATTTTGTATATTTGACAATACGTTATTGTAACAATGTCCCACATAAGTCTTACGCAGTGTACTTTCTGCAGGCACATGTTGTCGAGTGTACTTGGTAAGAAAGTTTTTAAATGTCGGATTATTAATTTTGAACAAGGGAATATCAGCAGTTAAAAATGCTTGGCACAAGTCACAGGAAAATTCAGTAACCCTACTTCCTAAACACTCTACTAGCTGTTTTTGAACATGTTCTTTGTTTGCGAGTTTTCTGATTAAATTCTCCTTATGTTTTGCTGTTTATGTGCTGAACTATTTGAAATCTTTTCTCACTCCCTACATTTTTCTCACACGCTCCACAAAACAGTACCCTATTATCTGTATTCTGTAGATATTAAATCACCCGAAAACTCTTTCTTTAAATTAATTAATCTAGCACTCGAAGTTGGTTTTATTTTCGGCATTTGAAGAGCTTTTTAACATTTGATATGCCTAATTTAATTTGGTGGGAACCAGTTCACAACATTGTTACGTTTGAAGACTACGACACAACTGCTGGTGGACAGGCAAGCGTTGCTATAATCGTGCTGCTCAAAACGTTAACCTGCACTTTATCTTTGTTAATATAAACCTCTCAGATAACGCACTGATTATTCTCTATACACAGACATATAATGAAAGGGTGGAAACGGGATTCACTGCATGACAACATGACTCAAAATTAGTTCTCGCCACCTAACGAATTGCATCATCATGTGCAATACTACCAATATGAAAAGTATTATCCAGATGGAAAAAAAAAAAAGATAATAAAAAACCATAAAAATCATAAAAATATGTAATATAGGGGCTATAATATTGAAATAATATGCATTTATCAAAATCAAGAAAATAGGCAGTTTTATGCACTATAAAAACATGTCCAAATAACTGAAAATTCCATAATTCGTGCACATAACGTAAAAGCATACATTTTTAACCCCTAAGAAAAAACATGCAAATGCATGAACTTCCTAGCCCTAATTATGATACCGGTCGTGGCGCACCACAAAGAACACTCGGTGCCAAGCTACTTCACACCACAATACCAGGTGCGGCACGTATCTCAGGCGCTTCCTACACCACTCACGTGAGCAAACACCTGAAAAGAATCAGCGGCAGAACCAAAAGGCTTTTTTTCCTCAGATGTTTCGAGAAGTGTCCGGCGGCCGGTTTGCTTGAAGAAGTTCTAGAAATATCTGGCTATTTCATCACCGGTATAAAAGCTTGCGAAGCACAGTTTTTGAGTCAGTGATTGCGAAACAGCTGTGAAAGATACATCGCGTCGAAGTGAAGTTTTAACGAGTGTTGAGTGACTGTATCGTCGGAATTTATGTTTGAGATATAGAGAAAGTGACGAGATACAGGGAAAGCAGTGAGTCAAGGCTACGAAAAGTGAACAGTTGCGAGTTGTAATATCACGAAAGACCGTACACTGAGTTAATGCAAGTATTCTTGTACGGAAGCCTAGAAGAGAAATAAAGGGAGAAAAGGGAAATTGAACTTGACTTCTTGCCGTTTTGTTACACTGGTGTCAGGAGTGGGATTCATCAAATTTTCATTTTGTTACACTAATATAGCTATGCTATATAAGCATAACTTGAATTGTGATAATTCCAGCGCTAGTCCAAAGACATGTGCCTAGGACTACTAGGAAATTTGTCTTGGGGTACGCAGAGAAAAAATATTGAATACCATTGATGTATAGCTAGAGAAATACTGTAAGAAAAATATTACCAGTAACCCATTAAATGCACTCTAAAGGAGGGGGGGGGGGTTGAGTGGTAGTTAACTCATTGACTTGCATTGGAGATAGGAAAGGATATGGAAAGCATTACCCGGAGTATATATTGTCCCAACCTCAAAATCTGCTTTTCTGGAGATGTCAAACTCTCAATCATTCAGTTAGTATACTACTCATATGATCACTCAAGTCTCTGTAGGGCTACTGAGGTCCAAAAGAGGCACAGTAAGTTCCTCAGGTACTTTGTTCGTGTGTTTACACAAAGCACCGACATAAATCCTCATGCAATAACATTCTCGTATAGCGCAATATACATCCCTCCCTAATGCCACGCCCCCAATGTCTTGCAGGCTAATTGGATGCGGAAATAAGAAAGCCTCTTATTTGTGTGCTTGGCTTCGTTTTCTTCAAAACAGAAAACAGCAGCGACAAACATGCTTGTTAAAGCAGCCTGAGACGTGCTGACACGTGACAAGACAAATGTACAAGTAATGGAAAAGTAAACAGTGTGTATCTCTGATTCATTAATTTCTAAGTAAGGAATTAACCTCTATGTATTCGCTGTAATTTGCAAGAACAGGAAAAGAAAACCACAGCGATTACTTTAACAACAGGTTGAATAAGGGTAGAGCGAAAATAAAATGGTTTATTGCTTGTTTTTAAGTGCGAGCAAAAAGAGCTCCCTCAAAAATAAAAGTATGTACTGGTCATTCTCAAAATCCGTATTAAATAGGAGTCAGCTGGCAAGTGGTTTCTTGCTTCCACGCAAAGGTGTACGATGCAGCAAGAGAATAGAAAGATTTGTGACATCTATTTGTGCTACCCGTCATTTAAATAGAAGACGCAACTTAAAAGCTTTTTATTATAACATATTGTTCTCTGAAGCACATTAGTAATAATAGTCATTAACATAATAATAATAATAATAATAATAATAATAATAATAATAATAATAATAATGATAATAATAATAATAATGGTGATGATGATAATGATAGTAATAATGATGATGATAATAATAATAATAATAATAATAATAATAATAATAACAATAATAACAATAACAATAACAATAATAACAATAACAATAACAATAACAATAACAACAATAACAATAACAACAATAACAATAACAATAACAACAATAACAATAACAATAACAACAATAACAACAACAACAACAACAACAACAACAATAATAATAATAATAATAATAATAATAATAATAATAATAATAATAATAATAATAATAATAATAATAATAATAATAATAATAATAATAATAATAATAATAATAATAATAATAATAATAATAATAATAATAAATAATCTGCACTTCAAGGATTAGGCACAAATGCCTATTCAGGCTTCAAAGGTATTTGACCATCGTAAATTAAAACAATAAAACAATTCAAGGTTTATGCTGTCAATATGTTGCATAAATGCCAAATATTTGTTCACATTTCAGGCGATTTAAATTTACTTACAAATTGAAGTCCTTCTACATAAGAAGAACACATTTTACTAATTGCCATATTAAATTAAATTGCTTTCTTATACATGTAGCGCAAATAAGGTCTTGATAACAGATAATTGAAGTCTTTGGAGAGACTAATATAAGGATTTCGTGATCCAAGTAGGTACTCCGTCATTCCTTTTGCCATACATACAAGTAAATAGGACATAGCTTTTGTAATATTAAGAATTGTTCATTTAAAAAATTTCACACTTTTCCAAAACTTATAAAATGTATTCACTATGGCCACAAAATGCTGCCTGTACTTATTGAAACTTACTCCTTCTACACTATGAGCATTTTCCCACTATTTCGTAATGTGAAATAATTGTTTCAAGGAGCAATTAACCCAGAAAAAACGTATCTAACACCCTTTGTGTATGAATGAAATTAATGTTATTCGTTAAAGAAACCTAACTGACCACAGTACTATATTTGCAGCTGTTGAGTCATAGTTATTTATGCTAATAGTAGATATTTTCTGCAGAAGCTATCAAAGTTCGCCCCATAGAAAGAGGATGCCAAGTAGTGACGTAAACACAGCAGAGGTCAGTGTAGAACCCGGACCTGGGCTAGAAGTTGTTGGTTCTGGAGTAAACAATGAACTCTCAGCTTCATTGTTTGCTTGCCTGCTGTTTCCTGACTGAAATGAGCTGTTACAAGAGAAATCTCCGAGTAGATATTACCGTAATTTCACAGAAGTTGCAGAATACTAAACTACCTTCAATTTTCCTGCGAGAATTCACAGTTATGAGTTCACTTCCTTTCTGTAGAACAAAGCATTGTGATACTTTTGTCTGCAAACCTCCACAAAGTTTGGAAAGGAATATCAAAAAGATATGGTACCCATATAGACAAAATTTTTCTCTTCTAATTTTCCTCTGCCAAGGGCACCCAGAAACCTTTTTCTTTTAAGTTGCATCGAAAGCAATATAGTAGTAAAGAAGGCTCATACGAGACATATGGAAGTATATGGATTTGCATTTATGTGACCGCATGTGACCGCCATGGGAATCCAATACGGCTGACTGACTTCCCCTAGTTGTTAGGCAAATAGTGAAAATCTACAGCAATGTCCGCTTCTCTCCATTTGAGATTAGGGTTAGGATTAGTTGTGAAGAGTTGGCAACTTTCACCGTTTAGCAGCCAGTTCCTCAAACGAGAGACTCCTTATCTCGCATCTGCATTATTGCTACTTTTTACACAAACTGTTCATAACTAGTTGGAATGTCAAAACAGTCAATCTAAGAAAGGTCTGAGGCTCCACTCTCTGATCTCTCTCGACACCTTTGACCAGTTTCTCCCGGGAAATTTATGGTTGCAAAGAAGCAAATATTCTGATTAGAATAATTCTCATATCCTAATTAATATATTATATATGAGGAATATTGAAAGAAAGGAAACGAAAGAAACACGTACACAGACTACTCACTATTTTGGGACACAAATACTGTTACATTTATAAAGAGTCACAGTAAACGAACATGTAATTTGATAAACCACGTTTGGAGCAATCCCACTGGATTAGTAGAGTTATATATTTCACTGCCCCCCTCCTTGGCTGTAACACACTAAATTATACAGAAATACCAAAGGAAGAGTACAGTTTTTGTCTAGAAATCGAAGTTTTGTGTTAAGAATATATAGATTATTGCCCGATAATCATAAGATTGGGAAAACATGAGCTTTAAACTTATAGTTTCTATACATTTGCAGTACAAACTTCCAATTTTAAAGCACGTATCTGGCTTAAATTGCATTGGTATTTTTAAGCACACTTTGCCTAAATTCCGAACAATAAAATAAAATAAAACAAATAATTTAAAAATAAAAGAAATAAGAAAAATAAATTGAAAGTACTTAGGGACTTTATCATATAGCAGAACTTTTAACAAAATATGAGCAACTTTCTTGGTGTTTATTTCACAAAACCCCTAGAACCAATTTCTATAATTCAGACTGTTTAAAAGTAAATTTTAAAAGAAAGACAATAAATAGATATATTAGTTCTATATTTGCAGTACAAATAATGGAGCTAAAGTTTTTATCCGTAGATAGATTACCCATAAAAAAGGTACCTAGTTATAATAAAAGGTTTAAAAAAAAAACAAAGATCAAATAAAACGATACTTATTTCGGCGAGGTAATACCTCATCCCATGACAATATAGGTATATGTATGACTTGAGTATGTACTATTCATGTAAAATATATTCTTCTATCCGCTTTACTGTAATTAAAAAATAAAATATAATATTTGACTTGACCTGAAGTAGTGTATTCAGATATTAGTGTCGTGAGGATTACGGGAACGTAATACCATATAATACTATTTGTTGTGCGATATTGTAACTGTTAACAGCACACACTAAAAATAGAAGCGTTATTCTTTAACCAGACATGGTTCAAGGTTAATCGTCAATTCTTGTCGTTATGGGAACGTGTATGCAATTGTGTACTGTTATCTCTGTTACCCTCTTTTGAGTTTGTGAAAGTTATAAGCAACTTGATTGAGATTCGCTTCTCCATTATTATGATCAAAGTTACTCGTAATGAGTGTAAACATGTAGAAATCGAAGAGGCTTGGATGATTGGATGTATCGAGTTATCGAAGAAATCTAAACAAATATGGTAAGACCCTGCACTTCTAGGCAATGAGTTTGGATTTGAAAAACGTGTGGAGATGGAGGAATTATGTTCATCCTTAAGCAACAATAAATATTTCATAATATTCTTCTGAAAATTTTAACTATGTCACTAATTTTTCTTGTAATATCAGTATTTAGATTTCACTTATACAGCAACAATAATGCGTGGAAAAACATCAACTTCCAATTCCATGAAAACAGTATTCCTAAATACTGAAAATCATTCATAGCTACCGTTAAAATATATATATATATATATATATATATATCCGATACCAGGACTCCAGATACAGACCTTTGACCCTCTGCTCTTGAGATATCATTGGAAGATACACGTACACAAACTAAACCTCGTTCCGATGAATCTTAAAGGCGATCTCAAACAGATTCGTGTATCTTAACTCCAAGACGACACGCAATGTTGCAAGTACGTTTAATTTGTAACTAACCACTATTTAGGGTATATTTGTATGCTTGATAATCACTGTTCCTTCACATTAGCCTCTAAGTAGGAAAGTTGAACCAATTTTAAGTATACAACGCAGTGGTTCGATCCCCGTCACCCAGCAACACAGGATTAGTTTGATAGAACAGTAATCGTAAACACAAATTGGACTATCCGATTATGTTACACGCTTTCTATCAATATTCCATTTTTTCAATAGCGATTGCAAACAAAAAACATAACTACACTTTTAGTCATGTAACATAGCTGCAATATACTGTCACAAAAGTTGATTTAACATTGGGAAGGGTGAATAACACAAGAAACACTTCGGAATTTGCAAATAGTACGACAAATATCGTTTGCCCAACGTATGGCATTTTAATGAGTTTATTGTTGAGGAGTATACCACTGAAATTTAGCAGAAATCTCACAAAAGTTGATATTTGTATTGTATAACCTTAAAACTACCCAGGGGCTATGAATTCAAAGCACCTTTTGGCTTTTTATATTAAAGATATCTATATTTATATCATGTCATACTTTTTTTCTTTTGAACGGTTTTGAGTTACTAGTTTTTAAAGCTGCACAAAACAAAGAAAACTGGAAATTTCAAATGGCAGAACTAAAAATTATTTTATGACACATTTGTTCGTTATAAGTAGCTAAATATAACGGATGTTTAAAAAAGTTTAAGTTTTTTTTTTTAAAATTGCATCTTTTAGAGCATTTAGCACAGGATAACAAAATCCAAATTTCACATTTAATATCTAGAAAACTAAAGATGATATCACAGAAAAATTTAAACCCCTAATGTTAATGTAAGACAACGCTGAAAATAAATGTTCGGCTAAATTGGCTGTAAACTTTGGAAAATCACATTTTCAGTTGTGTATTCTCTCAGCAACAACCGTTTCCTGGAATTCCCCTGTTCGCCTGACGAGTAACGCCAAAAATATCTAGTTAATTTTATCTATACCTGTATAGAACTTAACATAGGATTGGAGGAACATTAAACCACCTTATTGGACAGCAAATATTTGCACGGATATCCAATAACATTAACTTCCTCTGTTGATCTTCTTACGCACAAACACTAACTTCTCTTTCAATGTTTTGAGCGCCACACCATCTGTAAATTACTACACTGCTTTTATTTCCAAGCGAACTGAATGGGAGCTTTTACTACGGAAAACACTGAAATCCTCTTTAACCGAATGCTTAAAAAGTAGGTTACCACATGTTCCATGCCACAATTGTTTGTATGGACTATTCTTGTGGATGCTTCTATCTATACTACGCAGTATTCTCAAGTTCCCAAAAGGAAGTCCTACGAAGAGTCATGTGCGTCTTTGTACGTTATTTAACACTTATGTAAAGGGCAAAAAACAGTACTCATCCTGGAGAATAATACATTTAATGAATAAATAGGGATGGCTGGGTGGGCCAAAACATTAAGATACCTATAATAAGGAATGAAGTTAGAACTTTGAAATATCCATATATGGCGGAACAAAATTTTGAGCTCTAGTGTTTAGCGAAAGGTAATGACTTTCAAGCATAAAGGCTTCAATTAGACACTTTAGTTTTTCTAAAATGTTAGTTTTTGGTCATTTTAAGCATTTTCTATCACAAGTTTTGTTAGATATGTATAGTGACTTCAATAGTCTGCGGTAGAAGCATAGGAAAGTTTAAAAAGCTGGTCGAAGGAAACATTTAAGAAAATGATGAAAAGAATGGAAACAAAATAAAGCACCATCGCTTGGATGCACTGGAAAGTTATTAAAATAGCAAAATGTATGAAGATACAGAAAGCATTAACGAGCTTGTGAGAGAAAGATTCAGAAATATAAACAAAGAATAGCACAATTAACTACAATATAACTGATGCAGCATTAAGGAAGAAAGAAAGAATAAAAAACAACAAGAAAAATAATAAACCCTTGAAAGAAACTCGTATAAAAAGAGAAAGCAATATAACAGAAAACAGAAGAGAACGTATTGGATACGAGAAGAGCAAAGCAATATCCATGAAACGGCCAGACAATGCAGGAAAGAAAGTTGGCAAGATTTTGCTCAAAAGGAGAAACGTGGTGCCACAATGTTTTCTGTTTTAAAGTATTCAGAAATTAGAAAACTGAAACCATTGACAAAGCTGGCATTAAAACAACAGAGCAGAAGAAAGGCACTGGTTTCATAAAGACATCGCAGTGAATGAAAATATTTAAGTTTTGCATCAGCTTAAGTTCCAGCATAGAGGGAACAACTGTACATACAGCGTCGATAACTTCCTTGTTATAATGAACTTTTTGTTTTACGATGTTACTACACTGCAAACGATGCAAATAAGTCCTAAGTTCACGCACTTCATAATGTCGTAATTTGGTGAAATCGAACCATGGACAGAAGTAAGTAATCATTCTTCGGCGTTATAGTTTTTGTAGCTGTTTGGAACTCTTAAATATCGAATGCAAGGCAACTTACGAAATGTCTTCCAATATGTGCCACAAACGAAAGTGTACAATGGAATTTTTGTTCTTGCCTCAGCGGTTTCTGAAAAAAAAAAAAAACTAATATGGTTTGTTCCAAATCAGATATTTAATTCAAGTAGAATGTACGATAATAGTTTTCTACATGTAACATAAGTAAAGAAATCTATTACTGAGACAGCTTCGGTAGTAGCTGTGTGGTGTCACAGAGTTTTTTTTAAATAAACCATTACTTTAAAGAATACTCGAAACACGCTTTTGTAGACTGTGACAATATCCACCTATACCGAGTTGCTCTCCGGTTTACTGATAAGGGGCCTCGTACAGAGCAATCCCCCTTTGTTAACTGTCCCTCTGGAGTTTTCCCATTCCTACAAAGTATTATTAACTAAACTGATACTCATCCCGATGTCGGCACTAGAAGATATAGGATGTACGGAGAACTTCCAGCCTGGAGTAGCCACGCCCTGGTCGACAGTGTACAACGGTGTCCTCAGCTTTCACCGCCATTCATCGAAGCCTCCTTTGCACATAGGCGACGTCTCTTACCAGACTTAACTGGCTCAACCACCTCAGAAGTCCATACCGCTCCTTTGCCAAAGGGAACCACATGCACCAAGTCGAATTCCATGTAACTGGGAGAATGAGGCTTATGCGCCTATCTTGCATTCCCCACGACTGATCGCCGTGCCCACTTGCACTGGTGCCCGGGTTCTACTTCCCCTTGCTGATGGCGGACCCACACCTGGTCACATCTCACGGTAGACTCTCAACCACACACTAACCACGCAGTAGAAACCCATAGACAACCGGCTTTTGTCTCTGACGTCATCTCAAGCTGTTCCATCTCTTGCCGACCACCCTCTCTTTTTGGCTCTTCCAACTGCTGTTCGTGCCCCCCACTAATTAATCCGTTACAAGACGTAATGTGTCTGAATTACTCGGCAACATTACAAATTGATCGAGGTAGGTTGTGCTATGAATCAGCTTCCGGACGTAAACTAAACATAGACTAGCTCATTCCATTCCTTTCCTTTACCTGAAGGGTGAATCAAGGTCCCTCAATTCAAACAATCATGACGGAAGGGTTGTGCAATGTTTTTGGCTATGGGCAAATTCGGCACTGCTGTGTGGAGACTTTGCAAACTGCTGTAACTACTGTTCTGGACGGATGGGGGCGTTATTGTCTCCTGGACGGTGGCGCTACTCATCCGGGTTCCAACACGTCCTTAGAGCGCTGTCACTTCATCCCTTCCACCCGGGGTCTGACACACAGTAGCCTTAACAATTGCTTCAGTGTGGGATCCCTTACGTCCATACTCTATCTTTACAATTGGCCTGATATTAGCTTACACCAGGCCAGTTTAAAATGGAGCAAATAACTTCCTTGTCCAATAAGGGCTCAGCGCTGTAGCGATTTTGTGTGCACGCACTCAGAAGTTTTGGTGGTTCAAATTACAGCAGTATCAATTGCAACGCATATTCAAGTTATATGTTACATTATCTGGTTAGAATACCCGGAAGTTGTGAAATTTCCTTACAAAATTCGTATTGAAATATTCAGATGCAATTATGCAGTAGCAGGCACAAAACGTTTGTTTGTTTACGCTCATCTGTCACGCCACAGTGAAAGGGAAAGTGAAACATATTTACGTGGAGCTCTGCAACAGTTTTGAAAGTAACAGTAACAACCCCGATGCCACGTCCCTTCTACTCAGCATATTCTGAATATTGGGCAAGATATTTCGTCGCTTAGTGTTCGGTGTTTACATCCAGACCAGGTGAATCAACTCAAGCTGAATTTGCCGCTCAGCACGCCCCATAACATAAAGAGCATTTGGTTGTTGCATGCCTGTTATGATTGGTTAGGTTGTTAGATTTATAATATGAGAGCTTGAAGGATTTTGCCCACGATTTGTCCCCACAGTTCATCCCTGACATTTACACATTTAGCCAAAAATTGGCAATATCAAAAGAGACCGCTTACATACCGCAAAAGTTAACAGCATTGCAGATGCACGGGAACTGATGATTGTTATTAGATTTTGGAATGTTTTCACAATTATAATAATGGACTTTCAACTAATATCGTAGTTTAGCGACTGTGGTTGGTAAGTAATAGGTTGTCACTTTTGCATCAACTAGTCCTTAAAATTCATGTGAGTAAAAACTTCTCATTATGTGTTAAAAAAGGAGCTTCAATCATTTACATCTCACATTTGAAATGTCGGCTTTTTAAAGGCGCTGCTGTATATCCCTCACTAAAACACTACATTTTATGTTAGTAACTTTATTCATTAAACTAATATTTTATATTTTCACATTTATGAAGTTAGAGCGTTGCCTATAACTCTAAACATTTTTACATAGTCAATGACAATACGGGCTCCCAGTACTGTAAAGTAAGTAGATACATTTTGACGCAGTGACCCAGGCTTATCCGCACTTTGGGACCGAGCGAGCGGGAGAGATCAAAAGAGATAAATAGATGCGGTAGCGTTCTCACCCAGCGTAAGTGCCAGAAGTACTATCGACAGAAAACTAGGATCGTCTGGAAGTTTACTTTCTTCCCCCTTTTGGAACGCCATATAACCCAGCGCACTTGCAGTTAGTGAGTTGTGAAACTGTTTGTGTTTAACAAATCAGTTTAGTGACAGTGTTGTGACGAACAGCGAGTGCTGCTTCCGCGAGAGATTACCAACGACTGTGTTCGACTCCTTAGCGAGTGAGGGGACCAAAGTTGAGGCCACATCATACACACTTCGTAACGTCTCTAGGCAGCGAAAAAAGTGAGATGGCCAGGAAAATTAAGTTAGTTCACGTTTGTGAAGTGACAGTCTGAACTAAGCGAAATTTGAACTAGCTCAATACTTGGAAACGAGTGAGAACTTAGTGAGACGACATCGAGAACTGACAAACTCACAATATCTACGAATGTTTAATAGCTTTCCTTGTTAGAGGACTGTAATGCTCCTTACCTTGGTCACAATTTTCATATGCCTCCTTCCTACTGAAAATCTACTTATCGCGCTTTTTGCCTGAGAATTTATTGATTACTAATTAGGAATGCCATAATCATCATCATCATTATTATACCTGAACTCAAAATTCTGTATTGGCATCCATCGAATGTAATGCGAGAGAAACATACCAGGTTTTATATTGCTTTTATTTTTCGGTTCTTAAGCATTTTCTGCATACAGATGATTTCAACCTATAGTAAGCTGATCTATTTCAATGTGATATCTGGGATGATCTGTAACACTGTCGATGGTACTGCATCAAAGAAACAGTTATTGGATTCTCCCAATAATCTTTTCTGCAAAAATTCTTGGCTGACTATGAATTTCTTTTCGAGTTCAGAATTTCTCATTATTACTGCTACATGGCTTACAAATTTATTCTCATGACCATTTATGTGATATACAGCAGATTTTGCCAGCATAAAAGTATCACGAAGAGTTAGAGAAATGATATTGTTACAATATCGGACACCATTATTAACATCGGACACCATTACAAGGACACCAATTCTGCAACATCTTAAGGGATAAGGATTTACTCCACCACCTAGAGACAATGGCTAATACCATCAGCAAATCTGCCATCGAGACCAAAATACTGCCAAGGCAAGTAAATATTCAACATCAGGACCCACTAATAAGACGATCCGAGAGGATACAAAATCAACAGCACCGAAATAACATTGATAGTGATTTATCTGACATACAAGATGACCAATAAGACATAAATACCGACAATAAAGAAATGTTTCGAAATTTTTATGAAAATGAGTTTTTGAAAATGTTTAAATTTTGTATTGTTTATGTTTGATGATGTTTTAGTGTATTATTTTAAATATGTGCAATTTTGTTTATACTTAATTGTCATTTTGATTATGTCTCGCATTTTATATAATTATGTACGAGTGTATCTGTGCTGTAGTGTAGAGTTTAAATAGTTTCAATGCTTTCTAATTTCTGAATTTGAAATATTAATATTTGATTTAAATTTAATGCAATATTTTATTTTATTAAATAAACTTAAATGTTTTAAAGCTTTAGTAGATTGAGAAATTTGAAGGATTTGTTGTTTATTTTGGAGGTCTGAAGATAATTTGTATTTTTGAGTTATTTAATAAAGGTTCTGAAGGTTTTGAATCTTGTAATGTTTGTGTTATATGATGTTTATGTGTATTCTTTTAAATATGTGTAATTTGTTTGTTTAATAGTTATTTTGATTATTGTTTATTATATAATTATGCATGAGTGTAACTGAGCTGTAGTGTGGAGTAAAGGAGTGAGTTGGTGCTGGGTACCAGTACCAAGATGGCCACCGGATTCCGGCGGTCATATTTTGTTTTGTTATGGATCTTTTATATTTGTAGATTTAGTAGTAATTGGTTACCAGTTATTTATTTTATTACTGGATATCAGTAATATTTTATTTAAAATTTTTTGCTTTTTTATAAATTTTGATTTTGAAAGTTAAGGTTCTTATAAGTTATTTTATAATTTATAAGAGCTTGTGTTTAAAGAGGTGAGTTTTTAAAATTTTTATAGATTTTTTATTAAATTTATACAAGTTTTGAATAGGTATGATTAGGGATGAGATGGAACTTTTTTTTTTTTAAATTTATTTTGGTAATTTATTGTTTTTTTTTCCCTCTCTTAATTTTAGTTAGAAGAGGTGTGGTTTTAGGATGTTAAAATTTTGTGTTTTAAATTATTTTATTTTTATTTTATTTTGATAATCTGTAAATTTTGTAAAGTGTATATTTGTTTTATATTTGTAATAAAATAATAAAGATCTGAATATTGACCCCGGTTTAAGAAATTAGGTGCCGGGGTCCAGTATGCAGATTTTTATTTTTATTATTCTTATTATTTTTAATTTTTATTATTTTTAATTTTTATTATTTTTAATTTTTATTATTTTTAATTTTTATTATTTTTAATTTTTATTATTTTTAATTATTCTTATTTTTAATTTTTATTATTTTTAATTATTCTTATTTTAATTATTCTTATTTTAATTATTCTTATTTTTATTATTCTTATTTTTATTCTTATTCTTATTATTCTTATTTTTATTCTTATTGTTTTTATTATTCTTATTTTTATTCTTATTATTCTTATTTTTATTCTTATTATTCTTATTTTTATTCTTATTATTCTTATTTTTATTCTTATTATTCTTATTTTTATTCTTATTATTCTTATTTTTATTCTTATTATTCTTATTTTTATTCTTATTATTCTTATTTTTATTCTTATTATTCTTATTTTTATTCTTATTATTCTTATTTTTATTCTTATTATTCTTATTTTTATTCTTATTATTCTTATTTTTATTCTTATTATTCTTATTTTTATTCTTATTATTCTTATTTTTATTCTTATTATTCTTATTTTTATTCTTATTATTCTTATTTTTATTCTTATTATTCTTATTTTTATTCTTATTATTCTTATTATTCTTATTATTCTTATTATTCTTATTATTCTTATTATTCTTATTATTATTATTATTATTATTATTATTATTATTATTATTATTATTATTATTATTATTATTATTATTATTATTATTATTATTGTTGTTGTTGTTGTTACAATATAGATTTTCTGCTAATAGGTCTTACCTAAATTACTTGCAATTCATAGATGTCAGCAAGGCACTCACCTGAAACAAAAACGCATAACATTAGCATCATGATGCTTCAGTCGCTGTTACTAGCTGGATGCTTAAAGTTTAGGAGAGAGTAAATTGTAAAAAGTACCAAAATCGAAATTTTAGGCTCATTTTTATGTATTTCCGCATGAACATATATCTGAATTAATATTAAATGACTCAAGAACATTAAGGTGTTAAAATTGCAAAAACATAGGAATAAATAACAGTTACCGTAGATTTGTGTGATAGGCTCATAACACCTAAAGAACAAATTGCTAACATAGCCCATAATTTCTAATATCTTCCCTTCTTGCCAGTTGCATTTTATTATTGTTGGTTCAAATCTTACGTTTTAAATATTATACATAGATTCTACTATTGCTATTTTAATCTGAGTTCAACACCACTTCACAGAAACTCATAACTCATTCTTTTCTAATGAAAATGTATATGTTAGAATATTTTCATGCTTTACAAACTGGTATCATGTTTCAATATGCAGCTTTCCCATGCCCAAGAAAGTGTCGTCTTTGTTAATTTACGTGCGTTGTTTTTCTTTTTTATTTTGTTTTTACTTTCAAGCGTCGCATGTTCCGATATAAATGAAGTTTTCTCAAACTACAGAAGATGTATAAATTAAATTTTGATAAGGTCTAAGAAAAGCAATCAATCTATATAGTTTAAAATATTGTTGTACACCTAAGAAAATCTATCCCGAAAAGGCAGCTTTACGGGAATAGAATAAATCGAAATCCTTTTACATCACTTTTTGCAGTTTACCATGTTGTAATAAACCAATATATATGAAGAAAATTAGTTGAACAGAGCATCATAAATAGGTATATATTAAATATAAAATTTAAGAAAACTGACTAACAGAGAAGCCGGCAAAAAGCTGGAGATTCAACAGGAAGAAATTTAAAAAAAGTCTAGTTTAAATATTTGGCATCCACTCTATAAGCTGATGGAGGAAATCAGACAAAATTGAGAAAATAGTAAATAAAGATAGGAAAATATTCGGAATGCTGCATTCAGCTGTTTGGAGCAAGAATATTTTAACTAAAAAAAGAATAATTTATAAACCGTTGGTTGGAACTATAGTGTTATATGGAGCTGAAACTTGTACATTAAACAGATACATGCAATTAAACAATTTATTGGCTTTTGACGTAGAGCGGCAATAAAAACAGAATAAGGGAAATCAGAAACCAAGGAATCAAAGACATGATGGCAATTGATAATATTGTCGATGCTCCCGAAGAAGCAAACATTGGGTGATTTGGACGCGTTAAAAGGATGTGGGGAGAAAGAATTCCAAAAATCGTTTTGAAATTGAATTTTGAATACAGAAAGTTAAGAGGAATAGCAGGAGAACAATAAGTGGAAATTTTAAGGTGAAGTATGATTAAGGGGGAACTATTCAGGAAAGAGATATATGGAGGAGTAAAGTAACACTGGGTTGAGGGAAAACTGGGCAGTGGTGGGGGACACAGCGGCTGGGCGTTAAGCCTCGGCCCTTCATGGGCTGTTGCGATAGGGGAATCTTAATATTTTTGCATTGCAAAAGTAGTTATACTCTACACTGCTACAAACCATTCAAAACTATGACAAAAAAAAAAATATCCGTCCGTGTTGTTTAACATCAAAACGTTAAAAAAAAAAATATTGCTTCTTCTATTGCCATGGAAAAGGTACAATCCCATTCCATTTACATTCCGTATATTTAAAACCATTTCAAATATGCACCACGTTTCGTTTCTTCCATTCTGACACAGCGGGCAGCTTGTTCGTGAGAGAGAACAGCGGTCAAAATTATGTGCTACCTACGCAAGCTAGGACACTACAATATTAACAACGTTCTTGTATTCATTTAAGTTCTCACAGCTTTGCTGCAAAACAATGCTAGGATTACATAATGCATTACTGATCACTTTCCTGATAAACCAAACAAGATAAAAACCGTCCTCTTTTTCATCCCAAACTAGAAGTTTGGAACAAGAAGTGATGGAATACCTTACGCTTTCATTAGTAGGTTATCACATATTTGTCATATTTACCAAAATAAAATTATATTCGATATGTTCTATCATGATTTATCCGTATTTTATCGATTGAACCTAGCAAATGACTCGGTTGGTATCGTAAGAGGTTCGCATCGAGGAGATCTGTGTTGGACTGGCCACGCTGATACTGGATGTCATTTAAGTATCTTTCATCATTCCTCCCATGATTGTTAGTGGAACAGATGATTAACTTTCTTCAACCCAGTCAGTCGTATCGGACGGCGAACGAAACAATTGATTGAAATGATATTCAAACGTGCCCAAAACTCCCTAGAGCTTACAATTACCCATTATTCGTCTTCTCAACATAAGAAAAAACTGGGGAAAAAGTATCTTGGTAATTTATTGTTCTTTTACACAAGCCGAGTGCAGGGATGGTTGGAAAGCTGAGAACCACGTTTTCTCAGACTGAGAAAAATGAATGTCATAGCTGGATTTGAACCACGCATCTTCTCTTTTCTGTTCGGCTACTCTAATCATCTCCTTGAGATCATTTTGTGTTACCGGAAAAAATGCCTGTCAATTGGAAAATTGAATGCCATGGTAGCTCATTTGGTTAAAGCTACTCTCACTTTGGAATTGGAAATTGCCCGTGGTCTACTAACGGCTTCTGCTTTAGTTCAGGTTAAAAAGTGAGGGATTTATCTCAAGTTATTATTTTACGTTTCTCGTTGTTACAGAGAATGGTTAAATTCTGTGGTGGAAATACATATAGGGTAAACAGAAATTCTTAACCTAGCTTCGTGTAACATTTCTAGGATTCAGCGCCTGCCAAAACCTGTACTTCCAGAGTAGCATTTATGTTTTCTGAAACTTCAGTCTAACGTCTTCTTTCAGAGTATTTAAAGAGAAGACACCAGGCTAGACAGAGAAGTTCCTTTCAGGCGGGCTGTGCGATCGATATTTCAGCAGACGGAATCGCACCCTCTTCTAGCCACTCAATATAGCACAGAGACGACTGCCACGGTGCAGGATTGATGTGAAGGTAATACGACACGGCAGCTCCACGTCACTCCGAGGCAGATCTCCGCTCGGTTTACAGTCATAAATCAGAAGTCATTTTTACATGCGATCTCCATGTACACATCACATGTAACTATAAATCTCTTGCTCTGTCAGCCAAAGCGTGTTTCTGCCCAGCTGTTCTCAGCAAATGGCTAACTACTGCCAATTATGCTGTCAACATTAGTTTGATTACCTTATTTCAATTTCCTTCCCTCATTACCGGCAATTAACTCTCTTCTAGGACCCTACACAGCAAATTCCATTTCGGTTTGCCACGTAATTGCTAACTTTTGGGCTGCCATGGTAAAGATATTCTGCTTGTTGAGGAAGATGCTAAGAAGCTTTCTGCTCTTAGAACTTACACTTATCAGACAAAATAATTATGAACTTCTCATAAGCAAGATAAATCCTTGTTTTTTACTCTCAAAAGAAAAGCAATGCAACACCAGCGACACTTCAATGGGCTAATGGTCACAGCATTAAAATAAGAGAATTCTTGCAAATATATATATATATATATATCACTACACCTGTTTTAGAAACCCATAGTTTACTCCTAGTCTCAAGTTCGCTTTCTTCCTTTTTGTGAAACCCTTTATATTCTGAAGTTAATGTGTTTTAAAAGTATTCGATTTGAAATACTTTGTGAAGCGACATACGGACCATTAGGGAGAAAGATATGCAATTGATACGAGAGCAGCTGAAAATATGTTACCTTCACTCAAGGACTGTTATACATATAAATTGTGAGTTGGCGTTCGGCGTACAACAATGGATGAATGGGGCAAGGCTATTTGACATCACATGCTGGGTCGGCGAGCCTATAGAGACGTTAAAGGCCGGGCTGCCTCGCATGACTGTGTTTGACGTCACCGTAAACAATGGGTGGCAGAAACAAAGAAGATCAAGAACGTTCGTGAGACTTCTGAGTCATCGTGGTGTGTATGGAGAGTTTCTCGAAAGGTCATGTGACATCATCCCCGGTGCAAAAAGAGACTAGCAGTAGGATTTCAAAATATTGAACATCACTCTCTAAATCCCGAAAATAACTGAACCTCGGGTATCAGAGATAGAGGTCAGCACAAAGCGTTAGGATCAAAATGTTCAAAGCATGATTCAAATTGTTTGTTGAATGCGATTTCCTGTTTTTCTGATCATAATGGAGCGTTTGTCACAAACAAAATGGTTAGCAGACGTTATTTTAGTGAGCATTAACTAATAACGTAGAATTAACCGGAACATATTGCCTCTGAATATGAGAGAAAGAAAAGAATAAAGAGTTCTTCTGATACATGCATAGTGTCGCGTCGGCCGCCGGCACAGTAGAATAAAAGCAGCTGGGTACCTCATGCGACAATGCTGCTATCCAACAATCAGCGTTGCCAGGTTTTAGGTAGAGAAAATCTCCCCTATTGACCTTCAGAATCTCTCAAAATCACAATAAATCCCTTTCTGTTTATAAAACCTATACTTTATAATATTTTCGTACGAGATGTTCCAACTTTTGAAATATACAAAATAAATGTAAATATGTTTAGGTATTGACTTTAGAAATGTCGTATCTTCTTATGCCCCTATTGTGTTTGTCAGGTTACATTCTATATCACCGTCTTCAGCAACCAGCAACTCGGCAATTTGGCATCCTTTGTGTCTTGTACATATTTTTATTAAATAAATTCAGCATTTCTTGACTAACAGGACACTCATAACGACGATTTTGACTCCATGTCCAATTTCACACACAGAAATGCGGAAACAGTTTGTGAAGATAACCTGTTTCTCTTTTTGGTTTTACTATCGGATACCACTGAAGTATTAGAATGAGGCAAAGGAAGGCATATTTTAGCTATTTCTGTTAAATGTCAAAAACGAAAAAAATATTCGGAATTAAAATGTTGGCAGTCCTCAATTTTTTTTTTTCCAAAACTCTAGACTTAGCAAATTTATTCAAACATTTTTTCTCTTCAGGAGAGATAAAACTATTAAAGACACCATTCATTTTCAACAAAGTATGAGACGATTTTCGTTTTAAATCTTTCAATTAGGTGGTTTAAAAATTTTAGTTTCCAAAGAAGTCCTCATCCCTTTCGAGTAGAAAAATACCTATGCCGAGGAGAAAAGCCCTTCAACCTGTAACATGCGATACAGGTGGCTTAGAAAAACTCAAGTTTATAGCCTATTCTGCTACTCTCATTTTTCCAAGACTTTCAGGATCTCCTGTGGAACACTCGGTATGGTACAATAGACATTGTGGATATACTGAGTAATGCTTGTTGCAGTGATTGAAATGCATTGTTGCAAACACCATTGGCGCAGAGGCACTAAGCTCCAGACAACTATGATACTTGTATATACTGCAACGAACACACAATTCATGGTGATGGGTTAGTCACAAGAGTTATTTCCCTATGAAGGCCATAGCTGTTAATCCTTCCTGACTGTACTTGATCGATGCTAGTAAACACTGACTTCAGCAAGCAAACAAACAAATGCTGTAGCGCAAACCCTCACCACTATCATGATTTGTTTGGTGCACTGTCCCCACAGAAACCATTGGAACAGTTGCACACGGTCGATTCTCTATTTAGAGAACATTCTCATAATTTCTACTTTTTCAGTATTTTTACGTTACACGGAAACTATGTAGAACTCGTAAAACTTGTAAAATATATGCAATATTTACACCAAGAGGGTAAATAAGAAGGAACATTTACAAAGTTCACTTTAAGCTGGTGGAAGATTGGATGGCAAGCTTACCACGCCCTTTAATCGCTGCGGAAATACGAAGGACTAATACGAAGCCAGATAACTACCCTGGTTCCTGATTAGATTGTTGTGTGGAAGGCTAGTAACTATACTGGTTATAAAAAATTACACAGACCGAAACACGGAGGGTATCAAAAAGTTTTTACATAAGAAACATCAAAGGCCACCGTACAATATGCCTTACTTTATTCGAAATAACTTGGACAGGGAATTGGACAAAGCGATTCCTTAAGTCCATTCCTTTCTAATCGTAAAATGGGTAACTTAATTGATAATCTGCCAAAAGAATGGGAATGCAAAGTGGGAAACACAACACTTCATATACCTAATATGCTACGTAGATGATGCTGTCACATCAGAAACAGAATCTGGACTGCTTACATCAATTCAATATAAAGGCAAAACCATATCATATGGAAATAAACACAACTAAATACCAAACAGTATCGAAAGAACCATTGAGATCTAAACTAGAAGGGGAAAGAGACAATTACTGAACAGGTTTCAGAATTTAATTATTTAGCTATTCAAATAACAAGTAACATATCACGATGCATAAAAGACATACTTTGGCGAAAAAAGTATAGATATAGCATTTACAAAACAATAGTTTAGACCAATCCTAACTTATACAGCAGATACAGTCAAAATAATACAAACACTAAATCCATGCGAATTAAAAATATTAAGAATAATTCAAGGAAATAGAATCTGATGTGTTGTACTCACATGACTTTTTTTTTCTTTTACTCTTGTACTAACCATTATTACAAACTCTTATCCCTATATCTTCTTCGTGTTAGTTGAGATAAACATTTGCAGAAATTATCTATCTTTTTGCTTATTTCCTTGTAGGTGCAAGGGGAACATGGGAATGCAGTAGACTTTGAGCGATAGTCAAATCTTTTAAAGGTTTCAAATTCCGTTCTCTTACGGCTTGCAAGTTATGCAAAAGTCATGCAGGGTAAATAGGTCCACATGGGCTACAGAGAGAAAATTCAAGATTCATTTCGTTTGCCATAAAAACACCTCAAATATGGCATTTTGACAAAAATCGTTGAGGCATTTTCAAGAAAATCAAAATGTTCGAAAAATGTTCCATGTAAAGGGTGGTTTACAGTGGAGGAACTTGAAAGACATTAAACTTAAATACCAACTGTGGTGTTTAACCGACTTTACATTTTTGAGTTATGCTGTCCACAGACTGACAGACACGCACACGCGCGCGCCCTCACACAGAACCTTTCTCAAAACATAGTTTTTTGATTCAGGGGGCCTCAAAACATATATTTCTGGTGAAATCTCGAAATCGAATTTTTGGGTGGAATACTTATTAGATAAAATACGCTCTGAGAAAATGACAAAACTCAGGATATAACAAAATTTATTAATGAGCTAACGGAAATGTTGGAAAGAACACATTAATTGGATGGGAAACAACCTTCTAATAAAAGAGCAAAAGAAGGCAGACCTTTAGATGGGAAAAGGAGAAGAGGAAGGCCCGCTAGGAGTTGGATTAACAGCATTTATAACTCATCCGAGGAACAAAAGGGGAAATGAACAGGATATTATCCTATACACGAAGAAGAAGAAGAAGAAGAAGAAGAAGAAGAAGAAGAAGAAGAAGAAGAAGAAGAAGAAGAAGAACTTTGTTCACAATGCTTTATCTGCACTTCGTAAATTGGTTATCACTTCAATTTCTTGCGGCGAAAGTAATAGCCTGGCACAAAGCGTTAACGTTTAATACTGGTACAGTTTATAGTATCTTTACCACTAACCGAATCTCAAGTCCAGTTTAAAGCAGCTTCGAGTTATTACACGTAGGGTATCGTTTACATTACCTACGATAAAACATGGAACGAATGATAAGGAGCAGTCCAGAGCGCACAATACGAACAGAAGCCAGAAGCGAGCACCTTAAAGTTATTATGTTTTATCTGTGCAAAAATAACCGAGAAGTGAAGCTGAGTGCTTCAATAGGTAAATAAATATAATTAAAGGAATGCGGTGCTGGAGCAATGCAGTCTCTTTATTTTCAAACACGCGAGACAGCTTCATGAATGAAAACAATGTTAGTACCAAAGCCCCACGCAATGGGCAGTAGTCCTGAAAAAACACAGCTGATTGCCCGTTGCATGTTTCCTGGTGGGCAAGAACCAGTATTCTACACACTGTTCACAGCACACCTCCTTAGCTAACAGCAGCGTGTTCTACTACAGATATGGAGGACTCGATAGCCTTAATAGCGACAAGTAACCTGAACCTAGTTGTCTGGTGGAACTGAGAAATTATCAAATTGACGATCTTTAAGTTTATGCATATAAATAATCCCCAAACTTTCAGACATCGTTTAGCTGTGAAACTTTTTAAGTTCCACCATTTTTAAAGGCCTAGCGTAGGCTTCAAATACCATGTGTGCTACAGATTAAAGCTCTAGCGTAGGCATCAAATGCCATTACCTACATTAAAATGCCCCTTTTCTGCTTGCATTTTTGGCAGTATTTGAACAAAGTATGGACCAAAAAAGGGCTCAAAAGCAACCAAATTCAGTTAAAGGATGTGGTTAAACTGTGAATCTCAGGAGAAAGAGAAAGACTACTAGACAAAGAGGGAAGGTATGACACGTGCAGCAGAGCAGTTTTAGGCCAGACAGGTAATCCGAATACTGATCATGATGCTGTATATAGAAAAATAGATTTATCTAGACTTTACATTTTTAATACTCTATCTGCCCAATGCACATTAAATTTTGTTCTACGCTGCTAGAACATTTTCGGCAAGTGCTCCATATATGTGGCTTCAACTTCAATCTTTTGTTTCAAAACCTGAAATATTTTGGCTTTACAAAAAATTAAAAAAATTATTTTCGATGTACAAGAAATCAATTACTTTGAAACTAATTATTTTTTCTTCCTGCCACAGATTGTTGGTGTTTGTTGGACACTAGAGTTTATAAAATAATAGAAATGTTCTGATATTCTAGTTTTTGATGATGGAGTATTTTGAATATTAAGGTATTTTCGCATTGGGAATAAATCGAATAATTAATTCCCTCAAAACTATAAAATACACTGCGCTGTATGGTATAACACGCACCCTTAAGTGGGAAAAATATTGATTTCACACCTATAAAGGTATATATATTTCAAATTTCAGTCCCAGGATCCCTTAATCCTGTTGAAACAAAATAGCCTTTACTCTTATCCTCCGACATATTACCCTGTTCCCAGGATGCGATTTGAAACTCGTCAGAGAGTGACGGATGTTTTTCGGGTGTAAAAGGCCTTAGCGTAACTCTCAAGGTAAGTAAAGTCGATGATTCCGTATATATGGGTGACGCAGTTGAAGCTTGCCAACGAAAGCTGCGGTACTTACGCGGATAGTCGGGCTATCTCGCTCGATTGAAGCCCACTGCCATTTCCACTCACCACATTGTACTTGCCGATTCCACTGTCTACTCTGTCCATTCTACACTGCGATATGCACACCTCGAGACGTTGTTAGATATTGGAGCCCGTAATGCGGATAATGTCGTCCTGCAACAGCATAACGGTCTTCCGCGCGTTCTGTAGATTTGCAAGCTTTAGTTGCGCCAGTTATGCCAGATTTAAGGCAATGAAAGTACCTACCTCAAGTCTGATAAGTAGGCTTCGAACCTTCATACAGCTTTCACTAAATGAGGTGATCGCAAGTTACCTCCACGCAGTGACGTCACTGCACAAGTACAAGAAAGCATAAAACACGCTGCCTATAGTTATAGTGCGTTTCGAATGTGCTTACTAGTTCCTTACCATGTTTTTCCTGACATCACAGGTGTTGCAAATCCGCTACTCAAAACTCAACCAACAGCGACAATATACCTTCATTTTAAGTAGAGTGATGAGTGAAATATTTAACTTATATGTTGTTTAGTTTATAAAATTAATCCAATAAATCGCAATATCATTTCACATTTGTGCTAGATGACTAATGGGAAGCCAAGTTGTGTATTTTTTATATTATACGCAAAATGCAATCTTTCAAGTTATGGTTCTTTAGAGGCGTAACGTTTAAGTTTCGAACTTGGTGATGACGGGAGTGCTGCACTTATCGACGACATTTTGTATAATCTGTCTCAAACGAGAACGAACCTGTTGTAAATATATGGAGGGGAGAAAGAGAGAGACCAGCAGGAACCGCCTCTACGAACACCCACGATTTTCCCATCACCAATCAATGGCTTAAAGCGTTCCGGAATAATTTCCTGTGTGTTTCTTACTCCTCTCCCATGTGCTTGTAACAGGATCGGCCTAAAGTTTCACACAGATTACAGGAAGCATGACGATAGAAATTCGGAACGGAAGTGGGAACGTATCAGGGAAAGTACAGTTTCTCACTAAATGTCAACAATGGCGTTTTCAGAGAAAGAGGAAGATATTTTATTATTGCTAACAAATGAAAATGTCGAAAAGAAAAGAATAAATCCACCGTTTTTGACGAGGCCACTTGAAATTTTCAGTGAAGTTTAATAAACAGACATCTGATTAACGAGAAGAGAAATTTAGAGAATTCTTTCGAGTGATTGTGAATGAGCTGTATTAAATGCTAAGTATGAGAAGGGAAGAGCAGATCATTCATTAGAGGTATGAAACCAAACTTCCGTGCCGGAAACTTGACTATCTCTGAGATAGGTTTTAAACAAAGGTAAACATTTAAATTATGCGTAATCAAATATTAATTATAGCATAAACCAAAAAAATTGCCATTATCTCGTGAAAAGTTTACATTATAATTCTTTTTTTCTTAATTATTTCTGAGGTATTAGTCATAAATAAACATTCGTATAAATTGGACTTTTAATTCATGTTAAACACGTACATAAAACCATAGAATGTTTACAATTGAATGAAAGGAACAATCCTAAACATATTCGTTTTTAGCCACCTCAAAAATTACTTAAACCACAAAACCACATTTTTCAACTTAGTTTATGGTATTTTGGACTGTCGGGTTTTAATTTCAAATCTATTTTTGAGTTAATTGGCTGTTATTTACAAATTGCCCTGTGTTGGTTTTATCCACTTTAGGCATATTGCGCGCTGGATCATGTTGAATTAAAATTAAAACAGTAATTGCATGTGCAGAATTTCTCATGAATTATACCCAAAGGGCACAATTCCGAATGTGAGGGACTAATTTGGCTTGTAACACACCATAAAACCACCTGCTTTATATCTAACAATTATTTGTTTGAAAAACAGATCATAATGAAATGAAGCCCTTTAAAAACAGCGGCAACAATTATTCCAGAACATTATCTGTAGCTTATACACAATAAAAATTCCACTTGCATTAAATAATGTATTAGTTTTATTCCCGTCATTGCTAATATAGAGAGCGTTATTCGTTAAAATATTCAAACCTCTATCAGCGCTCGGAACGAATGCTCTATCACTCCACAGTAATAACTCTTGCCTGGAAATTTGGTTTTGGCAGGTTATTCGCAATATAGGGCATATTACATTGATTGTGGCACAGAAATATACACCTGAGAATTATCATTGGATGCTTTTATTTTTTAGCAAAAGTAATACTTCATGCATTTTGAAGACTAATCTGGTTTCAAATTTGCCAATAAGCTTTTCGTTAGTACACTAATTGGCTGTGTTGACATCTTGCAATTATTATTAAGATCATCAGCTTTTGCTTTCCCTGAAGAAGAATCTTTTCGGATTCACAGGTACTTCCGAATCTCCAAGGTGTTTGCTCCCCTACTTTTGTTTTTGGGGCATAGCTTAATACCGCTTTTGGAAATATTCAATCCCATTGCAATCAGTTGCAATACTAGTGGCAGTAAGATTTTGTAATTAAGAAGCAACGTTTTCTCTACTTTATTTATAAATTCCCTTACACTTGCATGTGTTCAAGACCACATTTTCGGGATTTTCCCTCTCTGATAGCAATGTGGAGTTACAACTCGTTTTTTAAACTTGCTGCAATATTTTTAGCACGACCCTTGAATTTTTCAAGCCATGAATGCTCAAAAATTACACCTTAATTGGATATTTTCTCCATCAGAGTTTCTAACAAAATATTGAAAATAACAGCGACTGTTAAATTATGTACTTATTTTCATTGCTTTGTGTTTCATTCTCCAATTAAAGGCAATCCCGTATATCAGCATTCTGCAAAATGAAGTCGACCAATTCCGAAAGTTCTGCCGAAACGTTCTCTCTACCCTGTGCTCTTATGTGACCAAGCAATTAAATTTACACTTGCAATCAAGGCCACCCTTTACGGCTTCAACTTGCCAGCCCTTCTCTTTGCATAAAACACTTATGTTTCGTTTAATCTGACAACCATTCTGGGTATTAATATTTATTCTTCTTTTTCTTCCTTTGTTGAGTATTACATCATCATTCCCTGGAGTTAAGACTTCGCTATCATTGTGCATTGTTATTCTCGAGAACAGTTATTGATTGTTGCATATTAATTTAATTTGCAACAGAAACCTGTGAAAAATAAACTACTGTAAATTATCTTTTCTAAAAAAAAAACTATTCTGTAGAGTTCCTAAGAGCTTGTCCCATCGACTATCGACTCCGTTTTGTTCCTTATTCGCCTCAGGGGAAAATTCTTCGGTACGTTGCATACTGATAAGAGGCAATGGATACGCTAACCATTGCACCCCTAATATAATTCTGCATTTCATGTAAACAATGGTATAGGAAATTAAGTTTCAGGTGCAACAAATTTACGTTAATGGTAAAGAATCGATACACTTCATGCTTTCTTGAAGTGCATCAAGAAATGGTAGATAGTCGGAATTCTTACGAGTCAAACTCGTGATCACTATCACAAAGCCACAGTTCCATTTATTAAGTGGCATTATTTTTCGCCATATCTAAAAACGTCAACTTTATTCTACCAACTATTTTGCAGCGGATGTATGTATACGATATATGTCTTAGTTAGCAACATTTTAAAGTAGTATCAATTGCTTGCCCCCCCCCCCCAAAAAAAAATGAATGTACATTTTACTTTCTCTGTGACATACCTATGGTATGATGTAAGAAATTTTTTGTTCAAAAATTGGATATCAAAATTTCATTAGAATTATACATATGTACGTTTTGAACACTCAAGAACAAATATTTTAGTAAAAACGTCCTTACGTGTATAATTATTCCGAGATATTGGTACCAAAATCGTATTTAAGTTTGGCATCTTCGAAAGATGGAACGTTAAGTTTCTCAAGAAGATTCCTTTACCCATACTATACATTAGGCGGAACACTTTGGTTATTTTCGTAATATTCCACCTCAACGTCACACTTTGGTAACGCACAGAGCTGGAAGTTAACCATCCCCCGCTTTCATTTGTTTTCCCCGTAAGGACGTGTCGCCATGAGTGAACATTTGAATGCCGTTCTCGCATATTGTAATACTAAAGGTAGCAATTCAGTACGTATTATCTAAATTGTAATAGTTCCTGACAATATTAGATCCTGATTACGTGGACAGAATAATCACTTTTTGAATGAATAGTACAGTGTAAAACGATATACCTACATTTTTCATTGATACAGAACGTCTAAATGTCCTCTCCTATTACGGTATGCTTCAACGTCCTCAGAGTTGAGCATTAGAATTAGTGCTTAAGTTCATTAAGTTACCAACCTGAATCTTCTCAGGATATCAACAACGAGGTTGCCTAGGTAGTAGGAACATGCATTGCTTGTTATGAACTTAGTTAATAGAAGTTAGTTAATCTCGTCTCTCATATGCATTTAGATATTGAGTGTATACATCTAGTATCAGTTCCTATGCCCAAGAATTGACTGGATGGCCATGACTCAGTAGTCACAGGATCCGTATTTAGAATGTTTCCGGAGCTGTTAACGGGTTAATCTAGCTCATTTGGTTGTGAATCGAGAGAATGCGTAAGAAACTATAATGATATTAACATTTCAACGGCTTAAAAATGTTTAAGGGGCTGTGGTGCTGGGGCTTAGTTTAGTTTAATACTAATACTAATGATAATACTAATACTAATGTATAATACTAATGATGATAATAATAAAAAAACCCTAGGGCGCCTTCTCTATCCAGAGACCCTCATCGCCCGGCCGCTGCGTCCGCCAGTCGCAGCCAAGGCCAAGGAGAAGTGCAAGTTGGGGGTGGCGGGGGTCAGCACGGCGACTCCCCCCCGACCTTTTAGGGACGCCACCTTTCTATCAGGACAGCTCCTCAACTGGCCCCTCAGGGACCTAACGAGGATGAGTGCACGTACCAGACCTCCCAGCGGGGGAAAAATCCCATGCCGGTACCGGGGAATTACGGAATTAGTATAGACCTCCACCAATAAGAATCACAAAAATGCCAATAGGAGGTAGAAATTCAGGGGGAGATGTCTCAAACAAAACTATGATAGCGTCGAAGCGGCCCTCAGAAACAAGAGTCCTCACAAACATGATTCGCTAATATGCACATGTTTCCTCAGAGATATACGTTTCCTCAGATACACGAAGTGAGTGTTAGCTTGTTCAACACGATAAATTTTTAAGTGCAAAGGTGCAATAACCGGGAATGTCAGTATCGTGAGTAAGTGGAAATACATGAGGGTATGTGGTTGCTAAAGAAAAAGTCCAATTGTATAGTGGACACAGCTTATCGGCAGTTCCCAAGAGTTCACAATGGCCGATATTATGCTAAACAGCTAACGAAAGAATCGCAAAAATCAGTCCTGCCAACGTACATAATAAAGCTATTTCTAATCTAAAATATCACAGGGTTAAAGTAACATACTTCCAAACGATAATGTTTGAACATGGTTACACAACGTATGATGAACCTACTCATCTTCGGCAAATCTTATTCTGCAATAATACTTCTGGATAGAATCACTTCCGAGCGCTAAATATCGTAATTTAATGCACTAATGTGTAGCGAACACAAAAAAGCAACAGTAACAATAACTTCATACATTGCTCTAAAAGAATTCAAAACAAAACGACGCAAACACGAGCACTACGTCCACAGATTGCTTAATTAATTAACACGGCGTCTAAACAGAATGTTGTTTTAAAATCTATCGGTTGGCCTTTCTGCAACGCGTCCATAAACAAGGGCTTCTGTGGCAACATAACAGACGCAGTAACACCAGCTATGGCCGTAGCTAACATGGCTACATGTTACGAACAGTTGGCGGCACTAATGCAACCTAACGGATGGAATATCACCAAATATAACCAGACTGCACCATAATGGGAAAAAATAATAAGGTTGTTTTTGGGGTATCTCAATAAGCTGTGCCTACCCAATGTTAATGTAGCAAGGGAAATAAAAGTTCGCAGGATGATAAAAAAATACCTTCAGTGTTAATTATTTTCCAACGGAACCGCTCTAATCATCCACGAAACCAGAGTCATAGCCGAGGCAAACTCCGTGAACAATATAAATCCTGCCGCAGCTTATGAAGCTATATATGTAGATGTATTTTTCTTAAACGTCTGCGTTAACTCCTAAACACAGTTAATGAATAATTGATATTCCGCCACAAGTAGAGTTATCTGCTTTCCAAGGTAAACTCGTTGCATTATTTTTTGACTACTGCTTCCTCCAGGCTGCGCCGTGGCCGAGCGGTTAGACCGTTCGCCTATTACCTAGGTGGCCCGGGTTCTATCCCAGGGACCATGATACTCGTGGTGGGTAAAGCGGCGTCTGGGCGAGTTTTCTCCGGTTTCCCTCACCACGCATTCCACCATTCTCTCCATCACCTTTCCAGTCATCCATTTTTCCTACATTTCATATCAACCTCTTCCTCACTATCATACCTGGTGCCTGGCTGACCACCTGCTTCCAGATCTTCACTCTGTCCGGTGCATAAGTTCTTGTGCTTCCCAACAGGCATCTGTAAGTCCTGGGAGATGTAAGTTCTACATAAAGGGAGGGTAATCAGTGGCCTCAGTGGCTTTACTTTTGTTTGTCTTTAAACTCTGGAGGGATAGTTTATCCTACAAACAGTCCAATAAAAGTCATTAGTGTATCTGTACTAGATTATTATCATGGGTACTTTGTTTGTTGCCTTCCTCTTGACATTTACTGGCTAGATTAACAAAAAAGCGTACATGGTGCTATATGCTAAATATGCCTTACCATTCTATTTTACTCCTTGTGTGCATCTAAACGGAAGTTGAGAATAGATATGAATAACAGCATCAGAATTATACCTTCTTCAAAAATTAATTCCGAGCAATTTTGTTTTAATCGGAACACTAAGCTTATATTTCTTCGTCCTATTGAAAAAACTGTTGGTTAGAAGTTTATTAAATACCATGCAGAGAGTCTTCACGTTTGCTTTTTAGTTCAATGGGCTGTTTTCAGGACAATACATTATCTGAATTTCTAAACAAGCCAAATATATTTCTGCCAGTAATGTTCGTAATAACAGAGAGGTGTCAGTACAAATAAACCAAATAGAAACTTAGTAGAGCGCCAGTAAATTACCCGTTGGCTGTTTTATGGAGTTTGATTTACTCAAAACTTTTTCGCTGTTTTTCATGTTAAAATGCTCCACGTGTTGGCGAATGCAAATAGTTTAGCGACTTTTGGTAGCAGTTGGTAACATATGGCTGTAGCTTTCAGTTTTTCTTTTGTTTTGTTGGTTGCCAAGAAAATGTACCTGCACAGAGTTTGTTACATAAAATGGCCGACCTTGTAACAAAACTAATGCGTTGGTACTAGACAAAAATAAAGTATCTTTCTTAAAACTGGTTTGATTTCATCCCGAAACACCATGTGTTAAACTGCTTGACCGATGAAGTTTTCAATTTTCAGCAAAACCTCACGATTAATTACTTGAAAGACTCGCACAGCTATTTTTGAATTTTATAATTTTTATTTTTATTAAACACCTTTATAGGCAGGTATTCATAAAATCGAAAAAATCAAGATTCGAAGGGCTCAGCCTTGTTTTCTAGCATAGCTTTCATTTTTTACTTTTAGAAAACTCCACTTGGGGTTCTTTATAACAGCTAAAGGCAAAATAAAAGCCTTAGTATAGGGTAAAAAACTGTGATACGCGAGGCATTTTAACACAATGCAATTAATGAAAGTTTATCTCTGAAACACGTGCAGATTACTGACTGCGATTTTGTACGTATTCATAATGTAGCCTGCCTCAGTAGTGTGGTGATAGCGTATGTCTTGCATAGTGAGGGTTATGCTCCTATACAGAAGGCTTAAAGCGACCTTCCTAAACTGTTTCAGTTCTTATCATCGAAACCTCCCATCTGACAACTAAGGAGCAGTTACGAAAACTAAATACTTAGAAATATTGGAAAACAGAGATAAACTAGAATGTGTAATATAACAACAGGAGATTTACAACTTAGAACAGTTTGACATTGTTTCACACGTCATGGGTTGTAAAACAGTAATATACGCACATAAATTTGGATTCTTTAACATGGAAAGCCATAAGCTTTTCAGCAAGAAATCTAAAGCAAATCCTTTTAACCTCCTTTTATTCCACAAACATGCGTACAAAATGTCTGTACAGCTGACGATTGAAACGTTGCCAGTGCTAAATAAAAAACGAGCGGTGGAATTCTCGCAGCAGAAGTACGTCACACACCATTTAACGACGACTTGCTAACTGGTAAACTTTTCAAATTTACTTCCTCAACAAGAGCGCAGTTAAAATTGAGTTAGGAGGAGTAATAAAGCTTGTATTCATAAGGTTTTAAATTAGAGAAAACTTTTTCACTTTAAGCATTAACCTGGTTGTGCTCTGTGGGTAGCCTCTTTGTTGATTTATTATTTCATCTTGTGTTTCATTTAGCAGTTTTTTTTTCTGTCACAAATAACTCCATGAAGTAGACGACAATGTACTTTTATTTCATGCAACGTAACGCCTCACAACTCTGACCTATTGCTTAATCCAGAAAACGTAAGCATGACCAAGTAATATTACTGTTAGCCCTATATACACATGTCTAACAAGTAATGTCGGCTTTAAGCAAACTTAAAAAACTTTGATAAAAAGAGATGAACAAGGATTGTGCTATAGGTCTGATGTTTCTGAGAAACACCGGCCTAATTGGATATGCAAAGTTGCTTTCCGAATTTAAAATTTATAAAATTCCAAAATTAAAAAGAATAGTTCTTTACCCCTCCTTAGAAATGAAGTTATTAAGAGCTGTAAATTGTATTACTTCCATTAGCTGTGTTGATCTGGTTATTAAAATCACTTTAAATTGCTTGCAACTAAATTTGAAAAGGAAGAGAGCCAAAATTTGTATGTAGAGTATGTATAACTCCCAAACATTAAATTACATCTGATGTCTTGCACTCACATGACTTTTTCTACTCTTGTACTAACCACTCTTACAAACTCTTACTCCCATATCTTCGTGTTAGTTGAGATAAACATCTGCATAAATTATCTTATTGCTTATATTTTGCAAGTGCAAGGGGAATGTGGGAATACAGTAGGCTTTGAGCGATAGTCAGAGCTAAACCTTCCAGATTACATTCTCGTTGCACGGCTAAGGTATAAAGAAATTAATAAGGATCTTCCACTTGATGAAGGTATTCCAAAACTCATACAAATAGCAACGAATACCTCCGAATTCGTTCACTCCGCCAAAAAAGTCGGTCATTGTATTTTAACGAGATTTACATTTTCTGTACAGTACGATTTGGTCTATCTCTTGGGGTTTAGGAGTTATTCAAAAGTCATCAAGAGTGAACAGGGCTACATCGGTTATAGCCAGAAAATTCAAAATATACATTTCATTTGTCAGAAAAATATCTTAAGACATGACATTTTAATCGAAATCGTTAGGGCCATTTTCGAGAAAATCAAAAGTTTTGAAAACTTTTCCATGTAAGGGCAGTTTAGGGTGGAGAACTTTCTTGAAAATCGTCGTGTCATATCCTCAAAATATATTAAATTTGAACACAGACAGACACACACACACACACACACACACACACACACACACACACACACACACACACACAGATTGAGATATACACATAAGGACCTTTTTCTATTTTTTTTTTTTTTTTTTTTTTTTTTAATTTAGAGGTCTCCAAACATGTATTTCCGGTGAAATCTCGACATTGTCCTACCAAACTTATTGTAATTTTAAATGACATTACCTTTCTTTATCCAGTGTTAATCGCAACAATAGGTAATGGATCGGAACACGTAGGATTAAATTTACCTCAATACACACTTGAAGTACACATTGAATGAAAGTATGTAATATAACATACATAATTCAAGAGCATAACTCGTAGCACGTATAAATTATGAAAGCCAAGCGAGAAAATAATGCCGCACTGTTTCACTGTCTTTAACCTGACGGCAATACAGGATGTTGTTAACTCACTTGAAAACAGTTTTATTACGATATTCTTCAAAGTTAACACCATTATAATATCACATCTTAAAACATTTCAACTTATACGCAGCACCAACTCTAGCTATGTACCTATACAACTAAAGCAAACAACGCACTTTAGGGCAACCGTATTACGCTACTACGCCATCTCGCTCACACTACCACAAACAGCTTGACTGCCATTGGGTCACGCTCTAGGCATACTGACGGAAAAGCAAAACACTTTCGCGCCATTTAAAACGTGAATGTAGTATTACAGAACCTACATTGTCATTGTTACCAACACAAGATCTGCAGCTGCTGTAATATTTTAATTAGTAGTACTAATTGTTGTGCTTATCGATTACAGCCAATTGTTTGTTGAGCCGGCGATAGCATGATAGCATTTCAAAGTAAAAACATCGTAGCTGAATATTATTGTAATAACTAAATTAATGTAGCTTTAACCTGGTCAGTTTAAATACGCCTACTGCATGGCATATCCCGTTCTGTCACATGATCGTTCAGTTTATAACAAAATTTGCATTTTTAGTATTTTGTGACTTAGCTGGTTTTGATACTAACGCCTCATATAGCAAGATATATTCTTGGCCTTGTTCTCGTAATTTCTACACAGTTTTCATTTGGACTAACTCCACATCTGTTTAAGCATTACAGTTGTTTGCTTGATACTTTAACATCTGATTCAAACTTCCCGAGGTTATAACGGATGTGAAGCAAGAGAGCCTAGGGCAGCAGAACAAAATGAGCCTGAAGGCTATTGATGCTCAGTTACCTGGTATTGAGCTAGCAAACCTGCAGAAAAAGACGTCATTCAGACCAATTCCCCCAACAGAAAGTCGATACAAAGCACACCAGTTAAAGGGCAGTACTTAACATCGCAGATATCCCAGTGAACCGTGTGCATGCACGTAGTAGGGGGAACAGAGAGGCTAATAAATGATTGGTAGTTATAGTCCAACGTTCACGCTGCAGTTCTGCCATAATCCCAAGAACATTAATAAAACCCTTATAATTAATTTCTTTTCCATATCTATATATCTCATGCTTAAAAAATCTCAAATTGGCTTCAGTTATTCGGGGGCAAGCTCATATGGTAACTCTTAAAACTAAGAGATTGGGAACTGTGTTAGGATGGATGAAACACAGTGAACTTTCTGAACCATATGATTCATTTTTATGTAACGAACAAAAGCAGTTCGTTGGAACAGCTGCTCCAAATGTCGAGCATGTAGACCAGGCATGCCAATGTGTGACCATCGGTGTCATTCTCCTACGTTCAACCGTCCCGCACTGTGGTTACGCAAGTTACAGTCGCTTTTGTCGTTCTTGCTACTTGAGGTTGAAGAATGTGGCGAATTTTAAACAGCATGCGCAAAAATGTGACAACAATCAGTCACAGAAACAAATAATGGAGGCTATAAATACAACCTTTCAACAATCTGTTGCAGTAGCAAACGATGTGCCGGTTTCCCTTCCAGCTAGTAGAGCCCATTTCTGATTTAGTCTTCCTGCTTCACTCATTGTCAACAATCGTTTAGAACGGTCGACATTAATTAGGTCGACATAATTTGAACAGGGAGTGTTTGAGTGTGTTCTTGAGTTAGATATAAAGAATGGTTTTACAATCATTTACGTTTCTGCATATTTTAAAGCACTGTTTTAAACCGTAAAGTTCTCGTGTTTTGTTGTGAATGCTAATAACACAGCTTGTCGATGTTGTAAAATAGTTCTTGTTTATGGTCTTCTCGCACAACTTACACATTATTTGATTTTCTAGCTTAAACCCTGGTGTTGCGGGCGTTCATACTGTAACAAATGAAGAAAACACCAGTTACTGCTATTCACACTTTATTGCCTTTGAGTCAGTTAGCGTAGTGCTAACGTTACACTCAGATTACTTTTGTACAAGCTCAGAGCAACAGAACAACTGCCGAATCACAAATAAGAACTGTCAGATTGAACTGCTAGTCGGCACAACTCCTCAACGCTTCGTATACGTCTTTTTTCCTGCTCCCCGGTGCTTGGCAGCGACTTATATAGGTCCTTAGACAGAGGGAAAGTTCTGGAGGTAGAATATTCGGGAGTGCCTGTGGCGGAACGGTCCAGAAACCGCACCGCCATGTAATAGCTATTGTCTCGTACGCTCCTATTGTTGTCGGCGGCCTGTGGCGGAACGGTCCAGAAACCGCACCGCCATGTAATAGTTATTGTCTCGTACGCTCCTATTGTCGGCGGCAGGTCGTTAGGCCAGGTAGGCGACTGGCTGGGTCCCCCTCCCCAGTGTAGGCAATCAGATGCGGCGGGCGCGGTGACAATACTTTACGGCGACATTGTGCTTAGAGAATGGAAACTCCTTGAATGGTAGGGAAACTGGAGAACACAGGAGGGACATGGTTATACCTCGTATCCGCTCCATTAGCGCCACTGATATAGACTCTTCACTGACCAAGCTAGATTAGCGGACAACAGTTCAGACATTAAGACAATGAAAAAGTTGCCTTTTTTGTGAAATTCGTCATTATGGTATGTTTGACAACTGAGAAACTTGTCAAGGGTAATATCGTTAATAAATATTTGATCAACGAAATACTTTGACTGTGTGAAATGCGTCAATATTATAGGTAGTATGACAACTGAACATATTGACGAGAATAAATGGTAATGATGAATTAAAACTGAATTAGATGTGTACTGTTTCATCCCTATCAGTTTTCTTAATCCATACTTCTTCCAACTGAATTTTTTAATAATCACCATTCCATTTAAACATTTTCCTAGCTGACCTTCCTGCATCACTTTTCTAATATTTTATTTGTGACTTCTGTGGGAGCAGTCGAGAGTTGTTTGCAAAAAAATTTTTAGGGTTGGGAATATTAGGCTGTGTTCTGTTGGTAGCAGGAGGAGCTGGAGAAATCTAATAAGCTCATTGAATTATTGCGAAACGAATTCATATACACATACCCTAACCGAAAGGCCAACAAACATACAGGACCGGAATGTTCATTGCTGCTCACTACGGCTGAGTCTACAGCCTCCGCTCGTCTCCTGCACGATTTTGCTAACATGAACAAGATAGTTTCTGCATCCACTTTAAGTTGTAGTACGTGAATACAGACTGAAACATGAGGACTAGTGTAGTGTATTAAATAAGCTGTTTGCTGTATAGCCCATGTGATGTAAATGTCTTAATACGTAAATATTTAAGTTCGACCAATACAGCACTCCACACAAGTGAAGTACAATAACAGAGCGTCCTTGAGCGTTTTTTGCTCTTAATTAGAATAAATGTAGACGAAAGAGCTATTGATGAAATGTCCATATTCTTACCATCGATGAGCAAAATCTTAGATGAATCATGTGATCTACTGCTGTTGATGAGGTGTCCTAGAAGCTCTGAAACTGTTAGAACCACTGTTCTGGTGGCGAATATTGTAACTGACAATCAAAATTTGTTGTACAGCAGTTAAACTTAACATAACCTATAGTATCCACAGTCACTCTTGCTAATCCCATTTGCCATAGTAACTTGACTTCCTCCTCTGATGAACGCAGAAAAATCCAAACAGAGATCTCGTGTTTCAGATAACCACCTCTTGGCGCAACTGCAAATTGCTGTTACAGATATTACGCCAGAGTTTGAATGTCTTCTCATATATTCGGATGATAATTAAAGTGTGCAATTTCGATTTCACATAGCAAAAGTATAAGCATCTCTTATGTTACAAACAAACACGCTCTATAAATCCGCCACTGAAAACAGTTTAAGAATTGAAGAAGTAGCACTCCTCCAAGCAGCAAGAATGTTACGCGGGTTGTGTGCACAGTGGATTCGGAGCAAGTACTGTTCTGCCCGCCCCCTGCTTAGTGGTTAGATAGTCAGACGGTAACCGATATATCCGTGGTTCAAATCCCGGCCATGCATTGAATTTTTTAGTCTCACTCTACCCTTTCCAATCTTGTCCTACACAGGGCTTTGTATGGAAGAACATTAATTACAAATTGTGATTTGTTCCACAGTACTCCAACACATATGTAGGCTTTGCGCTGTAGCACCTTATTTTCTGTATAGCATGATTGCCAACATAAGGCTACTCACACGAATAATATTCGGAAATATAATGCTTCGCATTACAACAGGAAAATATTTTACGTTAACAAAATACTATAAAGAATACTATAAAAAGTTCAGTATCGTACTATATCCCACTAGAATATTGTTCTCTTTTTTCATATTTACGTAATGCGGATATTTGCAACAGAAATTTCCACTTGGTCTAATTCTGAAAGCCTTCTAAAACTATCTCACTGTAAAAACAGGAAAAAAAGTAAAAATCAAAAAGAACACATTACATATCTGTGACCCTCTCCGAAGCGCAGTGCTAGCGCGCCTGCCTGTGGTGCGAAGGATCCGGGTTCGAACCCGGTACCGCCTTGGGGATTTTTCCCCCACTGGGTGAGCGGGGTGCACTCAGCCTCGTTAGGTCCCGAAGGGTCAATTGAGGAACTACTTGATAAAGAAGTAGCGACCCCAGTTCGCCAAGGCCACGTAAGCGTCCGTTGGCTCCACGTTGACCACGTCCCACCTTCCAGTTCTGCACTCCACTCATGACACCTGTAGTGGGCAGAGATGGGGCACACAGCGGCCGGGCGGTAAGCCTTATCTTGTGAAGAGCTGTTGCGCCAGTTTTATTTCCTTTTACATACCTCAGTAGGTTTGTGAACATTTATTTTAGATTTCTGCCTATACTTGATTTGGAAAACTAACAAAATTATGTTAATTTTAAGGCTTAAACAACTATTAATTGTCTTAGTTTGCTGGTGTAAACAACGTACGTAAGAACGAAAAGTTGGCAAGAACTTCATGTTGAAAATTATCAACAAAATCCTTTGTTCTACCAAGGCCCTCCAACAAGGCAATTCTAAGATCCACCTCCATAAATGCAGTCTTTGCATCTAGCACGAAACAACCTCAATGTTCTTGTTCCTCCCGAGCACGGTACCAGGAGCGGAAGATGCTGCAGCTTATTCATCTCACGAGTAACCTGGCATGTTTGATGTCTCCTCTACACTGAATTCTAAATGGAGCTTACACGCCCTCCCTCACAAAAAGGGAACAAGGAGAGAGAATTCCACTTGCTGGAGACAGTACCAGATAAGCCTGGTTTAAATTATAGACATTCTTTTAGCACAATATACACCAGCATTATTAAATTGCATCTGTGATTGGATATTACATTTTAAAGAAAAAGTATTGTTTCCTTGTAATCCATCTTTTCTTATCACTATGATTCTCAGACTATTTCTTACCATAACAATTTAGAAGTTGATACCTGTAATCGTGTTAATTTTTGACAGAGCTACTGGTCTTTGTTCGTGTTACTGGCCCTTTTATACCGGGTACATTTTTAGTTCCATACCTGTGCAGGCATGTAACTATAGGAGGTCAACGTACTATCAGAAATAAACCGTAAGACACCTTATCTACAATGTACAAATTCACCACTTTATAAACAATACAATGAACCTCACATTTGTTTCAAACGAGGAACGTTATTCCCCTAGCTGCCCCAATTGGGACGCATCCATCACTGCAACAGCAGGGCCTTCCATTTAATGCTACATTGCTAACGTCTCTATGTAAATCTCCTTCAAGATGGAAGTATACTCATTAAGTTAGGGCCCAACACCTAAACAAACTATACCAGCTTGGAAGTAAATCATTTGCTTCGAGAGTGGGGAAAAGTTCTCACTAAAACCTCATAGAAGAGTTCAAATAAAAATAAAACAAAAACGGTAAGTTTATTCATACCGCAGTGCCCAAGTTATCCTGTGGTATACACGATCTTTTAAATCTATTTTACTTGCATTGTATTTACGGTCGCAATAAATGCACATTAATCAGAGATGGTGTTATACGAAATGAAAGCTGTTGGACAAAAATAGATCAGTAATCCAAGAAGATCCGCTGGTAGACAACCGGCTAAACTACTAAAAATAAAAGAGAGGCAATGTTCAACAGCCCTAAATACCAAAACGCAATTAGTTGCTATTACAGAATATATACGGATGCATATCGGCTCGTCATGAATTCCGTACGAACTACGGAATTGCGTGCCACTGGTACCTGCATGGAGAATTGGTTCTGCACCAACTAATTCAGCTGGACAACTGATTTAGTAGAGCATCTGTTAGTGTTATCACACATTCAAACGACATAAGTAGAAAAAACTCGTACAACGAAAACAAGGAAGTCAGCACATTCTTGAAATGCTTTTTTGTCTACCACTTTGAAGACCTGAAGAACTTGAATGATTCGTTGAGGATCTTATGGCCATTCTACCAAAACAGGTAAATGTTCAGTATCACTGACTGTATACTCACTTTTATCAACAAAGAAAGCCTTTCTCCACCAAATATTTGGACAAGATTTGACACCTCAATCAACAGAATGACAAACGGATGCGAAGCACTCCATTCAAAGCTAAACAGCATGCTTTCCACACCACATCCAAATATATAATTGCAGATGTTCTGAAGGGCATCAAGTATGGAGTGTGTGTGTGTGTGTGTGTGTGTGTGTGTGTGTGTGTGTGTGTGTGTGTGTGTGTGTGTGTGTGTGTGTGTGTGTGTGTGTGTGTGTGCGCGCGCGCGCGCGCGAGATCAACAAACCATCAAGGTAACAAATGAGCCACTATAAAGGAAAGATATGCTACGTCAGCAACTAGATAAATAAACAAACGACCCTGGAGTTCTTAAAATCACTGTCATTTAAGTTTCTCACAAAAACTGATGAAACACAGAGTCTGTTGCTAACCAAAATATGTAGCTCCATGCACTGTTGAAAGCTAATTTAATGTTTATAAACCTTGCAATAATACGTATTAAAAAGAAAAAGATAATAGTACACACCCACCTCATGCATATCATTAGGTAGCCATCGTTACTACAATGCTATAATGATCCCAGCTACCAACTGCAACATCCTTAAGCGAAATGAAAAATGCAGAGGTTTCTAGGAAAGCTTTTATGAGCTTTTGGGAGTGTGGAAAGGATTTACAGCATGGATAAATGTGCCACATCGATAAATTTATATATGGCTGATAATTGCTCGTACGCCTATGCAGATCAGGTTGAACTACTTTTAAGCGCCTTTCTTTTGGCTACGATCTCTCAAAAGTAATATTCCATTTTATTTGCAGCAGTGTTGGTAGTAAGTTTACAGTAATAAAAGGTCTACAATTTTTCGTCCTGCTACTTCAATTTATTCTTTTTCCTCCCATATTTTTATGTCAGTTCATGTACATATCCTGTTTTTTGTTGTTACAAATGCTGAAGAATTGGCAACTTTGCCCTTTCAACTCTATTTTCAGCACTCGGCTTTAATATGCTTTGATGTCTTGGGGAGCTGCTACCTTCGCTCTCTTCGGTATTCACATTTTTCCATGCCTTTGAGTTTCCAAAATATCACAGAAGAACGCCCATATCAGAAAAGGCGCTGAATTTTCCTTTGACTGCGGCTGACTTCTAATGCCATTCAAAATAACTCGTAGCATTGTGCATTTTTGTGCCCAACTTAGGAAGGTATTATGAGGAAGTATAACACTAAAATTATAAAGGCAATACATTCATTGGATTCGCCATTGAATGAATGGTAGGTTGCGCAGTTAGGTAGCCTTTTCGAGAAAAATTCTCTTTGTGTAGGAGTCCCGCAAATTCCTGAAAGACTTTGATTCATTAAAAAAGGCAGTGCGATGTCGAGGTGGTCCCAAACGTTGCTGTACATAGGTATGGCAATATTGAGTTTCTTGAAAGGGGACAAGTTTATGGGCTCACATTATTAAAACAAAATAAACTTGAAAGGAATTTCACATTAAGTAATCTTTGGTTTTAGTCTGTTTAGTTTGCATAAACAAAAAATCGTACATTATGAGAAGATCCACGAACTATAGCGCATCTCACCCTTAGAAGACAGTACACGTTAAATAGAGCGCAGTGTTGCAACATGTGCTAGTTGCGAATCTTTCTCCGCGCGCTACCCCGTGGTGGCCGGAGTCCTGTACTTAGTCCTTCAATTGATGTTTGACGGGCACTTTTAACTTTGGTATCCCCCCACGCCTTTGTCACTGTATGGCCTAAATTTACAAATGACTTGTCTGTATAACAAATTGATTTCCCCCTGGTCCCTAAACCCTTTTACGTCTTATAGATATTTATGTCGCCATCTTATGATATCGTCTCTTTCTATTAATATGTACCTGTTATCCCTTCTTTCATATTCGAATCCCAAACCATATAAGAACCGACTAAGAGTGGCCCTTGAGAAATTTCGTAGGGTCTCACCACTGTTGACCCATGACAAAATTACATTCAGCGTGGGTGGAATATTTGCAAACAGTAAAGAATGAACAATTCCCTGCGCTCCACTTTGCACTATTCCATCAAATTGCCTATCATATTAACCTAGCGTTTTTTATTTTCCAGCCCTTTTTGCTTTCTTTTTCGATGGCGTTCTTAGAGACACTTTCATTCCTTCCTTTTAATCCTACACACTACTACTGAACACCCGATAGCCTCAGCTGTTTCTTTTACTGCCTTACTAACAGGCATTTTACTGGAAAAATAATCTAACACATGCATAACTATTTTCCCTTCCTTACTTCTTAATTTACCAATATATCGTCTCCTCCTTGCTTCCCCCTCCATAACTACAAGTATTTACGCAATAACAGCTCACGGATTCCACACAGTTACACACACGACTTCTTTCGAACTAAAGTTAGTGCTGCTCCTTACACTATCTTCTGTGTCAGGCCTGGCGTCAGAATACGCAGAATACCTTTTGTTTGCCTTACTCGACGAAAGAAAGAGGTTGCAGCCTTTTGGTTTATTTTAAAAACTTTTTCCAACCCTCCTCAACACTTGTTCTCACTTGGTCCCCGATGTAAACTCAATAACAAAAAGGTTTCACACTGCGTAACTTATGCAGTGCACAAATATAAAATTTTCCGAAAACATTTAATTTAAAAAATTGTAACACTTAACTGAGTAAACATAGAGAATTCAAAGTAGGCAGGTAGTAGCACTATAGCTTACCCTAGCTAAGAAAAAAATATAGACGTTTTCTAGCAGTTTGTTAGTGCATGATGAACATAGAAACAGCAAATATCGGACTTTTATCGAAAAAAATTGTCTGAAAAAATATGGGCCTATAGAAATGTATAATGACTCTAAAAAGGATATAACCTGATAGAGAAAAAAATTCTGCGTAGGATGTGTTCACACCTGAAATTTATAACTCACTATTTACATCACGCTATTAGGAACCTGGCAACAGCGCGAGGGTAGAAAAGGACGAGGCTAATGGCAACTTGTATGCTCTAGATAGAGACAGATATATCCCATTTAACTCCGTACTGTCATCTAAGGGTGAGACAAAGTATAAGATAACATAACTAAGCTAATGAACTCTTCGCTACTAAAAAGCACATATGCCGGAAAGTTTGGATGCGTCTTCAGTAACTCCGTCTTTGATTAATCTCCTGCAGGCTGTTATAGTGGGGAGCCATGGTATCTTTCTTTCCAGATTAGTTTGAGTGGAGTTAGAGTAGAGAACACCAGTTGAGTCAATATCTTTAGCACTAAAAGAAAAGCGCTGTTACTAAAATGTACATACGTAATACATTTACCGTAAATGCACATTTGAATATTACATAAGACATAATACACGTACACACTCGTAGCTTATACAAGCAGGATACATTACTTTGGAGTTTTGCTTGTATTGTGTATAAGTTCACATTATATTCCTAATTAATAATCAGGAGAGCAACTAAAACATGCATTACTATTGATGCAATGCAACAGAGCATTAGATTTAGAAAAAATACATATATTTGGAACATTCATTTGAAATTTAGTAAACAGCTTCAATGGCTCAGCGCCTATTCTCTGAATGCACTTGTCCACCACGGTGTTGGGAGTGGCTATGTTTAAGAAATCGAACTACATGCATTCGGTATTCATAGTAGCACTTCCATTTATGCTGTACATCGAACCGTTTTATATATGCGCCGTCACAAAATGGGCGACCGCCTAGTTTTGAATGATTCCCTTAGTGCTCTTCAGAGCCTTTATGAGCTCCACAACTACCATCCTTACATTGTATCCAGGATGTCCTCCAGGTTTTCCAAACTTCTGGCGTTAACGTGGTGTATGCGTACATTCCTGGTCACGTAGGTTTGCCGGAAAATGAAATGGCAGATTTGACAGCAAAGGCTGTAGCCACAGAACGCAGTACTACCATATCTCGCATTGCTTCGGAAGACCTTAGGCTTGAAGTGTGGAGAGCAGTGCTGCCGTGCTGGTGCGAAGAGTGGTCAGCTCTCTGCGCAAATAAGCTTAGAGAAATTATAGTAATTCCGATAAACTGGGTAAACTCCTCTCGTGTCTCATCGTGAGGACATATTCTTGACTCGGTTACGCATTGGCCACTGCAATTTTACACATAGTTACCCTTTAAGGGGGACCCTGCTTCTCTGTGTCCACTAGGCGCCAAACTGTCAGTGTGCCACATGCTGTTAGACTGTCTCCCTGGCACACCTTCGAGACACTTTGCAATTGTCAGTCAGATTTTCAGAAGTCCTGGCGAACGATAAACAAGCAGTCGAAAGGGTTTTGAAGTTTTTAGGATTTATAATTTTAGATACCGAGATTTCATACCTTTTTATACATTTGTTTTAATTCAGGCTTGTGCTTCATTTATTTGGTATATTTAAATATAGTTGTGCTTTTGCTAGAATTTTATACTGAAATTTATCTCTGGTTTTTGTCACAAACCATTTTATAAGGGCGTTGGTGTGCAAGTAGTTGAGGATCCTTAAAAATACATCACCACCATCATCATTGAACAGGCTCAACAGAAACCTTGTAAATCCGTCCCCTGCTTCTGTAGGCAACCTGGAGTTATTTTTCACCGAATGATGGTGGTTGTATACATAATCTTCTCTGCTGTGATGAGGTTACTTTATTGACCGAAGTACATCGTGAGTGCTCGTACAACAAGCGACCTCTACCTACATTCGTCTATGCTCGACCATACCCAAATGTATTAATTATAAGTCTGATAGCGATCCTTCAATGGACCTCTAAGTTCAAACTTTCATTAAAGGAGTGATCTTCGTCCAATCGGACTCTTCAATTTTCATTAAAGGACAGGTGATCCATCAATCAGAGAATTCCCATGAAGCAATGGCAAAGCGCAATATCGATTAATTCCGAAACGCAACTATTGCGAATTTAGAAAAACACTACTGACAGTGAGATATAACTTACTCCGCCTAAGAAAGATGCAACTTGCATAAAACACACAAGTTAACCTCAATACAGCACTAAGCACAGTCTCGCAAATTAATTTCACTATTGTGCAATACAGGATGGAAGTGAAATTACCCGTCAGACTTTAACAGCGAATTTCTCATGTTGTGAATAACAAGAAAGTCTTATACCAAAATGTTAAAAAGTGTATAGTTTTCTAGAAAAAAAATTATAAAAAAATGTATCACCTGGCTTAATTATTATTGATTGAAGCTTCTTGGTTTATGGCTATATTCGTAGAAAATTGAATAAATGGCAACTTTTTTCCTTCGGCGTATTTCAATAGATTCGAGGGCTTTTGTGTAAATTAAATGTAAAAGAACCCACAATTTGTTGCATTTTTGTAGCAATAAATTGTGGGTTTTTTAAATTTAATTTACACAAAAATCGTTTAAATATAAAATAAAAATATTGTTGTCTAGAAAACTATAAACTTTTCAACATTTTGGTATTAGACATTTTTGTTATTCAGAATATGAGAAATTCGCTGTTAAAGTCTGATGGATTATTTCACTTCCACCCTATAACGTATACATGAAATAAAGTTTCGTCTAAAAACCAAAATTTCCATTTGGCTTCTATTTTTCAGTGTTACATAGCATTCCAAGGTTATCATTTTCATCATGCAGCTGTGAAGTGCTGGAAACGAATAGATCGTTTAGCGCCTGCGCAGAACTCCATACATCAGCTAATGCAATGTGAGTCATTATCCCTGGTGAGTGTACAGCATTTTAAAATATTTCAACTATAAAATTAGTTATATACTTTTCAGGCTATGTATGCTTTCCATTCTGTACAATGTCTGTACTTTGGTTACAACTGTGCCGCTCAGCAACAATCAACTTTGTGAATAACTTGACTGTTTGTAACCCTCAGAGAGAAGCATACAGCGCTTACAAATTATGTTTTCGGGGATAGCCACACATTTTAAACTCTGTAGCTGTATGCTACAATATTATCTCGCTTCCCATAATACTCTACGACGGATCTTATAAATGAATTTATATCCCTGTAGACGGGGCCTTAAAGCTCACAAACTCAAACTTACTCCCTGTAGATCTAGTTGCACTTTGAGACGAAATTTGCTGTGTATCTTGAGCGTGTGCTTTTTGGACGGACGTAAGTTTCCAATACGTCATCTACGATAATTTGCGTATTTTGTTAAATATTCCTCAAATATATTGTTCCTTTGAGGTGTTCCTCTATTTAGATCTATTAGCCTCTTTTGATAGATCTAATAATTTCAGATAACTGAGCCTGGGGCATGAAAATCTCCATCGCGAACGGAGAAGCGTTCACGAGAAGGCGTAATGTGTGGAATAAGTGTGATTAACCCTGCACTAAGCTTGTATCAGAATTTTATTTTATTCTATCGCTTTTCACCGTAAACTTGATCAAATAATCATGCCACAATGTAATATGTATTGGTTTAGATGACGCTAGGATAGGCCTGCTCGACTTCTTTTTTGTTTAAAGATTACGTACGTTATTCTCTAGAGCCTCATAATTTTTTCATTATGTTTTGAGGGCTTAGAATGGAAACTGCTTCAACTCCAAGACCAATTACAAATCCATCAACTTTTCAAGCATAAATAAAAGCATGGGAACAGCCCATGACCCGATTCAATATGAGCAATTTGAATTGTTCGTCTAGGGACAGAGCTTGAAGGGAAGATAAGACTCAAATCCCGTTCTTCAGAATGAAGCAGCAGCAGTCGATAAGGTAGTGATAAATTACACAAACAATGAACAATTGGTGGGTTCAGGGCATCTTTTGTTCCTGCTGCGCTGCAACACTGACGTGGCGGTACTACCGAAGCAATGGAGGTAGGTGGATCAATGCCCGATGCATCTAAATGCAAATGAAAGTTGGATGCACCACAAGGAGAATAGCCACAGCAGCCTTTACACGGATGAACGCCTCCAATGTAGGCTTTAGCGCATTCTCTATATCTGACATGACGGCTCTATTACTAACGGTACTGAGATTGCACACAGATGTACAGGTAGCAAAAGGATACTGATGCTTTAGGTAAATGCATAGTACAAAATAATAGTTTTCAGCTGATTAGGAGTCACACAATGGATACCCCAGTGGAGTGTGCTTTGTATAAAGTTTTTGTTTTCATAGATCATGCCGATAGTAAAAGTTAATGACAAGGGTAGGTTACAGGGATATCAACGCTAGTTTGAGACAGATTTGATAACTCCAGATGGTAGAACTTTGTATTGTGGAACGTGTGAGAAAACGGTTAGTTGTGAAAAGCGTTTTCTAGTAGTTTAACATTTAAATACTAATAAACACAAAAATAATATGAAACTTAAATCCATAAAAAGTGTCCTGGTTCAAAAACTTAAGTGAATTTTCAGACAGTAATTTTTCACAGTTCTCCTTTGATTTGTGTGAAGCATTTTTAGCGGCAGAAATTCCATTGTGGAAACTCGCCAATCCCACAGTCAGACATTTCATTCAGCAGTATACTAAGGGTCTAGAGCCAGACCAATCTACTCTTCGCAAACATTATGTGAAGAGGTGTTACAACCTCACAATTAAACATTAGAGAGCAGATTGGAAATAATTTTGTGTGGGTGTCAGTTGAAACGCAGGAAAGTGAAGTTAAGTTTATTACACATTTTATTGTTGGGTCTCTGCATAAAGACGAACAGTCAAGCCAGTGCGCTGGGACAGAGCAGACGTACCAGGAGAACCGGTTGTTTTGTCTACTGCGTGTGTGGCCTGATAGTGAGTGAGCGCAAGAAAGACATATACAACACTGTGAGTGATATTATCGATCACCAAGTGTAGGAATTTAAAGTGAGTATTTCAGCTAAATTTAACAGTGAAAAGAAATGGAAATGTACGCGAGGAAAAATACCCTCAGGATCAAGTTTGCTTTAAGTGCAACGCGACCGTCGGCATATGAAGTGCATGATTTCATAGCAGATACATTACGGTTAAATGCGGAACAAGTGGATACAATACAGTTAATTGCAAGTGAACGGGCAATTTATGTTAAATTAATATCAGCACTCTTGCTGGAGAAAACCCTCAATACCTTCTCGGCGGAAACACCTTTCACATACATGAATGGTGAGATGACTAAAGTGCTTATCGAACACGTGACCGGTAATGCTGTCAATGTCCGAGTGTTTGATGTACCCCCAGAGCTCCCGGCAGAGGTCTTAAAAGCAGCGTTGCAGCGTTACGGAACGGTATATGACGTCCGGAAGGAACAATGGAGCCGACAATATCGCGTCCCGGTGTTTAATGGGGTACGAGCGGTAAAGATGCAACTGAAGACGAACATCCCTAGTTTTATCATCATTGGCAGCTACAGATTATCGGTGTCCTACGCCGGCCAACCCAGATCCTGCTACGTCTGCAGTAGCACGGCACATCTAAAGGAATTTTGCCCCCACCGTCCGACCGCAACACGCCCAGTGGCGACTGGACGGAGAAACGAAACAGAACCGACGAAGGTGGTAGTGGACACGCAGAGTGAGGGAGCGCATCCTACGGATGAAAACAGGCAAACGTCCCTGGTGAATGACAGTCAACAGGAAGCAGCAAGGTCTGCACCGCAAAGGGAGTATGCCTCCATAGTTCGAGATACCACAGGGAAACGAGTACATCTGGCCAATCCGGAGGAGATAATACCACCCGAGGTGGGTTCACTTGTAACGGAGACAGCTGCAGCAGAAGAGAAACGCCCGACCGAGAAGAAACGGGCCAAGCGGGCGAAGACAAGCAAAGCCCAGAAGGAAGAACCATCCTGGAATAACCAAATGGAGCTGGAGGAAGTTGTGGAAGAAGCCCATGAGGAGGCACGTCTATTGCAAGTCCCGTCCACAGACACAGCAGATACGGCTGGAGTACTGACGCAAGAGCCTGCCTCAGCATTGATTGGCAGCAGTATCCTGGAGGAGGGAGGTGACAGGAACACCTGTGAGGTTCAACCTGCAAGGAGGGACGCGGCAAACAACCCCCAGAGTGATTACGAAGCAGCACAGTTACAACAAAGTGTGAGGTGCCCAGCGGTGGAGATAGGAGCAGACTCCCATTACCGGGAGGACACCCCCGGCACCACCGTAGCGGCACGACCATCTGCGAGTGATTCTCGACCGCAAGTACTCGAACGGCCACACAGATCCCAAGAGGACCAACCACGGTCAGCTGAAGCAGTCGCAATTTATCGGCGTGCAGAGATGGCTGGTGGATCTCATCCCTCTCAACCTGCTGCGAGGGCCACAGAAGCGGAGTCGCCGATCCTACTTCAGGTGACACGGAAGCCCCAGGTGTCCTTATGTGACCCAAGGCTTAAGGGAAACCCTCCGGCACAGATAACCCCAGCTAGACATCCAGAGACCGAACAGTAGCACACTAGCAGCAATGCACGAGGCCAAGGACGTAGACGCCCGAGTTACACTATCTTTGCGACAGTCGCTTTCATAATGATCTATCTACGAACGGTGGCAACAGTGAATGTGAATGGGTGCAGAAATCTAGTAACCCAAAAACTGCTCAATAGTTTCCTCCAGGTGAACAACATTGACATATGCTTTCTCCAAGAAGTAAATACTTACAACTTGGATGCTCTTTACAATTACGACTATAAAGTTAACCTAGGTTTGAACGGCAGAGGAACGGCAATAGTGTACAGGAAGGGACTGCCCCTGCAGAATTTTCAGATGGATCCTGACGGACGGGTCCTCTCCGCTACTTTGGAAGAGACCGTCCTGGTTAACATATATGCTCCAGCTGGGTCACAGAATAGACAAGCGAGAGAGCGTTTCTTCCAAACCGAGGTAACCCCGCATTTGCGACAAGGCAAGGAACTTCTGCTAGCAGGCGACTTCAATTGCACGTTGCAGGCGAAGGACCAAAAAGGTGCTACGAATTTTAGCATCATGCTACAACACCTAGTGTCACAGCTGCAACTGCTTGACGCATGGGAGATCAAGCATGGGAACGAAGTGGAATTCACTTTCACCCGCAACACTTCTGCCTCACGCATCGACCGACAGTATCTATCTCCCGGAATGGCTCCAAATGTCCATCGAATTTGGGTCATTCCGGTGGTTTTTAGTGACCATCATGCAGTGCTATGTCAATTGCAAATAAATGAAATAAGGCTTGAGACGGCCGGCCGTGGCTACTGGAAACTCAATAATTCTATGCTGGAGGACACAGAAATTAGGGAACAATTTCAAATCAAATGGCTTCAGTTACAGTCGGCCTTTAGAAGTTCAACTCGGAAGAGTTTTTGGTGGGTGAACACGGCAAAACCAGCGATTCGCTCCCTATTTAAATCCATGGGTATTGTGAGGGCACAGGCCAAGAAGCAGCTACTACATTTTTACAATGAGGCGCTGTGGGGGCTGCATCTGAAGCAAAGGGAGGGCTATGAGGTGCAGACGGAGATAAAAAAAGTAAAAGAAATCATCAAATTAAAACACTTACACCAGTTGGAAGGACATAAAGTTCGAGCCAAAGTGAAATCCATGCATGAAGCGGAACAGAACTCATTTTATTATTTCGCAAAGGAGCGGCAGAAGGGACATGGAAGATATCCTCAAACAATACGGGACGCGCACACTGGAACTGCCCATGTTGGAACGCGCGCCCAGCTCCAGCTTATAGCGGATCACTTTCAGGCTTTATTCCAAGAAGCGCCAGAAGCAGACACCCCTTATAGGCGTATGGAACATGAACTGTTTGACACCGGCATCACCCAGGAATCCGCAAAAATACTTACCAGCCCTATCACGGAGCGGGAGGTGTTGGTCGCCATTGAACAAGCCAGTCGACACACATCACCAGGTCCTGATGGGCTCACCTATGAATTCTATAGAAAGTTCTGGCCAATAATCAAGAACGAAGTGATGGAAGTATATGCGGAACTGTGGGAGACAGCAGTGTTTCCCGCAACCTTCGCGGATGGTGTTATCACCCTGGTGCCGAAGAAACAGAAAACCGCCACCATGAAGGACTATCGTCCAATAACGCTGCTAAACGCCGATTATAAGTTATTTGCGAAAGTTCTGGCTAACCGATTAAAAGGAGCATATGCAGAAATCATGCATTGTAACCAAGCGGCAATATCGAAAAAGAACATTATTGACACATTGGCGGAACTGCGTGACACGCTGATCCATCTACGCAGAGAAAATAAAGCGGTGGCTTTGATCAATCTCGACTATCAACAGGCTTTTGATAGAGTGCGCCATTCGTATCTGTGGAACTGCTTAACGGCTGCGAAATTTCCAGTGCCGGTAATCAACCTTATTCAGGGACTCTACGGCACGGCACAGTCTCGAGTCTTATGGAACGGATGGTTTTCCAGGCCGGTACGAATACAACGATCAGTACGTCAAGGCTGCCCGCTATCAATGGGATTGTTTTCATTGGCATTGAATCCTTTGCTCCAGAGGTTGCAACAAACCATGCGAGGAGTCAGTGTATACAATGAACGGTTCACACTTACAGCCTATGCTGATGATGTGACTGTGGTGGCTGCAGATAATGAAGACATGACGACCATGCAACAGGGATTGGAGCAGTACACAACGATGTCCGGTGCAGTGTTAAATGCTGAGAAATCGGAGATCCTAATATTAGGAAATTGGCCGGAACCGCCACAGACCTTGGGGATGCAATGTGTGACTACTACAAGGATACTTGGAATATGCTTTATGGCAAATATAGAAGATACGATTGCAGTTAACTGGAGGGAAAAAATTAATAGTTTACGCCATTCCTTATCCATGGAGAGGATCCGGAACCTGAATTTGCTACAACGCATCTGGTACCTGCATACTTATGGTCTAAGCAAAATTTGGTATGTGGCACAGATTCTGCCGATTGCAAAACGTGACGCACAGAAATTGGAACAACTCCTTGGTTACTTTTTGTGGACTGGAAAAGCATATAAGGTGAGCCGGCCTCAACTACGTTTGCCTCCGTCCAAAGGTGGTTGCGGCTTAGTGGACATTGCCAAGAAATGCATGGCCTTATTGGGGAAAACCGCCACACAATCATTGCGCGGATCTGGCTCATCCATTGACCAAAATTTCTGGAAGGAACAGCTGCATAACCCTCAGGTGGCACTCAACGGATTTAAACCCACTGTCCTTCACCTAAAACGAATTCTGGACAACAACGATGACATTACGGCCTTTGAATGCACCCGGAACCACTACCGTATGCTCACGACAGTTCATCTGGTGCCCAGAGTGGCAGAGAAATATACCAGGGAGTGGAAAGTGATCTGGCAGAATTTATTTTGTAAACATGTGCCCAGTGATTGGCAGGAAACCACCTATGAAGTAGTAAATGAGACTATACCGACAGCGGATAAACTCTGGCGACATGGAAGGGCACAGTCAAACCAATGTCCATCTTGTGCCACCGTCGACACACTGGACCACCGGATTGCTTCCTGTAAGCAGGTTGAAGTCATCTGGGTAGAGCTCAGGACCTACGTCGCCAAATGGTGCCAACCGCAAGCTCCACCATGCCTTGAGAAGCTCCAGCGTTTGGAATTTCATTTTCAGAATACTGCACTCCAACGCTGTGTAGTTTGGCTGGTAATGGGAACAATGTACTGGATCCTTAAACAGAATAATGGCCCAGTGGCGCAGAGAAAGGATTGGGTCAGTTTTCTGAGACAGGCACGCTGGCAACTGATAACTTCTGGTCTTAGCAAATCAATGCAGCCGTACATAACACGCCTTGCACTTTAAATACGACAATGCAACTATAATCAAAATAATATATACATATAAAAAATAAAAAAAAATTAAAAAAAAAATAAAATAAAAAATAAAAAAAAAGCAAAAAAAAAAAAGTAAATTTAAAAAAAAAAAAGAGCCGACGATTATAAAAAAAAAAAACAAAAAAAAAAAAAAACTATAATCCAGTTATATAAGTTTCATTCACAACTCGGTTAACACTACATGTTATATGAGTATGTCTCCTTATTGTTTTGTATGTTTTCATTAAAAAAAAAAAATAAATAAAAAAAAAAAAAACCAATCACCCCATTTCTCCTTGTGACAGAAAAACTTGATGCTAAAAATAGCTCTTCCATATACAAATATTTTCTTGATTCGTTGAACCTACTATGGCCTGATATTCAGAACCAGTATGTGTTAGTGCTGCGAGTTACATGACAAAAGCTGGCACTGCTCTGAAAGTTATATTTTCAAATATGATACATTTGACTTGTCTTGCACATGGTTTACATCGGGTTGCAGAAACAATTTGTGCAAATTTCCCACTTGTAGATAAGCTGGTATCTTCTGTAAAAAAGTATTTGTCAAAGCACCATATAGAAAACAAGCTTGCAAAGCAACTGCACCGAATTCTCATTTCCACCAGAACCTATTATAACGTGCTAGGGAACATGGTTGTGTGCAGTTCTCTATTACACCGAACATTTGGAAACAGAAATGTAGTGAATACATTTGATCCTAAAAATTCTGAATCAATTAAAGTTGCTCAAGATATATTAAAGAATCCTGAAGTAGAACGTAACATTTCCCATATATCTGCATATTTTTCTCATCTTCCATCTGCCATAACTTGCTTGTGAACCAAAAATACTAAGGTATCCCAATCGTTAAGTGAATTCAAAACCAGAATCTCTAAATTAAATTCGGTACCTGGAACCATTAACAATGTAGTGAAGGAAAAAGCATGTAGAATTGTTTCAAAAAACCCAGGATACAACTAAAATGTGAGAGAAACAGGGAAACGTTCCCAAGTCTAGTGAAAGGTAACTCAGTGTTAATCAAATAGCAGCTTTTGTGTATACCTACACCTCTATCATTCCTGTGAGGTACAGAGCTTTTCCCGCTATAACTAAGGATATCTTAAGGAGCAACAGGAGGCAGCTAACAATGGAAAATGTGAAACATTTGGTGATCGTAAACTGCAACAAAAAGGGAGTTGAGACAGAGAACTAAATGTGAGTACACATAGTGCTTTTATTTTTCTTTATATAAGGAAAATATATTCTGACCTTTAATAGAAATAATAAATTTTGCCAAGCTAAATCATTCATTTGGTTTTTGCAATGTTTTAATTTTCAGATTTCTTAAAAATTGGCCTGAATCTTTATTTTTTGTCTTAATAATGAGGTTTGAATATTTTACATGCTCATATTTAAATGCATATTTTGGAAGTTTTCATTGCATAAATGCATGCATATTAAAGGGATTACAAGAGCATATAATTCGTGTCCCTAGTAATTAATTAGCTATGGTACGATGTTAAGCGTAAACATCACTATGAGAAAGAAAGAGTAGCGATGTGCCCGCAGGTTGCAGCGAAGACAGCGAGTAGTAGTGGTGGGGTTTAGGGCGCACAACTGCCAGGGTTATTAGCGCCCTACGCGAAAACAGCGAGTAGTAGTGGTGGGGTTTAGGGCGCACAACTGCCAGGGTTATTAGCGCCCTACGCGAAGACAGCGAGTAGTAGTGGTGGGGTTTAGGGCGCACAACTGCCAGGGTTATTAGCGCCCTACGCGAAAACAGCGAGTAGTAGTGGTGGGGTTTAGGGCGCACAACTGCCAGGGTTATTAGCGCCCTACGCGAAGACAGCGAGTAGTAGTGGTGGGGTTTAGGGCGCACAACTGCCAGGGTTATTAGCGCCCTACGCGAAGACAGCGAGTAGTAGTGGTGGGGTTTAGGGCGCACAACTGCCAGGGTTATTAGCGCCCTACGCGAAGACAGCGAGTAGTAGTGGTGGGGTTTAGGGCGCACAACTGCCAGGGTTATTAGCGCCCTACGCGAAAACAGCGAGTAGTAGTGGTGGGGTTTAGGGCGCACAACTGCCAGGGTTATTAGCGCCCTACGCGAAGACAGCGCGTAGTAGTGGTGGGGTTTAGGGTGCACAACTGCCAGGGTTATTAGCGCCCTACGCGAAGACAGCGAGTAGTAGTGGTGGGGTTTAGGGCGCACAACTGCCAGGGTTATTAGCGCCCTACGCGAAGACAGCGAGTAGTAGTGGTGGGGTTTAGGGCGCACAACTGCCAGGGTTATTAGCGCCCTACGCGAACACAGCGAGTAGTAGTGGTGGGGTTTAGGGTGCACAACTGCCAGGGTTATTAGCGCCCTACGCGAAGACAGCGAGAGGTACCAAGTGTAAAATTAAAAAAGACGTGGTTATGTTTCTCTCTTTAAAATGAGAAAATAGACTCTAATTTGTAAATAACTTCAAACATCAATTCCTAGTGTAAGTAAGCAATTTTCTTTTGCAATACTATATCGAAAGGGCATTTATATCTCTAAGGCGCCGATCGATATAATTGGAAACTAAACGATGAACATTATAATTTCGGTTCTTTATTTTTATTACATTCAATTTCTGAAATTTTTTAACAAACATTTTTGTTTTCAGAGTGAAGAATGGGAGGTACGTGACAATTTAGATAAACCTAAGCAGAGGACGTAGTTTGAGCATTTCAGGATTTTTATATTTCTCATTTTTCCCCAAATTTCTAGAAGTTTTTAATGGAAGGTTTGCGGCACTTGCACTAATCGGTTTCCAAATTATGTGTCTTAGGTTAAGATGAGCATTATTAAATGATAAATATTTAGGCAAAACTTCAAGCCTGCTTTTCTACGTGTAAATTTTCCAATGTGGTTGTTTTGGTTGTAAAATTTGAGACATTTCACCATTTAAAATGCTCCTTACGGTGCGTATTTTTAAGTTACCAGAGTGAGCTTTTTGGAATAGTTTTCCAGAATATCCAAGTTCAATTTGTGTGTGTGTGTGTGTGTGTGTGTGTGTGTGTGTTGTTGTTGTTGTTGTTGTAGTGTTTAACGCCCGCTTTTACTACTGCGGCACCGCAGGCGGTGACACTGATGATACATGAAGATGGAGCACCGGTGGAATGAGATGGCGGGGGAAACCGGAGTACCCGGAGAAAACCCGCCCTGACGCCGCTTCGTCCACCACGAATACCACATGCGGGTCCCTGGGATCGAACCCGGGCCGCCTAGTGTGTGTGTGTGTGTGTGTGTGTGTGTGTGTGTGTGTGTGTGTGTGTGTGTGTGTGTGTGTGTGTGTGTGTGTGTGTTGGCTGTTTGGCCAAACTGGAAATTTACAACGATACCAAAATAGTTTAAACCAATTACGTTAAGTGTGTATTTTTAACTTGATTTCATAGGCCAATAAGGAGAGCATAAACAAAGTTTGGAAACTATGATCATTGCTTCGTAACAAACACAGTTTTGTATCGCTAAAGCGTATTTCCAATAAATAGAGGAAGTATTAATTCCACGCAAACATTCGATACTGATATTTCACCGGAAATACAAGTTTTGAGACTACCTGAACCCAAAAAGAAAACATTTTATAATAACATTCGGGTACACCTTATTATCCTTTCCATTAAACATTTTTCGAAAAATGGCTCTAACGATTTTGATTAAAATAGAAAATGTTTAAAGGGTTGTTAAACATAAAATGCTGGTTGTTGTGCCCTGTTCCACTATACCGACAGTAAATGTTTCCCTTACATTGCATGACCTAGTTTTTTGCGCCCGACTCTGTTTAAATGCAGTGGAGCCAGTTCTTCTTCTGGAACCAATTCTTTTAAAAAAACATTTAAATACTGAAAATCATTGCGCACGCATCGTAATCGTCGATCTACTGTCTGTTAGCCAAACGACAATGCCATGATTTCCTGGCAGCGAAACGAGTTACAGTAACTATAATGGACATACAATCATTGCACATACACGTAAAAACTGGAATAGTTGTATGACTAAACTCCTCCGGGTACATCTACATCGTTGAAATGAAAATTATTTTGAGTGAGAATAAACAACCATAAAGTAAGACATGAGGCTTTTGCTATTGTTTGATAGCAATGGTCATTGATTTACTCGTGTCTTGGACTACAAACCCCCAAAAATATTGTTTCTTGGACATTCATTTTCAACGTTTCCAGCTCTTTTCAATGAAATGGTGTATAATAACGAGTCGTTGCTGGATTTCTTGAGCGCAAAAAGAAAAGTGAAAAATAATACTGCGCTGGACAATGCGGTACCGAACTGGCCGACGTCGCCTTTCTAGGTTGAGTTACTCGCACTTCACCAGCTTCATCTAGAGTTAGATCCACTTCTTGCACCTTCATATCCCGTACCCATTTTAAATCATGTTCTTCCTATGTTCCTGGACAGTTGCAACAGTTAAGAAAAAACAGCGTTTCCGTTTTCAGTTTAAGACCGCACAGAATGAGTAGTTTGTATTCTTTCTTCTTTTACAATATCCAATATATGGTACTAAACAATTGCACACAGAACTGCCCAGCTATTTGTATAATTTCTTATAAGTTATGAATTAAGGAACCTTTGCACCTCTTGGCCCATTTATCTGTTCAGTTCACTCTTTGTTCAGATTTTTTTAACTACAGAGGAGTGCAACGATTTAATAAATACCTTTACACATATCTTATTATTCCTCCAATGTAGTGTCTAAATGATAACCCTGATAATTGTCATATACAATGGAACATTTGTTCGTTTTCAGCTATTACTCCTGAAACTGAACACTTGGGAAGTCACACCTATCCTTTCAGACCAACTAGTGCAAATATCAGCTTTTTCTCATTAAAGCGTATTTTTGTATCTCCTCTATAAATCCAAAAAACGCCTTAAACCAAATTTTAAAAGGTATTTAGGAGGTGTCTACTATTCAAATTCTAATCCTCCAACTGTATTACTGGTAGAGGGTGAATGCTTCTTTAACATTTTCAAAGTGGCAAGCCTTGCAAGTCTTACGTTCTGCGTGTTTCTCTATGTTAGAGCTTTTCGCTCCACAAATACTTTATTCACGAATGTTCCATATCCACAGAGTTATGGCACACTGCTAGCAGCCTACTTCTTCATCTCGATATTCAAACAGAGAATTTACTTCCTTTTTCAAACCAGATATCTGAAAAAGGTTCAGACTATATTTTCGAGGCTATGGGTTCTGTCTGAACAATCACTTTGCCTCAGTTGGCAACACTTCATCATCGACCTGCTGCCAGCGTTCGTGATATTAAAATGCAACCAAATGTTTGCGCTGGCTGATTGAGAGCACCTACCCCAACCCTTCCTACAACGTTTCCCCAGGGTGCAAAAATCGGAAGTAGTATATGTGGAATGTTGAATGACTCCGGCTTCTATGCATTCCTTATCGAAAGAGGTCTTGGAAATATTTCATATAACATCGCCCAAAACCTATAGTATGTGTACGTCCGAATGTTTTAGTTTCGTAGACTTTTTGTTTGTCGAAGGAATCAATATCGGGAATAATGCATTTCAAAACATTCTCCATGAAAAATGTTGTGACTTGATGGTTAGAGTGGACGTGAGCGATGAATTTAGAGTTTGTATTTAATTCTTGAAGTTACTTTCTAGCTCAGCTTGTTCTCCTACTTCTTGAAAACATTTTTAGAAGTGGCTCGGTGCTTTTTCCGTGGTATGATACCTGTATATATGGCTGTACCAGACTCAGGCCAGGAGTTGAGTAACATTCCGCTTTGGGACTTAACATTGTTGCGGAAAAATCATTTTGTACAGCCGCAATCTTAACTACTAAAATTGCTTGAACTCATTAACTAAGCAATGTTTTAGCTCTACATTTTTACAGCATAAACAGCTTTCGATTCATGCAAATATATTCTTACAGAAAATGAAAGACTGGGAAGTACACTGTACGGTAAATAGAAATAACTGCTAAAAGATTTGATTGTAGCCTTGAATCGACAGCAAATAAAACTTATGCTTCTGAAAATCCATCTCATTGAAATTGTGAATACTAGTGTGGTGGAAAGTTTTAATAATGAACGTGTTGGCTGATTCTTATATGCAAAACCTCAAATTTTAGCGGAGCTAAACATTGGCACGGTCTAATCAAAAACAAGCGAATTACACTGCATATGCGTTGTACCAAGCTTGTGAATTATGTAAACATGCATGTTCTTCTTCTTCTTTCCCTGATTACCCTCCCCTCATGTAGGACTTACACCCTCTAGGCCTTACAAGCCAGTGCCTAGGGTCGGACGCCTGTCGGGGAGCACAGGAACCTATGGACCTGACAGAGTGAAGACCTGGAAGCAGGTGGTCAGCCAAGCTCCAGGTATGATAGTGAGGAAGAGGATGAAATGCAGGCGAAATGGATGATTGGAAGGGTGATAATGGAGCAATTGGTGGAATGAATGACCGGGAAAACCGGAGAACCCGGAGAAAACCCGCCCAGATGCCGCTTCGTCCACCACAAATACCACATGCAGGTCCCGCCTAGGTGGTAGGCGAGCAGTCTATCCACTCAGCCACGGCGCCGCCATCGTATTTCCAGACTTACGGAAGGATGAGGAATAATCGTGGCTAGAGAAAAATTCCTACCCCCCTGCCAATCAAACCCGGATCCCTTGCACAGTAGGCAGGTGCTCTACTAACTGCCTTACGGGGTCAGCCCAAGCATGTTATCTCAAAAATGCCGTTTTCGCGTTAAGAAACTCAAAAGATATCAACTAACACGTTCAATTACTACAAGATGATGAATGGTTAGAAGACGAGACCTTTGAAATTATTTTCTGTTTTATTTAGGATTTCTTAGGCAGTGTATTGTAATACACACACATTTGTATAACTTTATGATTTTGCAAATGTATACCTACTGTGGCAGTGTCGCCGGTTATGATCATCTATGTAATAATAACAGATGCGAGTGTTCTGTGATTATAGCAAGTATGCTAATGAGAATATGCAAAATACGAAAGTTAGAAAAGCATGTAGGGTCGTAGCTGTTACATCAATATTCAGGTTTTCTTTGCAAGTTGAATTTTCGATTGAAAAGAAACTTGTACTCCTCTATCACAAGTAGTTGCTTTCTTATCTCATTGAATATCGCTGAGGGCCTACTTCACCCTTCACTGTAACAGTCAAGGTGGGGCATACAACTGGTATATTTACGGTTAGCCGCATATCCGCAACTCGGATGTTTATTACTAGATTCTTTTAAATTAAAGTGAAAGCTCATAATATTAATATTCAATATTTTACTCAGTTCCGGCTATCAGGTTTTCATTTGATTCTTATTTCTGTTCTTGAAATTTGAGGGTGTATATTTAGGTTTTTATTTCATTTTGGTATTACATGTTAGAACAAAACGGTGTTAAAATTACTCTTAAAACTGTCGTTGCAAAAGGGTTATCGATTTAAGTCTTGAATAATAGGTGACCGAGACACCAGGTCATATATTATTACGACACAAGTTTAAGAATAATTTCTGTCTTCAAGAAACCATATCTACTCATGCTTAGTGTTTGTACAATATTACAGACTTAAAATACTGCACATTATATAAAAAACTTGATGCCATCTAGTTTTTAAATTAACATCAGTGTTAAATTGGAATACATGCAACATTCATATGAGTGAAAAATGAGCACTAATGCCCTATAACGACATACTGCAGACTGGCTGAAATTATAGCTTTTCGATGCAAATGCGAATTTAGCACATTTTCTGTAACACAGAAACCTATAAGCTGGTCTACTTTTAAACAAACGGCAGAGTTGCAGCTAAATGATTAAAGGGATCCGGTGTGCTCTGTGCTGCGCAATAAATTATTCAACAGACAAGATTGACTTTACAAGTTCATTAACTGTCATAACGTGATAGGTCGTAATTACGTTTGGTCTGCATCGCTTTTCATTTTGCCCAGGACATAAGCAATGATTAAGTGTTTGCATTAACTGCAAAACAGCGCGTGAAAATTGTCTCTTACAAGATGAGATATATCAGAGAATCAAATGATTCGTCAGCGTAATCAATATACCGCAGCAAAAGACCTAGTTTGCCCTTTTTCCTTTCTCTACTACGTATAGGAAGTAGAGGAGGTATTGTATTTCACCCAAAAATTCGATGTCGAGATTTCACCGGAAATATGTTTGAGGCCCCCTGAATCCAAAAAATGCATTTTTAGAAAAAGGTCCGTGTGTGTGTGTGTGTGTGTGTGTGTGTGTGTGTGTGTGTGTGTGTGTGTGTGTGTGTGTGTGTGTGTGTGTGTGTCAGTCTGTGGATAGCATAACTAGAAAACGAAAAGCCGGTTAAAAGCTAAATTTGGTATTTAAGTTTGTCTTTTAAGAATACATCCACCTTAAACTACCCTTTACAGAGAAAAGTTTTCGAAAATTTTGATTTCCCTGAAAATAGTTCACGATTTTGATTCAAATTACATGTTTGAGATATTTTTATGACAAATGAAGTGTATATTTTGAATTTTCTGGCTATAGCCTCTGTAGTCGTATTTACTCTGGACGACTGGTAAACCGTTAGAGATAGACCAAATCTTAGCATACAGAAAATGTAGATCTTGCTGAGGGAGAGAGAGAGAGAGAGAGAGAGAGAGAGAGAGAGAGAGAGAGAGAGAGAGAGAAGACAAAAAGACAAGACAAACAAGTCAAACAAAACCAGACAAGACAGACCTGCAGACACAAACTATAAGTAAACCAATCCTTTTGGAAGAAGTTTACATCAAATTTCGGGCGAGAATTTGATTTTGACAGGAGAGGCTTTTGGCTGATCCATTATATTATTATATTTTTATATGTTTGACTCTGTGCCTGTTCCTTTTATTATAATAATTATTATTATAATAATTATTATTATTATAATAATTATAATTATAATAATTATAATAATTATAATAATTATTATAATTATTATAATTATTATAATTATTATAATTATAATTATAATTATAATTATAATTATTATTATTATTATTATTATTATTATTATTATTATTATTATTATTATTATTATTATTATTTTTTTTTTTTTTATATTCTTTTTTAAGGTTTGCCAGTATTAAACAGATACACTCAACTCTTCTAAAAATGCTTGAGGGGGGTTCAGGGAGTCTCAAGGGTCTCAAAGATATATTTCCGGTGAAATCTTGGTATCTATTATATTTTTGAGTGGAATAGATAGATAATCTGCATTTATTAATCCTGATACCTAATTTCTTACATCAGGATAGTTAATTATTATACTGGTTACATCACATTTAAAAAAAATTTTGAACATTCCTTTAACAATATTTATGTTGCAGAAAATGAAATCTAAATACTAACATAACACTTAATCTAAACAAGTAAATTGATAATTTTCATATGATTTGTTATATAGTTTGTCTTCTTCCTCTTAGAGAAACTACATAATGTTTCCTTCAACTATTGGGGTGTCGACTCTTTGTTAATGATTAGTTCTAATTATTTTAGGTGTATTCAGCCTTATGGATCTTCTTGGAGTATTTGATGCAACAATAGGTTGGATGTGTATTGGTCTTGATCTTCTGTATTCCGTGACTGCTTGTTTCGATATTTTATTAGTTAGAATTTGTAGGCTCTTCAATAAGTTTTTATTTAATAGTATTTCTTGCAAAGTATAGCCTTGTTTTGCTAGTCGTTCGTTTTCTACTAATCCTGAAAATTTTACACACTCCAATATATTGTGTTCCGGCGTATCTATAGTTTCACAGGTCTCACAGATGCTCGTAGGAGATTTATTTATTTTGTAAAAATAGGTGTTGTATGGGCCATGTCCAGTCAAGAAATGAATTAGTCCTTCTGTTGGATTCAGATGTTTCATTTTTAATCTTTTATTTATTTTAGGGAATATATTGTAGACTCTTCTCCCTTCTTTGATGTTATCCCATTCGTTTTGCCAATCTCTTAAAAGAGCTCTTTTTATGTCTACTTTGGTTTGACAATTTATTTCTATTATATCCTTTACTTTTTCAGATTTTTCTTTTCTCAACCAGTATATGGCTCCTTTATTACGAATTTGTAAATCTATTGGCCATATTACCGTAATTACTAATAACGCCATAGTTGGGGTGGTATTGGTTGCACCTGTGAATCTTAGTAGTATTTTTCTTTGTGTTCTTCTTAACAAACGTTTTGTATTTTCATTTTTGGCACAGTGTGCCCATACACCTGCTGCGTAGCTCATGATGGCGGACATTATAGCGTTATTATATGCTCTAATGTGAAGAAGTGGTAGATGAAATGTATTTTGTCCGATGTTGCTGATTTGCATCATTATTTTTTCGGCTGTAGTACGTACAGTTTCCACATGATGTTTGACATTATTTTTTTCATCTATATGGAAACCTACATATTTTGTAACATGTGATCTCTGTATATTAATGCCATTTATTTTTATAAGTGGAATACAGTACTTCCTCTACTTACCGGAACTACATGGTAGAGAAATTGAGAAAGTAAAAGTTAGTGTAATAGCTTCATGGAAGTTGCATGCTGCAGTAGCATATTTTTTAAGTGCATGATGCAGATGTCCCTTCGTCATTTTTGGACTGTTTCTTTATATTACAGCCTGGGTAGGTAGCTGAGAGGTCCAAAGAGTGTGAATGTAGAGCTTGACGGCAAATTCCGCAGCTTACTTGAGTTTATGACCTTCGGCAGAGTAATAATCCCTTTTTGTCCTCTCTGATGTCTGTGACGTAACATGTTTTACACACCCTCTGGCACATTCTCCTGTAATATACGAGAGTAAGCCTCATACCACACCACCTACGTTTCTTGTCTGGTGTTATCTCTGAAGCACTTCTTCCTCAGGGATTATAATATGCCCTTCGTGTACATAGTTTTAGCTAATGCTATTGGGAATTTTAAAATGCCCATGGTGCCTTAAGCTTATTATGTGGAGCTGACTACATAGCGAAAACGTATGAAGTGTTTCAGTCACTTTACGTTGGGTGTATCATGAACAACAAACTCAGGATGAACGACTTTTTAAGCATCAGCTATACCTCGCAGTAGTTTTATTTATATTTAAATGTCAGATCTACGAGTATTGGGCTGTGGATTTTGTTTTCTTTAGAACATTAACAAAATTTAAAAGGAATTCAAGCTGCAGAAATGTGCTTTATGAGGAAAACTGCAGGATTTACATTATGGGATAGAAAAGAAAGTGCAGAGATATTAAACCAATTACAAGTTACTGCTATGTTGCAACATATACAAAATTATACAGAAAAACGGATAAAGCATGTTAATATAATGGTAAGATTACCAAGACAAATTTTAAATTAGGCACGTAGGAAAAGAAGACTAACCTAACAAATGATGGCAAGAGAGCGGAACAGGTCATATGGCTTAATATTCTTGAAAGGAAGAAAACGTTTTCAAGAACAGACTGGCTCAGATTGTCAAGAGAGCTATGGCAGACTTGTTTGTACCCTTCAAATAAATAAGCCTTTAATTATCTCTTCCATTCAAGATAGAGGATCAGTTTTGAAACTATTTACATGTATGTTATTGCTGTAGTTATGTTCAGTTTCATTTTATGATGAAGCGCAAGTTATAATCGTCCATTTTTATTTTCATCACAAATAAATAGTTCTATTGAATGATCTCATAACTTCCCTACAGAGCATACTTATAACGAATTAACTCTAATCACTAGGTAATCAACTAATTGGAGTTTAGCTTAAAAAATAAAGTCAACATAGTACTTCCCTTTTAATAGAACAACTTATGTAGTTCCATGATCATTCAATATTTATTTTTAACGTTAACTTGTTTAGTCTTCTTATATTCTCGAGTTCGGATATGGTATAACATTGAAATAACTTCACATAAAAGTGGAAGCAAGGAAGAACTTTTTGCTGTTTTTAATACGTAGCATAAAGAAGTTAGAAGACAAAGTTTAGATATCTTTCATTTTATGGTTACGACAGTTCCTTCCATAACAAATTTAAGGGAAATATACAAATAAATACACTATTCATCGTTTTAACTACCATTTAGTTACTTTCTCTACCACTTGTCTTTGACAGATGAGAAAATATTGGATATCGATTTATTGGCAGGACAAGTAGTGGATAACCCCGCATTTTTTAATGTTACTGCTGTTTTATTACCGTTTTCTTTTCCAATAGCGTTGTTGATATTACGTGACTTTCTTAGGCCGGATTTACTATAATAACCTAGTCTATTAATGAACCCGAGTAAAATAAAGCAGAAATATTCCAAATAAATCAGATAAAAATTGTTAAAACAGCTTAGGAACAAGGTCAGAAGTCGAAAAATACTGGAAACAAGGTATACTTTAGACCGCAAGTCATGCCAGTCATTGGCCAGATATACAATTCTGGCGACAGAATAGCTGGAAACTTCAGAAACCGTATGGAACGTGCTTGAAGGCACAATCTTCGACGTAAGTTGTATGTGCTTTTATAGATCAAGAAGTCGTTTTCAAAGCAGAACCAACAGTAGGCAAGACTAGTGAACTAAGTGAATTGAAACAATGAGAGTCATCTACCAAAGAAAAAATCTGTTGTGTTGCACTCACTTGACTTTCACTACTCTTGTACTAACTACTCTTACAAACTCTTATTCCTCTATCACATGTTAGTGGAGATAAACATTTAGACAAATCACCGTATGCCTGATTTGCTTGTATATGCAAGGGGCATATGGGAATGCAGTGCGCTTTGAAATGTTTTAAATCTTTGAAATTTCGTTATCGGAATGTCTCCGAAATGGTTCTCTCTTGAAAAAATGTATTGGGACAACTTGTGTACTTTGACGAGCTCCACATTTTTGTACCGGGAGATATTACGGCTTACCAGTTATGCAAAAGAAATTAAAGGTAAACAGGACTACATAGGCTATAGCCAGAGGATCCAAAATATACATTTCATTTGCCAAACGTATGGCATTTTAATCAAAATCGTTAGAGCCATTTTTGAGATAGGCAACATTTTAGAGAAATTTTCCATGTAAAGGGTAGTTTAGGATGGAAGAATTATCTTCAAAATCTTCGTGTAGCACTCTTGAATATATTAAACTGAAATACCAATTTCGGTTTTAAACCGACTTTTCGTTTTCGAGTTATTCTGTTCACAGACACGCGCGCGCACACTCACGCACACGCAAACACAGAGACACACATCCACACACAGAGACACACATCCACATACAGAGGTTAAGAATTGTTCTTAATTCAGGATTACTTCCCATCTTCTCTAAAGTCTTGAAGTATTAATGAGAATGCAAACGTGTGTTGTCTGTGCGTAGGTGCATTATAAAGAAAACCCAATATGCAAACCCAAAGTTACATAATTAATAATAAACTATTGAAAATCATCACCGATGGGCAATTGTTTCAAAGGAAAAGTCGCCAGTTGTTAAACATGTGATGTTACTAGGTTAAGATACACGGATAATTTGAGGAATATGGAACTGGAAAAGGGAACTGCGAAGTGTAATATAAGAGATGTGCCTTCTAGCCTACATGCATTCCAAAGCGTAAGTGCGGCTATATGTTAGTAAACGGGTTAAGTCTTAACAGTTACTGTTACATTTAACCAATCGTACTGCAGTTTGAACGAAAGTTTAGTCGCAAAAAAGGATAATGCAGTAATTTCAATGTTATACCATATACGAAATATTAAAAAGTAATTTAAAATAAAGTATTAGTTTTGGAAATTAATGATAAGTTCTTAAATATTATGAGCCAAGGGTTTACTTAATTGAGAATATTCTAACTTTATTATATTTAATTTAAACTCAGCCCAATGATATAAAATATCTTTATAGAATAAAGTAAAATGTACATTCAAAGTCCAACTATACGTTAGAAACCTCTCGAGTTCGGAAAATAGAAAGTTAAGCACAGTAAAATCGTTCGCCTACCATCTAGGTGGCCCGGGTTCGATTCCTGAGACCCGCATGTGGTATTTGTGGTGGTCGAAGCGGCGTCAGCGCCGGTTTTCTCCGGGCTTTTCGGTTTCCCCGGCCATTTCACCAATTACACCATTATCATCTTTACAATCGATTTCACGTGTATTTCATGTCATGCTCTTCCTCACTATCATATCTAGTGCTTGGCTGACCACCTGCTTCCAGGTCTTCACTCCGTGCGTTCCATAGGTTCCTCAGCTCCACGACAGGTGTCTGACCTAAGCACTGGTTTGTAGGTCCTAGGGGAGGTTAAACAGGAAAAGAAAAGAAAAAAGCACAGAATACAAGGAAAGTGTGGAAACATCCGAAAACGTGACGCCAAGGCAAACAACCGTTCATGCGATGATGGAAGGTGGTTCGAAAATATTCATTTGTAGTTCATTAGAATAAACAAAGTTTACAAAAACAAATTAGAGGATGCACTACTTGACCAACCAATATATAGGGATCTTCTTATATGTGGCGAATGGCCTGAAGTTCAGCAACTGTTTATGATCCTTATAAGACCATATGGGTCTCAGGTTAGTATGTCTTCGAATTCTGTGTTGTAAACTTTGCACGTGTGCGTGATTACATACAAGGTACGCTCTCATTATTAGCAATCTTCTGGTTTATTTCAATAAGAAAACAGAGATGCTAACCCCACCATCGATTTATTAACTCCCTTGTCGAGATCCCAGCAAGGTCATTCGCCACGTTTAAAACTACATCTGTAAATGTTTCGGAGCGGCTGTGCGATCCATTGCTTACAGACGTTTTACGGAACTGGGGGGACTGGGAGGAAAGTAAATAACATCTGTAAAGTTGCAGGCCTGGTTCATTAATTTTTGGGCACTAAAAAAGACAGCATGTCTCACAGATAATAGCAAGAAGCACAACAGAAGACAGATACAATGCTGCGGGAAAAAAACATTCTAAGAAATTTGGTGTCGGAACGTTGGATGCCTGAGGCAGAACTAACATATCCAGTGGTGTGTTATTTCGACGCCTAGATGATACTCCACAGCCCCAGAAACCTCCTGTAGATTTAAGACCAAATAGCGTGCTGTATGGCGCATGAATTGCTGTAAATGTAGAAGGCTCCAATTGAGTGCAGCTGGAGGTTTTCGATCAACCAGGCAGCATTAGCAGCGAGTCATGTTACTTTGTTTAGAACTATCTGCAAACAGCAAGTGCAATTTATAAGCTCCATCCGAAGAAGAAATCACGCCGCTCCCTACAAGGCGGCGCTGATAACTCACGACACAATAATGCAATCGGTATAAATGATATATATTCCCAGCTAACTGCTTTGCGCATTGTCGTGCGAGTGAATAAAATATTGAATGTCATACACAATAATTTGAAAGCATTGTGAGAAAACAATTTTATTTTGATTACGATAACGAGTTCGAAGTATACATTTTACATGAATAGTGTGATGCAAGGAGGATACAAGTGAAGTGGTAATGCCTATAAATAGTAATATGAGCCACATCAAATGTTTCATATCAAAACACCAGAAAATGAATTTTGTTACTGATTTATATGCATGGCATTTATAAGACATGAGAGAGGACGGAGTTCAGCAGAATGAGAAAGACGGAGAGAGACAAAGACGGAGAGAAGTACAGAGAGAAAGACGGAAAGAGAAAGACGGAAAGAGAAAGACGGTGACAGAGAGAGAGAGAGAGAGAGAGAGAGAGAGAGAGAGAGACGGAGACGGTGAGAGAGAAAGATGAAGGCTGAAATTAATAACATTTTGTTGTTTAACGACGCTGTCAGTTGCCGGGATCACATCAGCTCGCCGGTGTGCCGGAATTTCGTCCCGCAGGAGTTTTTACATGCCAGTAAATCTACTGACATGGAGCTGTCGGTTTTAAGCACACTTAAAAACCGTCGTTCTGGGCCAGGTTTGAACCCGCGACCTTGGGATCAGTAGGCCAGCGTCTAACCAACTGAGTCACCCAGAACGACGACGGAGACGGAGAGGGAGAAAGACGGAGAGGGAGAGAAAGGCAGTGTGAGAGAAAGGCGGGAGAAAAGACAGTAAGACAGAGAAAGAGAAAGACAAATAACGACAGAGTACAACCAAAGCAACAATATGTGTTTGTTCTACTAGTATTTTAACAATATCAACTATCTTTCTATCTCCAAGCATTTAATTTTCACTGAAGAAATAAAAGCCACCCATTAACACACAGAGCAAAGTAAAACCAAAACAACCTATTTTAATATATGTGTTGGTGCGGCTTAGAAAGCCTCTCATAATGCTAATAAAATTAGAGGCAGTTTAAGGGGAGCTGACATGTTACACTTTTATCTAAAGTAGGTTGTATGTAAAACATTCGCCGACATATATTACATACAACAAAGCGTATTGTTCTTTCGCCGCTTTGTGCATTGTGTGGACCAACGATAACATTACATACGCTGAAAACAAAACACAATCCAAACAAGACATGGAGTCGAGACGGATGAGGTCAACGAAAAGCGAGTCCCGCAGTACCTGCTGGCAACGGGATGAATGCAAGACAGTACGAAATTATATTTACAAAGAAAGTTATGATATCACATATTTTAACAAAGTAACGCTGGATAACAAGAGTGCAGCTTCCGTAGATAGATAAATCTTACTCTAAAGAAAGAGGGATGTGAACCACTGAAGAAAAGAAAAAGAATTCTGCAGCTCTAGGTCCAGAGCATGAATATGGGTGGGATTTGCGCTACTCGGTGTAAGATCCTAAGTATATTCACTGAGATATTGTATTCAAAACAATTGTAGATCTAGCGGATGTCGGTCTCCCTGGCTCAGTTGGTTAGAAGCGCCCTCAAACCTGGCCCATACCGATGGAACAGTACTTAAAACCCACAAGTCTATGTTAGAAGATTTATTGGTTTGTAAAGAACTCCTGCTGGATGAAATTCCAGCACACCGGCGGCGCTGATGACATCCTGGCAATTAAAGAAGTGTTAAAAAGATAAAGTGGGTGAATGAAATGCAATTATCCGTTAAATTTCTTATGCATACAGTCTGATTTTTAACCTAAGGTACATGACGGATGTCCAGCAGTTAAGGCTAAGAGAAGGGCGTTACTATGGAAGCGTAGACAAAGGTTGCCACAATGGTTGTAGTAATGAATCACGTGCTTTTCAGTTATCGTTGGTTGTTTGCGAGAAACAGAACTTGATTGTGCGTTGCACTGTCAGCTTTCTTTGTTAAAACCTGAAAATACGTACTTATGGAACCAAGAGTTGGCGAGAAAGATCAGCTTCCACTCGGGGTGTTACAGTGCACAGCCAAGCTTGGGAATTTGTCTGTTCTCTTAGAGAATTCTTCAAACAGGAATGTGCCCCTTCATAATGAGGCTCTTATTCCTTTCAACCAAGTGAGGAAAATAACTGCACTTGCTCATAAAATAAGTGAGGTGACTGTTTCGAGAATCTGCAAAGAGAAGCATCTGTACAGATCCATCGCAAATTGTAACCCCAGTTACGCAACTGGAGTGTTCAGTCAGTTGCCATAAGAAGGCGCATCTATAGTTATTACTACCGAAAGGAGCATCATACACATATTAGCTTCTTTCTTCTCTTAAAGCAGTAGAGCTATTTGAGGGGAGCCTTAGCTCTTGGAACAAAATCCTCCATGATCTGGGATTTCAGTTCAAAAATATAAATAAAACCGAAAACTGCTATTAGAAAGATCGGATATTTTAGCGCTAAGCAGTTTATTTTTAAGAAAAATGCAAAATAAGAACTTGAAGGAAGTTGTATGGTTAGGCAAATACCGGTCGTACCGTGTCAAAGGACTGGACTGACGGTAAACCTGAAAGTACCAAGAGGACCGCTTTATTTTTGGTCATGGTCATTTGTTTATGACGCCCAGATGCTGTATACACACACACTCCCCCGCACCCACTCCCCACTACCACCCACCCACAGAGAGAGAGAGAGAGTCAGATTCAACTGTAAAACAGGTACTCAGAATCACAACTCGAAATCGCAAAGATAGTGAATTGGTATTGAGAGTAAATTTTGTTCTGAAAATAGGCTAATATAGATTATGTCCGCATGATGTTTTCACTGCCGTGAGATAAACCAGAACGCTTGTTTATATGCTTGGAGTATCGAGGGCTAGAGGGGGGAATGGTAACTTGGTAACAGTCTTAGAATCGGGGGAAAAAGAAACCACCCTATTTCCCCTCAACGATATTACTGGCATAGATGCTTAGGTAGCCAAGCCTAAACAGAAAAATAAGCTGAAGATTTACTTCCAAATAAAGGCGAATTGTACCTACGGCAATAGATAATTCTGCATTACTGTCAAATGCATTCCATATTGCCAGATTTTGTGCTACCCTTTGACATACCATAAATTAGCGAAACTGATTATAATTAAGGATGTTTACGCTGCAAGTCGAGTTTGAAGGGAGAACCAACGGTAACAAGTCTTTTGAAGTCCCTGTGGTTTCTGTGTACAGTGTGCTAGCAGAGGAAGTATCAATACTGCCAGCAACATACGTTGCATACATGATAATATGCACGTTCACCTTGGCACCCAAACCTTTCACTAAAGGGCCACGCTATAAAGTGAGCGTTACAGGTAAACATGGTGGGCCAGTAAACGATCAGGTGCTCGTTGCATGTTGAAGCTGTTAGCTAAGCAAGCATTATCAATAATTAATTAGTGCCACGGCAGTCCTACCACCCCTGCAGCATTACCTGCTGAAAGCTGCTGAATAATTACCTTAACAGAACGGGGAAGGTATTGAGTAACATGTGTTTGTGTGCCTTTATTTGTGTTGATGGAACCTGGGAATACGGAGGATCGTATTGAACGCTTTTCTGTCAGGCTTCTTGGTGCATACCCATTATCCGCGATTAACATGAAAGTGATGAATGGTTACTCAGAGATTTTCGTTTAAATATTTATGGTGATTTTGCAACTATGGTTATGGCAGTTACTAATCACCAGTTACTTTCTTCTGAGGATAAGCTTTGTAAATGGCACGATAAGCTCAAGCAGTATTTCCCTTGGGTGCCATTGCATTGGAAACATGTTTTAACAAACACTAATCTTTCATGTAGTCTGTGGAAACCCAGTAGCAATAATTCCCATTCTTTACACTGGATAGAGAGTTATAGGCGTCCAACTTTAAGCTGTTCAGTTAATTGCTTACTTATCGAATTGCAATTTACTATATTTGACTCAGGAGCTTAGCTATGACCTTGTGGTTGACTCAAGTGGACCTGAGATATCGCGCTCTTTTTTTTTTTTTTTTTTTTTTTTTTCTCGCTCTGCCGTTTTACACCCTGCTTCAAACGTGACTTATCCTTTCTTTCCCGGGACAATAAGATTACGCCAAAGAGCATCGTTAATACCTTACATTACCGCATTAAACAAAGCAATTATGATCATATTTTCAATAATATCACTGATGAATTATGTTTATTGGAGACTCAAGAAACCATATTGTAGTTACACTGGCACTGCTCACAGTTGAACGCCTAGTAGGCAGTAACTTTGAACTGCTAGTGTTACTCTATTTACATCGTACCAAGAAGCTCCCCTCTCCAAAGCGCGATTGTGCGTTCAAGGACAAAGATGTTCCGAGATGTTAGGACAGTAGCTGTAATAGGTAGGTACCGATCGGAATGGCTCAGACATAATGTCTCTGGAACGAGGGTTCAATCCCCGCGGCCGACCTTCCTTCACATTATGCTTCTTTCAGAATTGCAAGCGTCAGCGAGTGTTGCGGCAGTAGCACGGCAGTGGAAAAGAAGGCCCTCTGGAAATCTCGTTCCCGGATTGGAGGTAAGACTACTGGTTTCCGGGCCGTCCATTGGGCCCGAGAGAGGAGGGGACCCGGTTTCTAGTTCCGCCCCCACCCCCTTAGGGAGGGGCGGGAGAGGTACCGGGCTGAGCCAGCCTCTGCCGGGATGGTTCTACCTGGGAAAATGTAGGGACCTGTCACCTACTCTGTCGTGGCAACGTCCCGACGGACCTCCTGAATTTCAACTACATTTCAAAGGCTGTCGATAAATGTTCTTCCAGCTCCTGAAACTTTAATTTTGCACGCCTGGTGGGTATTTTATACATACGGAATGATAAACTGGCATTCGGTGATCTACATTAGTAAACTAAGCACACGAAAATACTTCCGCGAGTGCCCACTTCTAAATGCGTTTGTTTGCGAATGAAGTGTTTGCAAATTACATTTCATATATAAATCAGAACTAAGAAACGCAAGAACTATTTAGTCATCAACAATACTTAGAATAAGACATACATGTGTATCGGTTGGAATCGAATCGCACAGCATGCGTCATTACTGTAAACATTGCGTATTCTGAGCTGCCGTACAAAAAGCCACATCTGTCACATCTGGTGTATAAATGGTAGTGACGTTTTAAAACAGCAACAGCTAGTATGTCCTATTTATAGATTTTCCGTGTAACTTTATGAGTAGTTCTACTTTAAATAGTTAAGCTTTTAATTCTTGTGAAACTTCACTACACCTTCCACCGAATACCCTTTGGCTAGTTTGAGCAGTTCTTGATGCTACATCCCTCTTACATAATCGATTCAAATATCGATATTCTAATTTTGCTGTGTTTTGTATTGAATGGACAAGAAAACAATTGGGGCCTATGCAGCAAACAACAAAGCTTTATTAACGTAAGAGAACAATTGTGAGATTCCACAGGGCCTGAGATAGAATCAAAATTCACATTAATCAATCACCATAAAATTATAACAAATTTGAAATCTAGTAGGAAGTTACCATTATCATCGCTTTGCCGACTCAAAATTATATACTCTCAACTTCTTTTGCAGGTTGCAGGTACACCACCAAGCCATGTAAAGGTATTTCAGAGAGGAAAGAAATCTACAGATTTGACAAGCATTAAACCCTATTCTAAAGAACCGCGTGCTGTTCTTTTTCATTGATGTTTACTCATTGATATCCTATTGCTTTACCGAGAATATCCTATTTCCTTAGGTTTTCATTGGCTTAAGGAAATAAGATTTTCCCTGATTCTAGAAGATTTCTGTGGCTAAAATACGTTCTACCTTGCGTTTCACCATGACTGTCCGTACACTGATCCTATTTGCTGACTTCTGGGCTGTGATTTAGAATTTTTATTTGTGGAGATTATTAATAAACAAAGACAAAAGGGCTGTGCGAGAAGTTTGAAAATAATAGCAGACAGATCAAAAGAAGGAACCAACAGATTGCAGCGTGGCAGAGGAAATATCGAAGTAATAGAAAGCATAGACCGATAGAAAGATCGAATAATGAGAACCGTTAAGAGCAGATAAGTCCAAAACTAAATTATAAAACAAAAAGTCAGGAACCAAATAGGTACTGTGTACATTTGAAAGATATGTTTTGTACTGGAGTCTATAATGTACAAAGTTCTTCTGTTCACCCTTAAAAAGCGGTTTTAATGAATACTTTGTCCTACTGCAGAAACCTTTTTGCATTTTGAAGCAAACTGATTAGCTGATATGACCTTGTCGATATTGGAGCACCTTCCACGCGCAAAATTTCAAAAGAATATGAAAAAGCCCATTTTTAGTAAGAAATTATTTTTACGAAAACCTAATGTGACTGTCCGTTCTAAGCTAACATTGACTGAATTTAAGTGATGAATTTGAAGAAGTCAAAAATCGTTACGACGAAAGAGAGGAATACAACTGAACAAAGCAAATGCAGATGCTACAACGCGATAAAATTTAAGCATTTCTCCATTTGATTCATCGTATGCCCGTTTAAAACACGAAGCGCAATATACTTTGGTATAGGTATTTCGTTGCTCATGCAGTTTTCTCTTTAGACAAAAGCGGCCTTTGAACGATGAAACTTTTATTTGTCGTTTTCTATTCGTGCCGGATGCTACCACAGTGAGTGATATTGAAAACAGTAGGCAACCACGCCTCTGTAGCAAGCGCTTTTTTTTATCCCTTCCCGAACCGTAAGCAAAACATTTTCATTTCATCAGTTTAATACAGAAACGGCGACAACAAATGATGTACCCGGCCAAGAATTCCATGCACGGTGGGTCCATTAACTCGGACACAAATATTTATCTGACGCCCCGCCCCACGTTGCATATTTACACAAAACACAAACAAACCAAGCTTGTTCAGCTGTATTGCGGTGACACTATCAAGGTTATTTCAAGAATATTTCTGCCGGATTCATTCCGAACAGCTGTTCTATAACGTAGGCAAGTGGAAAAAAAACTTTGGCAAACATCGCCGTTTATTTACCCACTGCTTCTATTTATTTATTCGATATACTGAGCGCCCTGTTTTCTCTAAATGTCCTGCGTATAACGGAGCGGTAAGGAATTTGGTTCCAAATTAAGGGATCGGTAATAAAGCAGACCTCGACTATTGTGCCGTAGCGGCTATGACCCAAGCTTAAGGAGGTCGGCGAAGCAGTTGGAGATACAGAGGTAAGTACTGTCATTAACTCAGGAGAATGTCTGTGTCCTTGAATGCGCATTCGCTCTATGGTATGGAGAGCTTCACCAGCAGTTCGGAATTACTGTCTACAAGCAGTTGAACCGTAAGCAGTGCCAGTGTTGCTACTATATTATATTTATGGTTTCTTGAGTCTAAAATAAGCATAATACATTAGTGATATTCAAAGCATGATCATAATTGCTATGTTGGCGCGGTAATATAATGTATTAGTGACACTCTTTCGCGTAATATTTATTGTCATGGGAAAGAAAGAATGTCACTTTTCAAGCAGGTTGTAACACATCAAAGCGAGAGGAATAAAGCACAGCGCGATATCTCAAATTCACTTGTGTGAATCAAAAGGTCATAGTTAAACACCTGAGACAAATACTGTAATGCTATCGCCCAGCATACACACCAGAAGCAATGTCGACAGATAACCGGAATATTCTGGTAGTTTCCGTTCCCCAACCACCAGATGGGGTCTAGAACGTTCCAGAATATTCTGAGGAAACTTTGAACATCTTTACAATTGAGACAAAGTTAACGAGTGAGTTTGTGTCGACTACTGTTACTGTAGAAGAGTTTAGAGAAACCCTGTCTGCCAGTCCCTAGCAGGTGTATCGCCAGAATAGGCAACGCCGCTAAGTCACAAAGAAAGTGAAGAGATACCTAATGAAAGCGACACGAAGTGACCAAGAAATAATAATAATAATAAAATAAAGTAATTACCTGGAGAAAGACTACTGTATTTGACTCGGGAGTGACTTTGCGGTTGATAACGCGCTGATGTTTATTCCTCTCGCTCTGACGTGTTTCACTCTGCTTCAAAAGTGACATCCTTTCTTTCCCGGGACAATAAATATTACGCGAAAGAGTACCACTAATATATTACCGTATGAAACAAAGCAATTATGATCATACTTTCAATAATATCACTGATGAATTATGTTTATTGGAAGCTCAAGAAACCATACCATATAATATTGCAGCAACATTGGCACCGCTTACACTCCAACTGTCTTTTAGATAGTAACTTTGAACTGCTGGTGTTTTGAACTGTTGGTGCTCTGTTTCCCTCGTACCATGAAGCTCCTCACACTACGGCACAATTGGACAAAGCCATTCTCCTGAGTAAATGACTGTATAATATGTCAATTGCTTTACATGAAGCAGAATGGATAATAAGATTTGGTAACCATTCTCCGCAATTGTAACCTGCACTTACATATATTAACTTTCACATTCTTAACATCGTTGATTACACATTTAATTGCTTCTTGAGCTCATAAGTCGCAATATTTTCATGTAGCAATATAAAAATACTTCAGACGCTTCTCTTGGCCAAGTGTTCTGTGAATAATTTTACTAACAATATTAAAAACATCAAATCCTGCTTTTCTCCGCTATCATCTTGTTGCTAGCGATCGTAAAAGTAGTCCTAGCTTTCACAGTTTTAATACAGTATACACAACATTAGTTTAAATAACACACTTATTAACACACATAAAACATACTTCAACATTGTGCCGTAAGGAATTCATAATTCGTTACGGATTTTAGAATCTCAATACCTAGACTAAGTTAATTACATAAAATGAGTTTTAAATTAACCCTATATTATGTGAATTGCATAATGTACAAATATACTGCGACAAAATGAAGTCAGTTATTTTCATGCTACTTTTTTTTCCTCTAAAACTAATCACAAAGACGGTCCTCCATTTCATCTTGAACACAATTTACAACGCGTTGTGACGTTGCAGCTTACAGCTGTTCTGTTCTCTCGTAACCTTGACACACACTTCATTGCCTTTCTATCTCTATCTAAGAAACAGCTGGCTTCGATGATACACTCACTAAACACTTTCTCAACACTCAACTCTGAAAAGTTGCTCCAACACTGGTTCGCTCACTCCTTTTATGGGGAAGGTGGACAGCCGGCGAAATTTATTATCAAGGAAATACACTTTTCCGTATATCGTCCTTGTTTACTTGTTTATCGACCGCGCGTTGCCTAGTTGCGTCGTGGTGTGAGGTAGCTTGACCTTGAGCGTCTCTGACGAGTGGCGTGTGCCACACTATAATCCTAAAAACTTGTTTCCCTTTCCTTTAAATTTGTGTTTTTGTCATATTCAGCAATAAGCACATTCGTTTGCAATTATTTTGTAAATAATTAGAGGTGACTCTAAGGAAGCTCAAACCTTTGTTTTATGACTACCTTCTTTTCTGATCTTCTAAAGCTCAAATATAAGCCTATAATCCAAATGATTACGAGGAACATGCATTATATTTTACGGAAAAATGTTACAAGCTTTTTAATAGTATGCCCCCATTATTTTAGGACGTTCGCATATGTATATCCTGTATATGTTTCAATGCATAAGTTAAAACATTAAAAATATGGACCTTTTTTTTTAAACGACCGATAAGCAAAATGTTTCTCTATTAATTACTGCATCCGCTGGTATGACTGAATGCTTAATTACACGTTTCATATAAATTACACTTTTTGTCCATTTATTAGCAGACTTGAAATACAGATTACCACGAAATATAGATTAAAACGAAGCTGATAGCAGATTTATGTGTTACTTATCAGTACTGGACACAAATTGATGTCTCAAAACAAGTGATAGCTATTCTAACACATGGCATACTGGAATAACTTATCATATATTAAGTTGATGCATAATTCATTTAGCTAGAGGACAGCCACAGGCATAATTCAAACAAATTTAAATATCCTCTATCAACCTCATGCTTATTTCATATGGAACGTACGCTGAAGAGACAAGTTGAAATTAGATTCTGCAGTTTACAGTGCAAATATGCAAAACGATATTTGCTTAAGCAATATGATGTCTGTTTGTATTCAGTTGGTTACTGCGTATTATATTTACTGTGAACTAAACAAAAATTCCAGCGTTATAAGTGAATAGGCACAAAGAACTAGTGAAGCCTACTTTCAAAACAGTATCTCTAGATCTAACTAGTTTCTCTGGACATTCGTTTATGATGAAGTACTGCGCGAGGTGAGTATCTTCACCATTGAGTTTACTATGTTAAATATAATCACATTCCCCAATTTTCTCCAATTTCATATAATTTAATTAGCTTTTTTCTAGTGTTTAACGCCCGCTTTTACGACATACGGCACCACAAGTATTGACCCGAATGATTCATGGAATGAAGATGGAGCACCGGTGGAATGAGATGGCGGGGGAAACTGGAGAACCCGGAGGAAACCCGCCCCAGCGCCGCTTCGTCCACCACAATTGGCTTTTGACACTTAAGCATTACTAGCAATGCATATACGTACCTTATTGTTCTAACAAATGCGTCTTTTGGCATTCACTTTTTGAGTATGGTCCCGACAACTATTTCGTATATCTTATAAATTATAAAAGAATACAATTCACGAGCCAATTTGGACCGGGGTCAAATAGAATAAGTGAAAACTCGAAGCCGCAAGGACCCGCTAACAAATGTAGGTTACTGCATGGCTATATAAGCTTTGTTAATTCTATAGCTTTTTAGTGCACTCTTATGAACCAGAACCCGCCATCTTTTTACTATCATTTTGGAATTCAAAGTTCATTTAGTTAGGCCTGGCTTCTAATCCAAAGATCCCGGTTTCAAACCCGGCCAGTACCGCCGATGGTGTTTATGTATGCCTAAAAGCTATAGTCCCATGTCAATAGATGTAAATATAAATAACTCTTGTGGGATGAAATTCCGGCACAACAATGGTGCTGCTATAATCCTGTCGGTTCAAACCGTCATTAACAAAGTATGTATTTATTTTACATTAGCTGAAATACCTGCGTTACCCGTGGTTTGACGATTTATCCCAACTTTTAGACTTACGTTGCACTTGTCCAATAGCCTTGTGTTCCTTTGGAGACATTAAATATATTACGCAATACGCTTAAAAAGAATTTCAACTCTTAGGATACTATGAAGACAAATAACATCGGGAAGACACTGTGCAAAGGCACTGTTGAACCATCACAAGTATTAGAGGAAGAAAAGCGAGTAGAGAAAGCCGTTGCGTTTATATTTCAATCATATAGAAAAATGCATTTTTTCTAGAAGTGGGAGTAGAGAAGGAAATATGATAAAATTACATAAAAGAGGAGCGAGCACAGAAAACTGTGTGAATGTAATACGTTGCGTTTCAATTATACATATATGGAAAAATGCACGAATTGTTTGTAGAACAGGGAGGAGAGAAGGACATGTCAATGTGTTACGTAAAAAAAAACTTACAACTCGACGATAAAAAACAACCAAGTTTCCACTCCCATTTGTATAATGGGTATATATTTACTATTTATGCCTTTTGTGCTGTAACTTGGTTACCGGAAAGAGCGCGATATGAATTACGTTCCCTGCTGCTGAATTAATTTAATTCTTAATTGTTATAACAGATGAAACTAAGTTTTGGTTGCACTGTTTGTTAACCTATTTGAAAAATAAATATAATATAGTAAATGACTGTTGTACAGGCATACAAGCTGTAGCAAAAATAAAAATATGCCAAATCTGATTACTTCCACGCGTTTGTACGTACACTCTTGGCTTCAGCAGACATTTTACTTAGAACACTATAGTACGAATATTTACCTATACAACTCTTAAGATCTGCAAAACTTGAGCCTTTAAATCTGGTTTTAACTGAGAGGTTTCCCATTATTCTGCTTCTTTCTTAGAAATAACTACGAATGAAAATTTTCCCAAAGATTTCTAAACTAGAACTGTGGTCTGGTCGTTTCAGTTCATTTGATTGACATAAATGAGAAAGCTAATCTCAGTAGTGTCGTTAGGGTATCTAGAACTGAAAGTAAATTAGAATCCTGTTAGAAGCTTTAATAGATCACCGAATCTCTTACACTGTAAGAATAATGGGAACAATTAATGGCTAGGAGTTTGGGGAGAAGGAAAAGGTTGCCGCAACAGTAGAAGTGTGGGGCAAACCTGACAAGTAATCGTGACGTGATCTACTTTGCAATTAACCGAGCAAGGAGACAGCGACAAAAGGAGGAACTTTGTTCCTGGAGAAAACGCAATATCCGGAAAACCATTGGTGTAGGGATGCGGGAGTACTATAAATACCCTGCACTAATATTTGCAAGAGATAATTTGAATTGAAAGGCGAAGCAATTTACCAGCTCAGTTCACTTAGCCACAGAAACAGCAGTTTCAACAGTGATTAGCAGCTATCAGTGTAGAAATATCTGGATAGATAGTTACGGGGATTTAAAAGGAGATTGCGATTCGCTGATATGCATAACACAGTGATAAAACAATAGTACAGTTTAGAGATGAGAGGCGGTCTCGGACAGCACAGCTGCGACCAACCCAAGTTCAGGTGCTTTTCACGTTATTAAGAGAATATCTGGCGCTAAGGCACCCAACTCCGAAATTTGAATTTTCTATATTCTTATAGGCATGAAATCAATGATTTGCACACTTAAAGGTGTTTATATCTTATAAACTACCACACAAATTTCCAGCACAATCTGTTTTAATAGTTTTGAAGTAATTAGTCATTCAATTTATTCCCAATGGGAAAATTTGTTAATATTCAAAACACTCCATGCGCATCAAAAACTGAAATATCAACAGTTTTATTATTTTATAAAATAATTTCCCAAGAATCTCTGTCAGGATGTAAAAATAATTACTTTACTAAAGCTGTATTCATTACTTCCCTCACCAGTGTTTCCCCTTTCTCCTCTCAAAGGAAGCGTACTTGCCCTAGAACGGTGGTTGTGATGGCGATCTGATGGCGAAGTTGAACAGTACTGAGTTAGAACTTTAGAAAGCTGTTTCACAATTAAGTAATTAATAAAATACTAGCTGATTTTTATATAAGTTAAGATTGTCCATCCTCATATGCTGGTAGCTGGAATACCTAGACATGAAATTTCGTGGAATATAACCGTCTTTCTTGGAAATTCTTTTGCAAGTCACTTTCACTGGTGTGTTCATAAAAATAAACAAAAGAATTTAAATCCAGGACCAGCTTAAACGACAAAAAGCTGGAGGAGCTATGAAGTTTTTCAAGTCCCCTCTCCTTTACTGCTTACCTCTCTTTATCTCAATCCTTCAGCAGGGATATTTGATTAAATATTTAAAACTTCTAAAGCCCCGTCTTCCCTTCCAGAGTTTTGCTTACCCATCTCTTCTTCTTGTAACTTAAATTCCTAAAGACGATTGCCACTTTCCCATTTACCAGCTTGTTTTAAAAAAATAAAATTCGTTGAGAATAGACCAATGATTTTAACCTTATTTAGCCTGCTTCCTTTCGTTTGCAGGGTTCCACTCTCTTCAAAGCCCTTCACTGTTTTTACTGGAGGTTATTTTATACTTCTTTTCAATGGTTGTCTCTCATTAACCTTATTTCTCTCCTTTCCTTTCTTTCAATACGATGCGCCTTTGGATATATTATACAGATAGTCAATTTTTGCTTGTTTTTAAGAGGTCCATAGATGTACTATTTTCAGATTGTTTGATTACTACAGACTGACATCGGTATTTTGTTTTCTCTACACAGTTCAGGATTTTGAATATGGTGTAGCCGAATTAATTTATAGATCGTCACAATTCAAATATAGATTTTGTGGCCATATGTGAAGCGCTGTGCATTTCTTAAAGGATGTGTCGTCTTTAAGTTCCAATTGCAAAGGAAAATTCTTTCAAATAAATTCTGATATCGTCCAGTCAACTAAGAGAAAGTTGCTTATCGATGTATAAAATAACAGTTCGAATGCTTCTTTCAAAACAAGATTTGTCTTAATTGTTCCATTTATATCCCACTTTATCTTCAAAGGCCAAATCGGCGGTATCTCCTGTAGAATATATTGCCAATCGGCAAGATCTGGGGTCTTCAGCGTTTTTATACATTAAATTCAAACACACACACACACACACACACACACACACACACACACACACACACACACACACACACACACACACACACACGTGCATGGAAAATTTTTCTAAAATTTTGATTTTCTTGAAAATGGCTAACGATTTTGATTAAAATGCCACGTGTTTGAGATATTTTTATAATAAAATAAATGGCTAGAGCCCAAGAAGTTCTATATACTCTGTATATAATCTGGATGACTTTTGCATAACTGGTAAACCGTAAGAGATACGGTAACGGTAATAACCAAATATTATATAAAAATGTAGATCTTACTAAAATACACAATTTATGTCCAAATAAATTTTTTTAGAGTGAACCTTTTCGGAGTTATTCCTTGTTATTTGTTCGAGTTTTGGAGAACTTGCGCTTCTGTCAGTTTTTATATCTTATGCAAAGGAAAAGGAGTCTCAAATCTTTAAAAAGATTTGACTATCGCTCAAAGTCTACTGTATTCCTATATTCCCCTTGTACCTACCAGGAAACAAGCAATAACATAACTTATGCAAATATTTATCTACTAACACGAAGAAGATAGAAGAATAAAGAATTGTAGAGAAAGTCATGTGAGTGCAACACATCAGATTTTTTCTTTCAATAGCCAGCGAGTTCTCTTCAGTAAGAATGAAGTTTTGATACCTCCGTTTAACAAATGGGAAGAAGAGAGATAAAAACTTACGGCAAGAAAATCAGAGTTCTTGTTAGAACATAATGTATATCAAACAGAATTTTTGTGTCATTAACTATTCCGCGATAATCCTTGCTACAGCTTTGAATTTTCCAATAATCTATAGCTCCCTGAAGTGCTAGGTCGCCAAGCTTTTGTTTGTAATGCTATACAAGGAATATGTAATTTCAAAATATGTATCGGTTCGCATTCTAGTGACATCATTCAGCCTTCTGATTCTCTTTTATTCCTACACCGAAATAATTTCTGCAAACACATATTATAATGAAGTAGATCTAAAAATAAGCCTTTGTAAGAATAATTTGTGGCAGACTGGGTAGAGAAGGATATGTGAATATAACATCACATAGCATTACTTGAAGTTTATTTTGAACACTATTTGACACAAAGATACGAATTCGTTCCATTTGTTTTACAGGTTGCGGATGGGCACGGCGATTGACGTGCTACGACAAGATGGTGAAATTTGTTTGATGCTAGATTTCTCCCTGGGGGGCGCTATCAAAATCTCTCCGAACAAAGAAGTGTTCCTTCATGATGGTCTCCTAGCGGAAGGAGTCTCCTGGGTGTTTTTCGAGAGGTGCCACAGGAGGGCGGAACAGGCGGAGTGCATTAGCGCAGAATGTCAGAATAGGCAATCCCGTAAGGTTAGGAATTTTGTGTGCTTAGCTCGCATTTCCGGGATCTGGTTATCTTTGGATTATATTTTCCTCATTCATTACTTCTAATGGTTGCTATAAAACGCAAGCGGGTCGTCAGTCGGCCTACACGTGTGCACCATGTTTCCACTTGTTTTTGGTTATACGGTATCATTTACGCAAGAGAGCTTATAATTTTGTAACAAAATGAGAATTCGATGTATCCCATTTCTGACACCAGTATGACAAAATGGCAAAAAGTCTAGTCCAGTTTTTTTTTCCTTATTTTATTTTCTTCTAAATTGAATACCAACATAGTTCTCTTTTACTGACAACGCAGTCTACAGTCCTTCGTGATAACTCAGAACTGATTTCTTCTCGTAGCCTTGACTCTCTCCTTTGTCTTTCTTTACTTTCTCTGTCCCTCAAACAACTGACGATACAGCCATATGACATTCATTAACTCCTTCTCTATTTTCCTTTAAACGCGACCATACACACGCACACGCACGCACACATACTAAAATTAAAGCTGACAGACACTAACTCTCGTTGCTTCGCCTCCTTACACTGCGAGGATGACAACATGGACCTTTCTTGAACTTTATCCTTTGTGGAATATCAACAAACACGGCAGCTGCCGGATTTTTCTCGAATACTCTCGAAAACCCCTTTGACGTGCCGCGAGGCATTGTTGTCTCGTGTTTGTTCGTGAGCGTTGTAATGCAGCTTGACTTTGAGCGTCTTTGATACGCGCCTGGTATTTGATGTGAGGTAGCTCGACCCCGACCGTCCTTTGTTATGCACCGCGGTCAACATCACAATATTCTCTAACTTCAGAATCCAATTTATTTGCTAGACGAGAACATGTGCTGATTCCTTGAATTGCTTCCTATTTCAGTAAAGATAGATTAATAACTCAATATTTTTGAGTGCAAATATGTTATTACGGTAGGCTCTATTTTGCTATTCATGTTAGAAAAGGTTTTCCTTATTGGTTGAGTTTGGTATTTTTAATTCTTCATAAAATGAATTTATGCTTAATTGTTTCATGATATTTAACTCAAATTGAGGTTATAACTTAAGTGTATTTAAACACTTCTTGTAACACTGGATCCTTTCCGTTTTACTCAGTAAGCACACTGTGCTGCAAAAGTGTTCTGCACATAATTGCAAATTCAAACTGCGATACCAATTCTTCTCTTTTTATCTGACTCAATATAATCAGGGAGGTTATTACCATATACAACTTCCGCACTACTTGCAATAAGGCAATAAATAAAAGAATAAATCATTTCGATGGAAAAGCTTGAATATAAGGCTCTCACATCGGAAATTCCATTATGTGTCCCATGCACTTGAACAACGCGTGTTATAATTATATTTCGTATTTATTTCCTTGGTTGTTGGCTAGTGAAAATGCAAGTGCAACCATTACAGAAGCTCACTGGGCCGTATCCATATTTATGAGTATTTTTACCATTGTTTTTGGAGTAATTTTGAATTTCAAATGCTTTATCTCACTCACGTATGTGTGACCCTCTTTCAGAGCGTGGGGACACGTCTGTTTTTATTGGCGCTATATTGGGCAAGATATTACAGCCCTCCAAGCGAAATTCTGCAGCTTGCATACAGCCAGGCTATTAAAGGGAGAGCCGATCTGAGAAAGGGACAGAGAACTGATGAAGGCTCCAGAACTAATATTGGCCAACGAAGGAGTTCTTGTTGTGTATTAAAAACTTTTTCCAGCTTCCTCGATTTCCACTCCAAGCATAAAACATCGCCATCGTTGTGCTTTACAAACAAGCAACAGTTTTTCTTTTAACAAAGAGCTCCGGAAAAGTTCATAATCCACCTTCTTTATAAAAAATGTATGAAGACGTGGAGGAGGTCGGCAGGATAATGTACCTTGACTCCTCTCAAATTCAGGAACAAACAGGCGAATGCGTCGTCTTTTTGTTATGCAGCTCTTTATGCATGGGCTTAGATAGAAAAGAAAAAGAAAACTGGGACCAAAGCTCCATCTTTCTTCGGCGTTAGTCAGAATTGAACTTGAATATGAAACGTTTTAAACTATGTTTAACCAGCCGCTTTAGCGTTGTAGCACAAGTAACGAAGAACTCGTCAAGGAAGTGAGCTACACTATGAAAAGATGTGTTGTATAACCATCAACAACCACCCAAAAATTCGATGTCGAGTATTCACCGGAAATATATGTTTTAGACCCCCTGAATCCAAAAAAAGCATTGTTAGAAAAAGGTCTGTGTGTGTGTGTGTGTGTGTTTGTGTGTGTGTGTGTGTGTGTGTGTGTGTGTGTGTGTGTGTGTGTGTGTGTGGACAGCATAACTCAAAAGCAAAAAGTCGGTTAAAAACCAAAGTTGGTATTTAAGTTTAACGTCTTTCAAGGATGCGACATGAAGATTTTGAAGAAAATAGCCCCACCCTAAACTACCCTTTACATGGAAAATTGTTTGAAAATTTTGATTTTCTTGAAAATAGCTCTAACGAGTTTTATTAAAATGTCATATGTTTGAGATATTTTGATGACAAATGAAATGTATATCTTGAATTTTCTGGCAATACCCAATGTAGTCGTATTTTCTCTGGACGACTTTTGCATAACTGGTAAACCGTTAGAGATAGACCAAATCATACTATACAAAAAATGTAGCTCTTGCTAAAATAGACAATTTATGTCACAATAAATTTTCTTGTAGGTTGAACCATTTCGGAGATATTCCTTGTTATGTGTGTGAGTTTCGGAAAACTTAAAGCTTTCGTGAAATGGAACATTGTTGTTCATCTTTTTATGTTAAGTGTGCTAAGAGAACGGAATCTCAAAGCTTTAATAGATTTGACTATCGCACAAAGCCTACTGTATTCTAATATTCCCCTTGCACCTACAAGGAAATAACCAATAAGATAATTTGTACAAATTTTTATCTCAACTAACACGAAGAAGATATAGGAATAAGAGTTTGTAAGAAGGGTTAGTACAAGAGTAGAGAAAGTCATGTGAGTGCAACACATATTTTTACCATTTTGTAACAGTTTAATATACTCTTTCGATTTAATTGAAATCGCTAAATACCTCGGATATATGAGGATTATTGTTTTAACCACCCACTCAGGTTTACAAAGCCCCTCAATGAAATGAAATAAATTATTACTAAAATAAACAGTGGCTCAGTAGAACGGAGGTTCCCAATTTTACCTCGGCATCGTTTAACTGTCTTTAGACCATTAACTTCCGAGCCTTGTTTATGACATAACAGTCGCACCGTGGCCAAGTGGCTAGACCATTCACCTATGATCAAAGTGGCCGGAGTTTGATCCCAGGTGACTGCATGTGGGAGTTTCGGTGGACAAAGCAGCGCAGGGGCCGGTTTTCTCCGGGTTCTCCAGTTTCCCTAACCATGTCATGTCATGTAACATCACTGTCACCTACTGCAGTGCCACATGTAGTAAAATTGGACCTTAAGCACTAAAAAATTAACTTTATAATTGAAAATTAAGGAACCGTTTGTAATAAAAACTGACAATGTTCCTATGCATTAGATCCACTTATGAACTACCTCATAATTACTCTTTAAAGACTTTCCCCAAGGGGATATTTTAATAGAGTAAAATTGATATTTCTGAAAATGAAGATATTTGATTTCATGAAGTACGATGGTCAAGTGATACTTTTTAGAATATTGTTTCCTGAATTTTTACCTATTAAAAAGTTACGTCATTACCACTATGTTCGCCGTAATTATAAGCATAGTTATGGTTACGAAACGGGTGCAAGATTTCTGCTTCGTTTTGCTTTTGCTTCATGTCGAGTAAAAGGTCTCTAGAGATATCGTGTATTAAAGCTTTGGATAATAGAATTTCAGAAAGTAATGCATCGAAGTTTGTCAGTGTATTATACAGTGTTCATTCTATCTAATGGAAATACATCCAGGTTCTTCTACGTATTTAATGCACATTGGACGCAGCTCGGGATTATAACTTCAACCATTAACGTATAAAATTCCTTATTAGTTTGAAGAAAGGAAAACAAAAAAATAGAAATCCGAGAGAAAAACAAAGATCATTTCTCAGCGGAATAAGGGGAGTAAAGTCCTGCGTTTGACCAATAATAAATGCATCAATTTTTAATGTATTAGAGCTGATTCGTGAATATTTCTTGTACAAGGACATTCAAATATAAACATGCTTAAGCCATGAGAATTTTGGCGATATTCACCATACTTGATCCTGAACAGCCAGTTCCTGAAAAGTTGACGCGTTCTCTGAGCGTTAAGCCGCTCTCACCGACAGGATCATTTATCTAGAATTGTTCCAAGACATTAGAATTGCTATAGAGGATGGCAAGCCGCGGAGTTCGCTCTGACATCGCCTTGCAAATGTGCTGTGAAAATTTCCACGCGAGCTATGCAAATATACGCTTATGTACGTAGCGGTACAACACAACAAATGTTGTTTTAAGGTTTAATGAGGCTGTAGGAGGTATATCTGTAAACAAACCACCCTTGCCACCATAACCCTTCAGTGTCACATTCAGAATCCGACATGTATTCAAGTGTCACTCGTAGTGCAGCAATTCCTGCAAACTCAAAATTACACGCTTTTATTCATGGGATGTGCCGATGGAAAAATGAAGCTAGAATTTACTGCTTTTAATTAAAGATATAGCATGGTTGATTCCGACTAGTACGAACCATCGTTAACTCTTCCTAATAATCACTTTTATGACTAGGCTTTGGACATATAGCATGTTTATTTTTTACTTTTTCTACTACGTATAGTAAGTATTGTATTCCACCCAGAAAGTGTCGAGATTTCACCGGAAATATGGTTTGAGGCCCCCTGAATTTAAAAAAAAAAAAAAAAAAAAAAAAAAAAAAAATATATAATAATAATAATAATAATAATAATAATAATAATAATAATAATAATAATAATAATAATAATAATAATAAAATTAGAAAACGCTATGTGTGTGTTTGTGTTTGTGTGTGTGCTCGTGCGTACGTGTGTGCGTGTGTGTGTCAAGGCGTCGTTTTGGGAGCGACACGAAGACTTCCAAGAAAATTCCTCCACCCTAAACTACCCTTTACATGGAAAGTTTTTCGAAAATTTTCAGTTTCTCCAAAATGGCTCTAATGATTTTGATTAAAATACCATATGTTCATATACTTTGAATTTTCTGGGTATAGCCTATGCAGTCCTGTAAATCGTAAAATATATACCAAACCTTACTATACGTACAAAAATGTAGATCTTGCTATAAAACACAATTTATGTCCAAATAAGGATTTTTGTAGAGGAACCATTTCGGAGGTATCCCTTGTTAGTTGTGAGTTTTGGAAAACTAACTTTCTTCGAATGGAACATTGTTATTCATTTTTATATGTTAGCCGTGCAAAGTAATTGAAAGCTTTAAAAGTTTTGACTATCGCTAAAATCCTATTGTATTCCCACATTACCGTTGCACTTGCAAGGAAATAAGATAAGTTCTGTAAATGTTTATTTCAACTAACACGAAGAAGATATAAGAATTAGAGCTTGTAACAATGGTTAGTGCAAGTTTAGAGAAAGTCATGTGAGTGCAACACATCAGATTTTTTATTTGGTGCAAATACAGTAAAACCTCGTTTACCGAGACTGTGACCAAAGGCAATCGAGAAAATCGAAAATCCGAAGAATCCAGGTTATATGGGACTCTTAAGTCGTTCAATAAGCAGACGTGCCATTTATGGCGATAAAAAAAACTATGTCTATTAACAAAATTATGTTCAGCACAAACTATGTATTGTTTACAAGACATTAAAAACACGAAAATTTAATCACTTAAAATCACTTCATTTCTTAGCAAAGAATTGTTTTAAACACGTGCGGCGTTTGAACGAAATATGAGTTGCATCGCAAATACTTTGATAAGACAAAAATAATATGGTTGAAACACATACAATGCACTTAATATCACGTAGCGTTTGAAAACGGTAGGAAAACTGAGGAGTTTGAGTGAGGTGTTGTAACGGGTAGGAATCTTGGTCTTCCGACGCTACTTATAGCTGGTGAGACGTACCGCGTCAGCACCGTGTGACACACTACTAAATCTTTCTTCAACGCAACATTTTGCAGTACAGTATGTATTACCATAATTTACTGTACAATTTATGCAGGAACCGTACGCTGGATCAAACTAAAAAGCCAATATTTGGCGTACTTATAGTTCCGTTATTGCCATCATAGTTGAATGTATTATCTAAAATGCACATTAAAATCAAATCTGATCCGGATAGACCAGGACCGGATAAATGGGACTTTACTGTATACGGATACCCTTATGCTTAAAATATCATTAGAATTATGTTTTTCTTTTAAAAAGAATAGCATGTGTGCGCGCGCACGCACGCACGCACACACGCACACGCACACACACACACACACAAATTAATGTGTTGACTGTCTATTATTGTACGAACTATTACTAGAAACTTATTCCTCTATTTTCATGTTACTGAAGATAAACATTTGCAGAAATTATCCCATTACTTCCTTGTGGGCACAAGGGGAATACAGTAGGCTTTGAGCGATGGCAATATTTTCTAAAAGCTTTGAGATTCCGTTCTCTTTGCACGGCGAAGATATAAAAGAATTCATAACGGTCTTCTATTTGACGAAAGTTTAAGTACTCCAAAACTCGCACAAATAACAATATCTCCCAAACGGTTCACTACATTTGTTGTAGAGTAAAAGTTGGTCTATCTTTCAAGTTTCACCAGTTATGCAAGAGTCATCAATAGGATACAGGACTGTGTAAACTATACCAAGAAAATTGAAAATATAAATTTCAGTCGTCAATGAAAATCGTTAGCCATTTTTGAGAAAATAAAAATTTTTCAAAAATTTTTCATGTCATTTAGGGTGGAGGAATTTACTTCATGATTTTCGTTTCTGAACCAACTTTGGATTTTAACCATATTTTCGCTTTTAGTTATGCTGTTCACATGCATATACACGCACGCGCGCGTGGATGTTTTTCTAAAACTGCTGTTTTTGGATTGAGGGGGCCTAAAAACACGCATTTTCCGGTGAAATCTCGACAAATTATCTTCCGTTACTTCAGAAAATATATCCCAGTTGAGCTTTAACATAAGAGAAGGAAGCAACGGAATCTTTTGTGATCTAACTATGACTTCAGAGCTTAAATAAAACCTTATCTGAAATGTTTATAGCCTTTCCATCTGGGTTTTCCCCTTTTACTTGAAAGTTATATTGGTATCTTCCTTCAGGTTTTGTGCTCCTTTGATCTGAAGATTTGGATGCTTGGCAAGAGCAGAATAAAAAATGCCATTCGTAACATGGGTTAAATAAATTCACAAGCACTTTGTATCAGCCTTGTTTACCTTTCGGGCAGTACTTGACGCGTTAATAGCTTCTTTTATTGCAAAAGCTATAAAACTCGGAAGCTAACGGCCCTTGAGAAATGGGAAGCGGAAATGACGAGAACAGCATATGCTTCGTACAGTTAACCGTAACCGAAAAATTGGTTCAAGAATTCTAGTGCGGTCTCTAGTCGCCAGACAATTCAATAACTTGAGTACAGAACGTCCAAAAAGTGAGTTCATTTCAAATCCGAGGTCATATGAATTGCGCTGCAAGCGTGTTTCCTGACGATGCGACTGCATTGGTACTTTGGCATAGGTTACTTCAGCTGCTGCAAAAACCGAAAAGTATTCAGAAGTTGAAAAAGAGGATAGCAGTTGATGACCACATATTGAAACAAACCTTGCAAACTGATACGATCCTGGTAGTTGACAACTTCTTTAAACAACATAATTTTAATTAACACACAACACACACACACACACACACACACACACACACACACACACACACACACACACTCTCTCTCTCTCTCTCTCTCTCTCTCTCTCTCTCTCTCCCTCCTTATTTTCCATTTTATTTTGTTATTTTATTTTTAATGTTTTTCATTAATATTTAGGTCATATGGGGTTTCTACATTTCGGAGCTACTGCTCAAGGCAATGGTATTCACTCGCTTGCGTTTGTGTTGATTCTTGGTTTATCTTTAAATTCACACACTCACGTGCGCTTTCATGTTTCCAAACTCATAACAACGATAGACAATGATTCTGGCTAAGGATAAACTACCACCGCCACCCGGGATTTCTTTATTTGGAGACTAGCATGATGTAACTATGTTTTAACTAGCAGACCACAGAGAATGTTCGCGTTGTTGGTGAACGAATCATCGATTGCATCTTCAGATAGGGATTACAGGGATTTTGACCTTCAACTGATGACCTGATAATCCTAAGGTTACCTAGATTAGAAAAAATTGCAAACGGAAATAGTCTACTACAATTAGAGATTTGCTAGCGTAGAAGTAGATCTATTTCAAACTGAATAAGTAAAACAAACTAATAAGTAAGACCTGTAGCATAATGTGAACTTCCAGATCAAATGAATTTTAATATACCTCTTATGAGATACATTTGGTTCTATATCACTAGTATTCACTATAATATTGGTTGGTGGTGGTGATTTTGAAAAAATCGCTCGTTTATTATTTCCAGATAAGTCATTTTTTAGCCATGAGTCTGAGGTATGCATTTTCTCAGTCATCTGGAAACAAAATAAACAACTGGGATATACACTGTATTACAAAATAAGCTATTATAGTTTGTATAACTGTTGACATTTTAAAAACGTTTTTCGCTATTAGCTTTCTCCAACATACGAAAAATTCCTTACTCCACACCTTTTATCAGAATAACCTGAAATGTAATGAAGTTGCTGAATGCATAACAATTAAATGTTACTAAATGTTTATGAGTCTCCCCCACAATAATGAAACAGAACTAACAAAAGCAAAAAAGTCAATTTTGAAGACTAAACATATTAAACATTTTTAAATATATTGAAGTTTTCGAAAAGTTGAACATATTTATGAAATATTAAATGTGGACCTAAGAGTAAAACTAGATTTTTCCATGATTTTTTCATCATAGAAGGTTGAAAATTTTTATAAATGTTACTGGCAGATAAAACAGCTATATTTTGATGAATCTAGCTTCAGAAGCACATGTTCCCATGCGAACAACACAATGCTGCAAATGTATACGAAAGCTCTGTAACAAAAACGGTAATCTCCCTGTTAAAGCCTTTTCCAGGAGTTACTTCAACCAGTACGGGCATGGTAGGCGTGATGAATGGTACAATGGTGCTAATATCCTGCTGGACTATTAGTATTGCTGCTGTTTATAAATTAAGCGTGGGTTGTGGGTTGTCTGCGTGCCTACACAGTTTTAAGTTAAAGCCATATTCATTCATCAATCCACCTTTGTGTGCCTACTGACCAAAAGCCACCGAGTTAACAAATCAATTGGAATTCACGTCAAACGTTAGGACATCTGATTTACGCGAGTTTGTTGTTATATACTTGCCTCTAAAACCACAGTCCTAGGGTTCCATTCCCTCTGAAAACTTCTCTGACCTCTAAAAAGGCTGGAAGAATGAATAACAGCATCAGTATGTGCATGCCTTAATGTTTAAATACTAAAAAAGAACCGAGTGTTTCACTCAAATGACTCTCTGCTCCTTCTTGTAAGAACTATTCCCACAAAAGCTCTTCTTCTATTTACTTCTTTTTAATCCAGGTATACTTTCATTATGCATTTGTATATTTGTTGCTAGGTAACAAGGATACACTAGGCTGAAGCAATAGCCATAGTTTTAAAAAGGGAATTGTTATGAGATGGTTCTGAAATTACATGATCTTTGCGTGACCACGTGAAAAAAAGAATTATTGACCCCTTAAAAAGAAATAAGTACTTGAAAATTAAAAACCACGAACAATATCTCAGAAATGAGTAACGTCATAGAAAATTTGATTTGAAATAAATCATTACCTTTAATGAGACGGTCAATTTTTACTTTCTCTACTACGTATAGTAAGTTGGGGAAGTATTGTATTTGACCTAAAAATTCGATGTGAAGATTTCACCGGAAAGATCTTTTCAGGCTCTCCAAATCCCCCCTCTCCCCCCAGAAACATTTTAAGAAATAGGCGTGTGCATGCGTGCGTGTGCTTACGTGTGTCTTTGAACTGTTTCTTCCCCCTCCCCCTATTTTGTGATTTCTCCTTGTCACTTAGGCGAATGCTCATATGCTTACTTTCATTTCGCGGATTTGATCTCTTTTCCTTCTCATTTCTCTGGTCTGGCTGTCAGCACGGTACACGCTACACTAACTGTCGTGAACAGATGGTGCGGTTGCTTGAGCTTTGTAACCCTTTTTCCCTAGCCTGCTTGTGGTGCTAGAGGTCTGTTCGTTTGACTATCTTTTTCCTGTTCAACAGGGTCAAGCATAAATTCCAAATTCTTTTAACTAATTTGCACTCCAGCACTGGCTACAGCAGGTAACAGGTGAGAGTAACCTTTCTATCGTATTCAAGTCATTAGCACCAGCAGAGAACCTAGTAAACCCTTTCTAAATATCCCTTTATTTTGACCAGCAACACAACAATGACCTCGACCGCAGGGTAGGCGAGGGTAGGTTGTATTCAGTTTAAGTTTCACTGTAGTTTCACAGTTTGTGAAAGAAATCCTGGTAAATAAAAATGCCTAGTAATGCGCCTTTTTTGCTACAACTTGTATCTGTATTTGGAGCTGAAGTGTTTTCTACTGATGGAAACATTCTTTTCTGCAGATATTGTGAAGTGAAAGTTACTGCAGAAAAGCGGTACCATGTCCAGCAGCATATTGGGCGTGAGAAATATGTGAGAGCAGCCTCCCGGGCCGCAAAGAAGAGAAATTCACAACTTCTGTTAGGACAAAGTTCTAGTGGTTCAAAGTCATTTCCATTTTACGAAGACCTTTGTAGTGCCTTAGTTAGCGTGAGTGTTCCATTAGCAAAGATATGCAATGAATCGTTTTAACAGTTTTTGGAACATTATACTAACCGGAACATTCGCGACGAGTCTACCCTCCGGAAGGAGTACCTGCACCGCTGCTATGAAGACACTATAGAAAACATTCGCGCTTACATTGCAGATAAATCAGTATTTGTGCCTGTTGATGAAACAAGCGATAAAGTGGGTCATTCTGTATAACTTGATACCATGCGTTAGCAACAAAGCTGCCAAACTGACATTTTTATGATACGAGACTACATACATTTTCATAAATAGAACATTAAATTTTACTTTTATTTGTTTTCACTTAATGTTAACGTAGAAGATGTGATTTCTAACAGTAGAAATTACTTGCCTTTAGCTGCTAACTGGAACTTAACTCAGCAAACACTTACCTAAAACAAAAGAAAATCCATAATCAGAACCAAGAAAACAACGAAAACAAAATATTTCCAATGTTTTTCCTCCTCACATTGTGCACGAGAATTTCCTCAATCGTATTGCAGTGCTATTATTTCCCACACAGCGACCACATAACGACATCTATAATAACATGTGATTGTTGGTACATTAGAGGAAGACAAACCTAGGAAAATATTTATTCTCGCAATGGAAATCATGGAGAGTGAATCAACAAACTATTTGCCAGTTGTTTGATAAAAGCTTCTTTCTCTTGTGGCCACAGGGAATAAAACACAACAATGTGCTGCTTTTTGTCACTGATGCAGCAGCATACATGATAAAGGAAAGGTAATTAAAGCGTTTTATCCAAAATTGGGTCGTCTAACCTGCCTTGAGCATGTTTTGCAACGAGTGAGCGAAAAAGTGCGAAAACACATTCCAGATGTTAAATTAGTGTCCAGTGTTAAGAAAGTATTAAAAGTATTAAGTGTTAAAATCTCCGGCTAGAGTAAGCCATTTTCCACAAGAATGTCCCTGGAATCCCTTTACTTCTGGAACCAACTCTGTGGAATACTTAGTTAAGCGCTTGTGCGTATTACTGCAATCATTTTGATGTGATTAAATCTATTATTGATAGTTTGAATGGGGAAGATGCTGCTTCCATTGCCATGTTGCAGGATCTGATGAATAACCTCAACTAAAGGGCAATCTGGCATGCATTAGCAGCAATATTGCTAATTTGGTGACAGCCATCAACTATCCTTAAAAACGAAATGAAACCATTCATTCAGTGATCTCAAAGGTGAGTGATGTGCAGCAATAATTGCAACATTGTGAAGGTGAAACTGGAAAAGCAGTCAGCTAGAAGATGAAACTAGTGCTTGGAGGAAAAAAAAGAAAAAAAAAAGGAAAAAAAAAAAAGAACAGGGATATACAACAATGTGCAGGATAAGTGAAATTATGAAAGGAGAACATTCTGACATAAATGCTGTTGAAGAGCAGTTTTCTCCACAAGATTTCATTCATTTCAAGTATGCACCAATGACATTTGTTGATGTGGAGAGAAGTTTTTAATTGTTTCACAACGTGCTGTCAGAAAACCGACATTCCTTTACACTTAAGAATTTAGAGATGACGTGATATCCTGCAACATCAGCTGAGGTAAGGTTTCTGAAGTTGAATTTCGGTAACTGAGGGTGATTAAGTCAAGTATGATTTAATCATATCTATTTCACTTTCTTTTCCCAGAATGTCCATTGCTGGTTGCTGAATCAGAAGAAGCATTTCTTTCTCGCTCTATGTGTTGCATATCACTTGACTGTTGTACTTTCAAACTTAATCATTAAATAAGTAATTAAATGAATTTATTAATTTGTACTTTTTCGCCATCTTTAGGTCCTTTTGGGATATTTTTAGGTATTTTTAAAGGTCCTTGTTAGGCAATTTATAGATCAGCTTCCTAGCTGAGTAATGACACTAATGACCAATAGCCGAATGCCGGTATTCATATTCTTATTCTTCTTCACTTCATTGCACAGCAATCAAGAGTCTGCTTAGCCTACAAACTCCTCCAGCCATCGTTTCCTGGGTCTGCTCACCGATCTTCTTCATTTAGGATAATATTGCATTATTTGTTAGCAAGTCTGACATCTGGCATTCTTTCAACTCTTTCCACTTTTGTTTTAAATCGTTTAACTTTTCATTTACATTAAAAATCCCTAACTCTTCTCTTATACTTTCATTTGTTATTAGGTCTGTTCGTACATCCCTTCATGCTTCTTAAGAATTTAATTTGTGAAGCTTGTATTTTACTATGCTGCATTTTAATATCGAAGTCTCACTTCCGTATGCTAGTACAGGTACAGCTACAACTTTGTAAAACCTTAATTGTACTTCTTTACGTATTTTTTTAAAAATGTTTTATTAATTATTTCACATACTGTTAGACATTGGCATATTTTATTGTACGTATCATATTCCTTATCATGACTAACATCACTTTGCAAGTACTTAGTATGTCTCACTTGTCTACACAACGGTTATTTACAAATACCTTTGTTTTAATCGGTTGTTTCCCCCACTAGATCGTCAATATAAATGCTCAAAAGTGTAGGTGATGAAGTACAGGTTTGTCTAACGTCCTGATTAATAACAACTTTTGCAGAAATTTTACCATTTTTGCTCACATTTAATTTTGTTTGAAAGTAGTAGCATTGTATCGTTCTTATAAGTTGTGGATATCCTCTTTCTTCCAATATTTGCCACATTTTACATCGGTTTACTCCATATTCATTTTAGACCAAAACCAAATGCGGATAAATTCAGACCAAGCATTAAAACTAAAGATTGAAATGTTCAAAGAGTTGACACAATTTGATCTTCGCGGTCTCTTAGTCACTTGTCTTTTCAGATTTATGTTATCTACAAGATTTCTCTATTTGCAAATAGACCATAGCTTTCGTTTGAAATATTTCACTCATGAAACTTATGTTTTAATACTAAGGTCCGATGTATAGACATACAAGTTTGTGGTTTTAATTATAGAAATTCATCTATCCATCTGCAGTTTTAATTGCTTTCTGTTGGTATGAGAGTAGTTATTACATTTTTTATGCACTTCTGCAATCCGTGTGGTAATTAGAGAGGTTTTTGCAATCGTATTGCCGAAAAATAGACATCAGAGGACACATTAAAAGCGCACATGAAAGCGTTCCATCGTAAAACCAGTGTTATAAAATTAATGAATTCAATGTGTACCCCGCCACCTATACTCTTTCCCCGTCCGCTGCATTTTCACCAGCGTGCTTTAAAATCGGGTTACTCAGTTTAAATTGAATTTATTAATGTATCTGGGATTGAAATGGACTAGGGGAGAAATGTGCGTCTGTGGCGGATGCATCGATTAGTAGCTATCCTCGTTACATAAATATTTCAAATGTTTTGCTAAAATTTAATTAGCTGTTTGTCAAAATATCCATCGGAATACCAAATTATGAACATTTTCAATAAAGGTAACTAAATATGAAAACTGCTTGCTAATACTCGCAGTTGGCCCATCAAATTATTTTATTATATTTGCAAGAAAGTACTATGAAACATCTGATATATGCAATCAGATAACTTTCTCTACTCAGTCTTGTAGAAAATATTTAAAACGCCTGTTGTTCTCCCTACTTCATATTAAACGAGATAAACTTTTGCAGATATTTATATTGTATATTCTCTTATAGGTATAATGGAAATATGGGAGTATAGCAGGTTTAAGTTTAAGCCAAACGTTTAAGGGTTGGCCATAACGTGATGACCTTGACATTTCATTCCTTTTGCATGACCAAGACATAAATACGAATAACTAGTACCAAAAGAGTGAGACTCAAGCCTAGAGGGTGGAGCAGTGAAACTGAAAATAAGTTGAAACAAAATAAACTATCAAAGACAAAGCCAGGGGAATTCCACATTTTTTGCTCAAATGTCGGAAGGGCCCCTAAGGGGAGGTCGTTGCCCTATAGGGATTAAAGAATATTATTGTAATTTTAGTAATTTCTCAATTATTTTATTACCTTTACTTTTACACTCAGTTGGCCCCACATAAACCAATTTGCAGTATTACTCAAACTTTTCATTCACGCTTACTTTTTACAGTTAGGTAACCTTTTTCAATCTGGTCTGTTAATTTTCTCGTAACTATGGCAAAGTCAAATCCTCCAAGGAGCATTGAATTGTAAATGCTTTTCAAAAAAGTCAATGTCACACTATTATTATTATTACTATTATTATTATTATTATTATTATTATTATTATTATTATTATTATTATTATTATTATTATTATTATTATTATTATTATTATTTACTTTTTAGAGAAGTGTGGGAATTTGAAAATTCTCACCAAAGAGTATCTGGAAAATGAGTTTTTTAACAAAAAATAAATTCACATTGATACATTGTATGTCGTCATCATCATCATCATCATCATCATCACGGTATAAGCCTTGTGGCCCGTTCCGACTTCAAGGAAATTGATCGGACCATCTCATTCGTGGCCTGCCGACATTTCTTCTACCTACAGGTTTATACTTGTGCACTATTTGTGGTGTACGGTCTTCGGTCATTCTCTGCACATGATCTTGCCATTTTTGCCTGGATGCAATGATTGTTTCATTTAGACTCTGAATTTCCAATTCTCTTCTAATATCCTCGTTTCTTTTCTTGTCTATGAGTCTATAACCTGCCACCTGTCTCAGAAATTTCATCTCAGCAGCCTCCACTTTCTTCTGTTGTGAGATAGTCAAGACCCAGTTTTCACACCCATAAAGCAGGGTTGGGATCGCCATTATTTTATACAGTTTTAACAAAGTTTGACGATTACAATTTTTAAAAGTTCTTTTTATTGTGCCACATATTGTTTGGAATTAGTTTATTTTGTTTTGTATGTCTCTATTACTGGTATATGACACAATATAGCCAAGATAATTAAAATCACTTTGTTGTTGGATGGGTTTATCATTTATGCAAATTTTTGCTCTTAAATGGTTTGTTCCTATAAAAGCAATTATTTTTGTTTTTTCATATGAAATTTGAAGATTATATTCTCTTGTAATATTATTTAATTCATGTATGGCTCTTTGTAAGTTATCTTCCGTCTCCGCAATTAAAATGTGCTCATCAGCGAACAGCAATGTGTCAACATTTCTCCCCTTTATTTTAAAATGTGTTCTGAGCATAGTTTGCCATCGTACAAAACATGGAAATTTATACATTGTATGTTTCAATCAAAATCGTTAGAACCATTTTTGAAAAAAAAAGTTTGAATTTTTCGAAAGCATTTCCATGTGTAGAGTACAAATACGTTGAACTTAACTAGCAAATTTGGTATTCATCCAATTTTCATTAACGCTGCAGTTTATTCTGAAAGGATTCTAATTTTTTATCAAAATACTGCTATGGTTCTAGCATGTTAATTTATTTTAACACTGCTTATTATATATGTTCAGCAAATTAAAAGTGTTCATTTTAAAGATTTGACCGCTTACCTCACGTGCAAAAGCGACAGTCTATGTGCTTTAACGTTCAGGTGATGGTGTTGGTGCTAACATTTATTCATCTTGATAGTAGAATCCTTAATGTAAGCACATAACAATTCTAATTTTATTTTTAATTTCGGGGCTTCCCACTTCTTTCTTATCCTTCTAGTTCTACCTTTGGAAATTTGAATCTTCTGAGCTTATGTTCAGTCTTTTTCCAGCATGTAATCGCCGCCAAACTTTATTCTGGGACGTATTCTGACATGGTTCTGCATTTAATATATTCGTTAGTTACCAAATAAATTTTAAGTATCTTTATTTGCTGCAAAACCTTTTAAGATAAGAAATTCACAGTACAAGGCTATAACTATGTTAGAAAAGCCTACTAAATAATTCCCTTGAATCACTTTAAAATAAATGTGTAATATTTTAAATTGAATACAGGTTTAGGGGAAACAGCTTATAGGAAGTTCCCAAGAATTCGATATATCGACATTACACTAAACTGCAGACGACATTTAACCAAAAAGCAATACTGCCAACCTACATAATAAAAGCGTTATTTCTAACCTCAAGTATCACAGGGTTAAAGTGACGTGCTTTCAAATGATGTTTCAACATCGTTACTACACAACACATGAACCTACTCATCTTGTTCTGCAGTAACACTTTGGGGCAAAATCACTTCCGAAAGCTAAATATCTAACATATATTTAATGCACTAATAAGTTAGAACACAAAAAAATTCTGATGTGTTGCACTCACGTGACTTTCTCTACTCTTGTACTAACCATTCTAACGAACTCTTATTCCTATATCTCCATGTTAGTTAAGATAAACATTCGTACAAATTATCTTATTGCTTATTTCCTTGTAGGTGCAAGGGGAATATTAGAATACAGAAGGCTTTGTGCGATAGTCAAATCTTTTTAAGCTTTAAGATTCTGTTCTCTTTACACGATTAACATATAGAAAAATGAACAACGTTGTTGCATTTCGCTAAAGTTCTAAGTTTTCCGAAACTCACACACACAAGGAATATCTCCGAAATGGCTCACCCTACAAGAAAATTTATTGAGACATAAATTGTGTATTTTAGCAAGATCTACTTTTTTGTATGGTATGATTTGGTTTACCAGTTATGCAAAAGTCGTCCAGAGTAAATACGACTGCAGGGGCTATAGCCAGAAAATTCAAGATATACATTTCATTTGTCATAAAAATATCTCAAACATATGACATTTTAATCAAAATCGTTAGAGCCATTTTCAAGAAAATCAAAATTTTCGAAAAATTTTCCATGTAAAGGGTAGTTTAGGGTGGGGCTATTTTCTTCAAAATCTTCGTGTCGCACCCTTGAAAGACATTAAACTTAATACCAACTTTGGTTTTTAACCGACTTTTCGTTTTTGAGTTGTGCTGTCCACAGACTGATAGACTAACACAGACACACACACGGACCTTTTTCTAAAAATGCCTTTTTTTTTTTATTCAGGGGGTCTCAAAACATATATTTCCGGTGAGATCTCGACATCGAATTTTTGGGTGGAATACAATACTTCCCCTACTTATCAGTAGAGAAAGTAATAACTAACTATAACTGCATACAATGCTGTAAAACAATTAAAGATAAAGCCTCGCACACAAGAAATACAGTGATACCCACATATTAATTATTAGTTCATTAATTCATTAATGCGGCGTCTAAACAGAATCTTGTTTTAAAATCTGTCGGTTGGCTTCTCTGCAACAGGTTCAAAATCAACGGATGCTGTGGCAACATAACGGATGCAATAACACCAACTATGGCCGTAACTTTACCATGGTTGCATTTCACGGACAGTTGGCTGTACTAATGCAACCTAACAGATCAAATATCAAATATAACCATACCGCGCCATAATGGGGGAAAAATGTTAGTTGGTTTTAGCGGTATTCCAATAAGCTGTTTCCTCTACATGAGATAAACATTCTAAAACAGTGTCACCTCCAGCTTAGATTTCTTCCACTACTTCGCATCGTTTTCACAATGAAACTTGGTGCAGAATTGCCTACATAGGCAAATATCAAGGATTAAATTAATATCTTCAGGTCTACGAGCTCTGAATTTCATTAAGCTTGGATGAAACGAGAAATGCGTTAAGTTGGGGTATTCGACAAAATTAGGCACCAATTATTTTGTGTGATGCATAATTTATTGCAACTTTACTGAATAAATTGTTTAATTATTTTACTTCAAACCGCTTGGTACTGTTGACAAATGCGTTTGGACGTTAACTGTCCTGCTTAGATGGGATTACTGGTGCTCCTATTTCTGCAAATACCCTTAATATGGATGGCCATGATAAATGAAGATTACTGCTAATACTCTTTATATGTGATTTGACATAAAAAACCAATTTCACAGGAAATAAATAGGCGCCGTTTAATGTAATGTTTAGGTACCCCTGTATACAGCTGCGCTAAATGTATCAGTGCATTTGACGTCCGGTACAAATCGAAGGGAAGAGAAAGGAAGATGAGGGTAGTTGACTCATGAGCTGCCTATGCATGTGAATTAGATTTTTTATGTCAGAAGTGTGTAAAAGTAGCATAAATACGTTTACGGCTGCCCTTATGATAACCCAGTTGTTTGCATTTATAGTGCTAGTTGTATGCGCAAGAGCTTGATCAGCGAAGATATTACATTCAAGTTGCCGGAAGTTACCCCATTTACGGACGACCTACCAGCCGACTGTAAAGTTGACTAACACTAGGAAAGAAGTGCACCTGTACTCAATGTGTCTGACTAATCCATGGATATTGAGGTATCCTATTTTTAACTCTTTCAATCTGTGGAAACACGAGTCAGTGATTTCAAATGACTAGCAGGAAGAAGTCAACAGCCTTCATTTATTTCTGACTAGTAGCATAAGTGCCACAAGGAAGCATGTAATTTCACAGCTCAAACGTGTTTGCTATGCATGCAGAAGTAAAAACTTCTTTATTGTGTACTAACGAGCAACCAGTTGCAATTCCTATTCTGCGTAAACTTTCCTACAGGTAATCAATACAAGTAACCTGTTGCAATGATGCGGGCGCAATGGGCCAGGAAGAGAAAGCAGTTAATAACCGTAAGAGGCATGCGGGCGAAAACGCACGATAGCAGACAAATGCACTGAATACGTACGTGTACGAATGAATGATATCAGTTAATAAATAGAATGCTAACATCATGCATAGTAATACACATCAGCATTTGCATACACAATCCATATCAGTGCTTTTTTTTTTTTTTTTTTTTTTTTTTTTTTTTTTTTTTTTTTTTTGTCATGCTGTAATAAGATGAAACTGCATTTTGTATTAAGCTTCAAGGTTTTCCACTGTGAAGTTTTCGCATATTAAAATACGAAGCAATAAATATGCTGCAACCACGTGCGGGAAAAGAAAAGTGCATGAAACTAGCACTTGAGGAAGACACAGTGAGTGAAATGAATATAAAAATAGGTAATATTGCTGTTTTAAGAAGTGTGGTCAGGGTACAAAGGTATTGAAACTGCTCATAAAAAGAAAATATGTTATGGAAGGAGAATAAATGGCTTGTTAGCTGTACCAAAAGGAATAGTTAGAGGGAAAGTATTGTGGTAGAGTGTAGCTGGTTTCTTGGATGAAGAAGGAAGGGATTGTTTGTGGGGGGGCGGGGGACCTATTTTGCATTAACCATAAAAGTGACAAACATTGTATTAAAGCGATTTCTCCATTACCTTTGCGACTTCTGTAATGTCGATCAATAAATCAATATTATTATTTATGCGAATTTTAGCGACGAGTGTAGCTTGAAGCGAAATTGCCTTATTTTGCGAAAAACGTGAAATTTTAAACGGTACTTTTAGACCGGGAAGCCTCAAATAATAAATTTTGTTCGTTAAGTAAAAAAATTAGATTTAATTAAGCAAAATGTAAATATTGATTTTTAGGCATATATTTAATTGCATTTGTAATTGCTCTGGTAGTAATAAGTCTTGAATATATAAAATGTAGGAGTTCATGTTAAAACATGAAGCTAAGATGGCTAGAAGTGCGCACATATTGGGAAAAGCGAGGCTGTTAAGAGCTCTCTCCACCCACAAATCTATTATTCTCTTTTGAAGGGTAAATCGCCTTTGTCTCACTGTCGCATAATATCCCGTGACCGAAAGAGTGAGACGGAGCACCTCAGTAGATATAACTAGGGGAATTCCCTGATTCAAGATGGCAGTTTAAAGGAGGGGATGGAGAAGCCCCAATGAAAAAGCATGATTTGAGTGTGAAACGTTCTCTCCATCTTCTCACGAGTCTTCCGACGCTTCTTCCAATGGACTGGTACTCTAACACAGCTTAGGGGAGCATTTTTCTCTATGCTTTCCACATGCTGTTTCCATTGGCTTCTATAATTATTTCTCTGGTTTTTCATTTATGGGAAGAACATTTAATTCGTTTTTTGTTTCTTCGTTTTTTATTTTATCCATAATTGTAAGTCGCTTAGTTGCTGTTAAGTAACTCATTTCGACTGCATTAATTCTGTTACAATTCTTTTTTATCATTGATGCTTCACATACGTACATCAATGCTGCAACAGCCATTACTTTGTCAAGTTTTAAATGTGCTTCCATTTAATGCTTTTGCTAACGTCCCACAAATATACTGAATTTTTTTTACTTTATTGTCTTCATCATTATCTTAAGTTAGGTTGCATCGTAAGCAATTAAATTTGTCTGTTCTAATGTACTAGTGTTTAAAACTATTTTTGATCGGACTGGGGGTTTCCCGGAGTGCCAATATGTTATTTTTATTTATTGAGATACTAAGTTCATAATTTTTATGTTTTATTTTCCAGTTCATACAGTTCTTTGTAACTTATCTTCATTTGTTTGTGCAATTATTACAGTATTTGCAAAGAGCAACATATACATATTGTAGTTTTTTAGTTTGATGCCTTTTGGTAAAGTGCACCCTAGTACAATATTAATAAGAACCTTTTTCGAAAGTCATCCATTCTAGTTTCATTTTTACCTTTGTTTCTTCATATATATTTTGCAATACTTTTATTAGGTTTTTGGGGTATCCTTTTTTTGTTAAGAATTGTCCAAAGATGATTTCTGTTTACTTTGTCAAAAGTTTTATCTAGATCTATAAAAGTTATAGTTTTCCAAATTCTCTTCTCTTTTGTAATATTTGGTTTATAGAGAACACATTGCCCATACAATGCGTTCCTTTCTGAAATTGTTTTGATTCTCTAATAGCAGTGCTTCCCTTATTCTCTCTAGGCAAGCATTTATTATTTTATACATAATTTATATGTAGTATTAAGGGAGCTTATATCACGATAGTTTGAGCATGGAAACCATGGGCGGTAAAATTTGTGTACAGTTGGAAATTCGGCCCTTTCCAGGTATATGTTGTCATCGTTTGTCATTATTTCCTACAGGATTACGTTGACTTCGTTCTGTCTCCCCTGGATAGTGATTTTATGTCTGCACCTCTGATATCTGTGCTGTTATGAAGGCACAGCATAATTCTTGTGAATTTTACAATTTTGAACCCCAGTTTTAGTTCACAACATAATGTTTGTAACGTATTATTCTAAATTCCTATATTTTTGTCCAGTCCCTGGCCTTTAATATCAACCATTCAACAACCCTTAAGAACATAAACATTTATGTAAGTTCCTTTTTGACTTTTCGGAATCTACAAGAACAATTTCGAACACTGGGATTCAAAACACTTGATTTTAAGAACATTACTTTTAATTCCAGACTTTTATTTTGTTGCATTTAAGAGCAAACGTCCAAAACATCAAAAGTAAAAAAATAAATAATATCCTTAGCCCCGGGGTGTCCAGGGGTGTCCAAAAGGAAGTTTTAGAAGTCCATTTTCGCCAAATTTTCCCAGGGAATGTATTCCCATAAATCACAAATGAATAATTGTAGCTCAATATAGGCGAAAGCTGCCAGCAGGCTCTGAAGGAATTCCTTTTCTTTTTAAAGAGAGGCATCACTGACGTCGCACTGGGTTTAGTTGTTAAGCTGTGTGTGCACTTCATCTCTTGCCTTCACTGCAGCGAACGGTTTAGTTAGAAGGGTTGTTGAGCAGGAACTGAAGGATAGGAGATGTTACTGCGTGTGTCTGAAGTCTCTCTTGATCACCCCCAAGACGGAACAAAGACGCAACGTCATGAACATAATCACCTCCTTAATTAGCTGGGGCGACAGCATCCGAGTAGGCTTTTTGCTTCTCTCAATCAACCTACACACACATACACACAAGCAGATTCAATATAATCTCGAGAGGTATGCTATCTTCAACGGAGTGTAGATATTTATCAAGGGTAGCTTGCAGGATCCACAGTTCCGATCATGGTTTTGCATCAACCACGGAAATTATCACCCTCCGCTCCTTAACTTATTCCTGTCGTCATTTCTCTTTCGATCCTGTTACTATTTCTGTGTTCTCCCTCTCTCTCCCTCCCTTCCGCTCTTCACCCCTTCCTTTTAAACAAATTAAAACAAATCAAATAGTGCACAAGCTAGTACCTGTTCCTTAGGTTGATATATGAGCAAATTGTACTTTTTCCTATGTTAAACGTTAACGCACACAAATAACACGAACAAAACCTTGATGTAATTTTTAAAATATTCGCCCTATAGAGATTTTGTACGTAATATAAACATTATGGTTCAAAAAGTATAATTTAAGCGAATATAAGCAGACATTTGCTTTCTACTTTCTCTACGACTTAGTAAGTAGAGGAAGTATTGTATGCCATCCAAAAATTCGAACGGGAGCACAAGTTGAGGGTTCATGAATCCAAAAAGAAATTATATTTATAAAAATGTTTGTATGTGTTTGTGTGCATGTGTGTGCGGGTGCGTGCGCGCCCGAGCCAGATAACGTATAAAAGAAAAATTACATGTACCCATATTGGAAGGTCGTATCGGTTAAAAACCAAAGTAGGTATTAAAGTTTAATATCTTTCAAAAATGCGACCAGAGGATTTTGAAGAAATTTTCTGTCCTTTCCATGGAAAATTGTTTCAAAACCTCGATTTTCTCAAAAATAGCCCTAACGATTTTGACTTAAATGCCATATGTTCAAGATATTTTTATGGCAAATGAAATGGATATCTTGAATTTCCTGACTATAGCCCCTGTAGACGTATTTACTCTACACGACTTATGCATAACTGGTAAACCGTTAGAGATAGATCAAATCATACTCTATAGAAATATAGATCTTGCTAAAATACACAATTTATGCCCCAATAAATTTTCTTGTAGGGTGAACCATTTCCGAGGTATTCCTTGTTATGTGTGTGAGTTTCAGAAAACTTAAAACTTTCGTGAAATGGATCATCGCTGTTCATTTTTATATGTTAAGCGTGCAAAGAGAACATAATCTCAAAGGTTTAAAACATTTGACTATCGCACAAAGCCTATTGTATTCTAACATTCCCCTTTCACCTACAAGGAAATAAGCAATAAGATAATTTGTACAAATGATTATTTTAACTAACACAAGGAAGATACAGGAATAAGAGTTTGCAAGAATGGTTAGTACAAGAGTAGAGAAAGTCATGTGAGTGCAACACAGATTTTTTTTTCTTTGGTACGTGAATGTATTTAATATGTGACCTTCGCTTCACCAATTATTTTCCCTCGGTAATAATATGATGTGTTAAATCATCTAACAATGGTTCCTGAAAACTAATGAGTATAGAAATTCCGTATTCAAGCAAAATATTGTGAAGTATTTTGCCCCTATGACAATCATTTTATTTATAACCAGTTTACCCAAACTTGAGTTTTGTGACGAATACTTGAACGGCAGTCCTCTTACCTCATATGCTAGGTCGATTGCTGCATATTTTACCCCCCCCCCCTCCCCCAATTTTAATAATACATTTTAATATTCATTGAATATCTTATTAATACCCGGTTCTTTGCACCATCCTGCTCCTTTCCAAAATATATAAAAGACAGTTATATGTTGAAAACTGTTATATTTGCAAGCACCATAGAAGGACTTAAGGAGACAAAATATAGCACACCATATTTGATTGGAACTTGAACGAGACTATAGACGTATAGATAAGTGCAAGAGCAGTTGACAGCTTGTCCTTCCTCTTTGTTATGCAGAACAAGTCGTATATCTTCCGCTATTAGTACTCCAGTGTAGACATTTTAATTAGAATTTTGAGTATTTTAGTGAAAAAAGCAGCATAAGGGCCCTTCTTTTGGTTTGTTTCCTTATTTACACAGAAGATGGAAATGTAATTAGATGCTCAGAACTTTTCACTCTGCACGCTTCTTGTTATGTTCTGTAACGGCAATGTCCCCTGTCAGTTTTCCTATGAATGACATTGTGATATGGGGCTCGACGCCCAACAAAGAACGGATGGGGTCAAGCTACCTCAGACCACATGCCTTGCCGGCGACCGGCAGGGCTGGATTTTCACGCGTGAGCGTGTATGTGAGAGTGAGAGAGAAACTGGCAACAATCTAGGAGGCAGAAACAAAAGGGGCGTCGAGAACGTTTGCGAGACTTCTAGTCGAATCATTTTCCTGTGTGTGTGTGTGTGTGTGTGTGTGTGTGTGTGTGTGTGTGTGTGTGTGTGTGTGTGTGTGTGTGTGTGTGTGTGTCGTGTTGATACGTCGTAAGAAGATTCAACGAGCGTTGCGAGTGATTGTTACGTCGTAATTAGGGTATGAGAGAGATGAAGTGAAGAAAGACGCCCAAAGGACTGAGCAAGGTTATGAGAAAAACAGTTGTGAATTGTGATAGCCTAAAAGACTGTAAATTGTGTTAAAGACGAGAAAAAAACTGTATTTGTGATAAAAGTTTTGAAGACAAAGTCATTGAAAAATTACTGGAATTTTGTCATTTTATCACAGTATGAAGTTTCTAAGCGACTTTTCAGTTATATAAACCTTAGGTTTTACACAGCTGCCTCGTTCGCTATCCATTTTCTCCAATAGCTCATTTGCAGCTACAATAAAACAAGTGCCAATGAACCAGTTGAGATGCAACTTTGAGAACTAGGACGAAGCAGCAGCACAGAACTCATCTTAGAGATTAAGTAAAGTTGGCGTTGATGGACCTGCACTCTAAGGCTTTCACGGCCCGTTGATTCCATGTTAATGCTGTCGATCTTGCGGCGCTGCAGTGCACTTGTTCCCAGACACGTGCGATGTATCTACAAACTTAACTAAAATACGAGGATCGAAACAAAAATGGGGCTTATCTCTAGGAATAAAATTATCCATGGAAATACAGATTCCGAAATACAGATATACGTCAAAGCATCTTCAGAAACATCTGAAAACGCGCTGTTTATCACAAAGGGATTGTGTCAGGAATTTGTAAGCAAAACATTACTGGTCGGCAAATATATTTATTGCATTTTGTTTATTGTTTTCAATGATGTTTACAAACGCTCCGCGTCGGGTTTTACGCTTCTAGGCATAGATACAAATATAATTATTTTCACTTTCCCTACTACGTAGTAAGTAGGGGAAGTACTCTATTCCACCCAAAAATTCGATGTCAAAATTTCACCGGAAATATGTTTTGAGGCCACTTGAATTTAAAAAAAAAAACAAAAAAACAAACAAAAAAAAAAAAACAACAAAAAAACAAAAAAAAAAAATTGAAAATGTTCCGCGCGCGTCTCTCTCTCTCTCTCTCTCTCTGTGTGTGTGTGTGTGTGTGTGTGGTGTGTGTGGTGTGTGTGGTGTGTGTGGTGTGTGTGGTGTGTGTGTGTGTGTGTGTGTGTGTGTGTGTGTGTGTGTGTGTGTGTGTGTGTGTGTGTGTGTGTGTGTGTGTGTGTGTGTGTGTGTTTAATACCTTTCAAGGACCTGACACGAAGATTTCTAAGAAGCTCCTAAACCCTGAACTATTTACATAGAACATTTTTCGAACATTTTGATTTTCTCAAGAATGGCTCAGGATTTTCATTAAAATGCCATATGTATCAGATATTTGTATGGGAAATGAAATGCATATTATGAAGTTCCTGGCCACAGCCTATGTAGTCCTTTTACATAAATTTCCATTACTGGAAAACCGTAAAGCATAAATAAATCTTTACAAAAATGTAGGTCTTGTTAAAACACACTAGTTATGTCCAAATGCAATTTTATGGAGTGAACTATTCCGCAGATATCTCTTGTTATTTGTGCGAGTTTTCCTATTCTTAAACTTATCTCAAATGGAGGATCGTTATTCATTGCAAAGAGAACGGAATTTTGAAGGTTAAAAATATTTGACTCGCTCAAGGTCTACTGTATTCCCATGTTCCCCTTGCAGCTACAGGAAAATTAGAATAAGATAATTCTGCAAATTTTTATCTCAACTAATATGAAGAAGACAGCGGAACAAGAGTTTGCAAGAATTAGTAGAGAAAGTCATGTGAGTGCAACACATAAGATTTTGCTTCTCATAAGTAATTTATATTTGAAGATAGTGTGGAGTTAACGATAGTATTTGAAAATTAAGAATACAGAATTTCTGTGAACGTTACTAATATGTTACAGGATCAAGATTGTAGTTTGAAATATGTAAAAATACTTGTTAGTAGAACTAGTGAATAAAAGGCTTGTACGCCATTTCCAACGCTGAAGTAAGTAAATTAACACACCTCTTATTCACCTCCTAGAATAAAAACAGTGTCTAAATTGAAATGTACGGGTTAATTAACTTCATCTTATCTTTATTTTTAAGAGAGTTTAATTTCATACTAAATTATGGATATATTGTGGGAGAATAGAAGATGGAAGTTACGATTTGAATACTACTGTACCATAGCTTTTTGAAAGGTACCGAAAACAGATATTTCTGTGAAATTCATTGCTCTTGAATAAAGAAAGTACTTGTGGTTAAAGGAGTAAAAAGTTTTTCACCTGTGATTTGACTGTCCTTTGTTCTAATCCACGAAAACACATTCATTTCACTAATTCGTTTATGTTCATGAAATATAAATTTGTTTATTTTAATAGTTTTTAGTACTTCCGTTTTAGGCGGGAGTGACGCCAACTTTTGTATTTTAAATTGTGCACACCAAGTTATTTTACAGATTCGGATAGTACTCTTCAATAGCTTTTTAACAAGCACTACCACAATAGAAAAACAAGACCAGAACAAAAATGAAAATAAAAACAAATGTGATTCACCTTCTAAATTCGTTGTTTAAACGGTTATCCCTTAGCTGTTTGAAATGTGACAATTTATCATAGAAACCATTTAAGGAATGACAACCAGACCCTCGTCGCTTCCATCATTCTTCATAGTTGTTTGGTCTGTCTCTGTATATCTTCCACTAACTTCAAATGGCCAAAGAAGTACAAAGCCAACAAACCTGGGCATCTTGCTGGCCACTCCATGTGACCTCACCTACCAATCCATTCTTGTGGAAAACCTGGTTTAAAAACTGACGAACAATCTGTCCAAAGGGAACTGGAGATTACATAATTTAGAAGGTAAACTGCATTGGTTTTCTTTTTTCTTTTTATTTTCTTTTTCAGTTCTTTTTCTATTCTGAGTACTTGATGAAAAACTATTGAAGAATACTTTTAAATATGTAAAATATGTATACATGCAGGATGTACCATTTAAAATACGAAAGTTACAGTCACTTGCACTTAAAGCGGAAGTAGCGAAGAACTTTATATTAAAAAGGCTATGTTTCATTAGTATAAAGAAACAATTAAATAAACAAAATAAAGGACAGTCAAATCGCAAAGAGGAGAGTGTTTTACCCTTTAAACCTGCACAGTATTTATTGTGGATAATTTCTGAAAAGCTACTACAGAGTAACGTTTGAATCTGTAAAAGATACCGTGTTCTATTTAAAATAAAGATGTAATCACCTCCGGTTAAGCCGAAAGTAGCAAAAACCCCTTAATTTGGATTATGAGTTCCTTGTGCATATCTCCATACACCTAGTTTCGTGTAACACAGCCAGGGATTATTAAGTTATTTAGATGTATAATTGTTAATTTGTAAGTTTATCAACTGATTTCGACACACTGCAAATAAGAATACCAGAATTAAAAATATTTTCCATACTAAATCCTTGTACACCAAGTTAGTTAACGTGGACTAGTCAAAGACATATTTTAGGAAATCGTAAAATGAATGTGTCTAACGAGTAATTCTGCTTACTCTCTTGATTGATTAATGGTATTTGAGTTAGTACTTCTAAACAATTTTAAATTATTTATGCAATAAGGTGGCGAGTAACAAGAGAGGCGCGAATCTCCGTATGTGAATTTTCAACACAGCAGTATATGAGAATATTCCATATACCTAGCGTTATAGCGCCAATATTGGAGTATTAAAAATGTCGGTGTATTTGTAATAAATTTCTTCATTAAGTTGTGATGCGTATGTACCTAGCTAAAAGCATTATGTTCCAATTTGAAAGCGTTTTCCTTGCAGAATTGAAGCACCAAGCCATTGTATGGTGTAATTTCGGAGCGTGTAGTTTATTACCTCATTTACATGCATCTAAACCGCAGTGTGTTTGCATCGGAGCTCCGATACGTGACAATATACTATCCTATCAGGATATTATGCAGCACGATTCTGTACTACAGTTTAGTTAAAATATCTACACGATGTTAATACTTTAATATACTAAGAGGTGATATAACCATGAGTGATCATAAAGAAGGTTGAATATTTGTACCAGTAAAACCATTGAATTTATTTAAGGATTAATTTAAAATTCATATTCAGCTGCTATTTGAACCACTATTCATTTTGTGTGTGTGTGTGTGTGTGTGTGTGTGTGTGTGTGTGTGTGTGTGTGTGTGTGTGTGTGTGTGTGTGTGTGTGTGTGTGTGTGTGTGTGTGTGTGTGTGTGTGTGTGTGTGTGTGTGTGTGTGTGTGTGTGTGTGTGTGTGTGTGTGTGTGTGTGTGTGTGTGTGTGTGTGTGTGTGTGTGTGTGTGTGTGTGTGTGTGTGTGTGTGTGTGTGTGTGTGTGTGTGTGTGTGTGTGTGTGTGTGTGTGTGTGTGTGTGTGTGTGTGTGTGTGTGTGTGTGTGTGTGTGTGTGTGTGTGTGTGTGTGTGTGTGTGTGTGTGTGTGTGTGTGTGTGTGTGTGTGTGTGTGTGTGTGTGTGTGTGTGTGTGTGTGTGTGTGTGTGTGTGTGTGTGTGTGTGTGTGTGTGTGTGTGTGTGTGTGTGTGTGTGTGTGTGTGTGTGTGTGTGTGTGTGTGTGTGTGTGTGTGTGTGTGTGTGTGTGTGTGTGTGTGTGTGTGTGTGTGTGTGTGTGTGTGTGTGTGTGTGTGTGTGTGTGTGTGTGTGTGTGTGTGTGTGTGTGTGTGTGTGTGTGTGTGTGTGTGTGTGTGTGTGTGTGTGTGTGTGTGTGTGTAACAAAACTGAAAAACAAAATGTCGTTAAATATCCCACTTGGTAATTAAATTCAGTATTTTCCAAGAACGCGACACGTACCCTATCCCTCCCCTTACTGGAAATGTTTCATTATTTTTAATTTCATAAAAATGACTAACAATTTTATTTAAATATCACATGTTTAAGATGTTTGCATGATAAATAAAATACATTTGAATTTCCTGCAAATAGACCACGAAGTCTACTTTAGTCTGAATGAAGTTTGTATAATTAGAAAAACTAACTTATCAAAAATACAGTGTAAAGTTCTTGTGGAGATAAAAGGTTTAAACACCTTCTGATACTTCTATTAAGTGGAAGGTCTCTTTTCTTCTGGTGGTTGTACAAGAAGCATGGAATTGCAAGCCAACACACAGTGACTCACTTTTAAAAGCCGGAATATTGCTTTATCTAGGCTCCTATTCCTTACATTACATAAGGAACTCTAGCGCCTACTAATTCATGACTACGTATGACGCAGAGCCGCTTCAAGAGGTAGCTTTGTTAGCGTACAGCTGCTTTGCGCAGAAAAGAATGCGCAGTGTCCATGGCAGTGGAGTGGACAACGGCATGCCCTGACAGCTGCGTGGAAAAGACATTTCTGGTTAAGTCTATGATGTTCAGCGAGAGCACTTCTTCTAAAGCGCGTCTCATCCTTAGAAGACAGTATACATTAAATGGGGCGCAACGTTGCAACATGTACTATATGTATGCCTTCTTTTGTTAAATGTTTAAAATACTTTAAATGAGCGCACGTGTGTGATACAAGGTGTACAGGATCAATCATTGAATTTAAAGACAGTTGTTGCTATTGAAACGTGTAAATTGTGACTTTATTTTCCACTAAGTTTTGATCTTTTACCCACAAGAAAATTCCACGTCTGCTGGAAAGAAATTACAGTTGAATGGGTACTTGTGTTGTAAACCATTCTCATGAGGCTTTCGTGATGTGTAACCTCACTTGGAAGTGAAACAACATCGTTTTCATTGCATTGACAACTTCTGCTGCTCTCTGAGAATTACTGAAAGACGTATTTTAAATATTAATGCTGTTGCAGTGAATAAGCAATTGCGTTTCTTCAAGCCAATTTTTGTGTAATAACATTTACTTTCTGGAGCAAAATACTGTAAACTTATTGCAAAATTTCAACAACCAACATGAATTGTGTTTTGGTTTATACCTTATTGGGACACATATTATATCCTTATGCCTTAAACGTGAGGGGTATATATGTAATGAAAGTTTGACTTTCTTAATAAGCAGACGTTTGTTATATATACTAATGTTAACTTGACGTCACATATCTTAGAGATTAAACTTTGCAGGTAATTTTAGCATGAAATTGTGACTAAATTCGGTCCAATTAAGGCATTGTTAAAACTATGTTTCCGCCACAGTTGGTGAAATAATAAACCAATTAGATCCATCCGTCAAGAAGACAGATAGCTCCAAATACTTGACATGAGTTATTTGGTTTTTTATTGACAAAAATTATATTCGACAAATTTGTTACACTCAAGCAGAATCCCTGGTTAACGTAAGGCCAAAGCAGGTAGAAGAGTGAACAGAGAAATTCAGTGAATACTTTAAATAAGACTTCAGATAATGATACTTCAAGGTATTTAAGTTTCCCTGTGAATTCTCCCAGAAAAGGGAAATCTGAGAAAGATTAAATCAGCCGAAGAGTCACAATTCACTGGCCTGCAGTTGTAGTAGCAAACGGTACCGGAGGAGCTGATGCGCAGCCAAGCGTCACACAATCGTTACCCAGTGAAACTGTCGGCGTGTCCACAAAGGATATTGTGCCACAGAATGCAATGGTCGAGCATCTTCTTACTCGCACTCATGTGAAAATGCAGGTTTTCTACTATACTTATCGATGTTGGCTGCACGTCGGAGTTTTGTAGATACCATACATACACATTATTTGATGCTAAAACACTTCTACTAAACATTTTAATCTCCATGAAGGTTAAATTTGTGAGCTTTCTACTCTTTCTACTTCTTATACAAAGTGGAACCTATTCCTGTATTCTACCCGAAAATTCGATAAAGGTTTCATCGGAAATGTCTTTTGGCACCCTGGAAAGAAAAAAAAGAAAAAAAAAAAAAAAACCACTTTTAGAAGAAAGTTCGTATGTTATGGATTCGGGTGTCGGAATCCTTGTGGTATCCAACCCAGACTACCCTTCACATGGAACATTCAAACATTGTGAAATGGCTTGAAAATTTTCATTAAAATACCACATTCATGGCAAATTAAATCTTTATCACGAATTTTCGGGAAAAGTTCTCAGAAATCCTCTTCATTCTGAATGACACTTGCATAACTGGTAAACCTAATAAATGGACAAAACTTGCTATAGAATAAATTTAAATATTCTTAAAACACAATTTATGTGAAATACTTTTTTTTATGGGTTGAACCATTTGGGGGATATTTTTTACCATTTGTCAGAATTCTAAAATTCCTACCGGAATGCGCTGTTTGTTTTTTTTATCCTTTGGGTATGCAAACAGAACATAATTTCAAAGTCAGTACATAGCCACCAGACGGTACCATATGATTCGAATAAAGGCCACTTAGTGTAATTTAGATATTTATGCACATTCCAACCATACCATTGAAGAGGATACCTTCCACGGTTTTTTTTTTCTTCTAAATAAACATAAAAGTAAGGACATTATGAAGATTCCGTACTTCTGACAGCAAGAACAAGTTTTTCAAAATGTTCATGTGATGCTGAATCCAATTTCGATGAATCAAAGCAACTATTCCAGAACATATTCAAGTTTATATTTTTATTGGCTGTATACAAAATATTGCAGCAATATTTTTCAATTAGAACCTCGTACATTGTTTTTATTTTACTACACATGTCCATGAATTAAAGCCTTTAATAAACCGGGCATAAAATATTACTTATCTCAATTCTTTTAAGCAGAGGAGGTTAAATATTGGGCAATACCCTCTGAAAGAAACAAATGGCATACTTTATCACTGTTGCTGCTTTTATCACGAGAATACTAATGTTAGACTAGTGCTAACAAATTAACATTCCTCTTCAGCGGCATTATTTTCCTCGCAAAGTCCTATCTCACCGTCTACATAACAACTGTCTGTAAAGGAATAAGTGAAATGCCCAAAATGCTGAGCTGCCTCTCTCTAATTAAATGCAGTTCCCTAGCATGCTGGGATACTGCAGTCTGTTAATACTTGCAAATCGCTTTAAAACAATCGAATTACTTTCACACGACTTCCTCCACCCTATCAATCAGCATTCTTACATAAGTAATATCTAGCCGAGCGGGATGGCTCAGGTGGTAACGTCTGTGGCCTGCATTCGGGAGATCGCGCACTCTGAGATGGGTTTTTCTGTGGTTTCCCCATATCACTTAGGTAAATGCTTTTATCTCCTCTCCACGGCTTCCTTTCCCTTTATTTCTCATTTCCTTGCATTGTCATCTTTAAGGTTCGGTTGGTAATGCGGTTAGTTCCGGCGTTAGCGGGCAGATGGCATAGTTGATTGCTCATTGGAAACAGTCTCTCTGGCCCTCCTTGGAAGTCGCCCGGGCAGCTAGGGTCGCCTTGTCGCCCTCTCCCTGGGTGGATAGTATGCCTTCAGGTGTGCGCCCGGTGTCACAATCTGGAACTGTTAGGAGTTTCTGAGCGTCTCTAGTGGCTTCGCTGGCTCCGCTCTCCGACGTGCCTTCCGGTTTCACTTCACTTCATCCCATTACCCTGGGGGAGGGGGGCGGGTGGTAGCCCGCAATAAATCTACATCGGGGTCGAAGTGGGCAAGGCGTCCTCCAACCACTAGACACACGCGCGCGTGCACTATCTATTTCATGTTAACCAAGATAAATACTTTTAATAGTTAACACCTATATGGTGCCTTAAATTGTCTGCTTTGACTATACCTCTTACGTTTTACCATCATGCGAAAGGCATCCAAAATGAAGACAATTCCAAATTTGTATTTATGTTTAGCGTAGACTCATTATAACATTTAGTAACCAAATGGAGGGCTCTCCTCACTGCGCGAGGGAGTCGAGAATCGGCGGGGAAATGGTGCCGGCAGAGGCTCACCAAAGTTCTATCTTTCTAATAGGCAGGATATATCGCATTGTTTCATTAGACAAAATGGGCCCTGTAATTTTTCTGGCACTTATCGTACACTACAATCCACTTTTCAGGTCATAGTGAGGCGTCTCATGCAATGGTTGATTAGACAAACATTCTAGGTCTACTTTTCAAAGAAAGTAAATTACACTGAAAATACAAATAAAGGGGCGGGGGGGAGGAAAAGGAAAAAAATAAAAAAAAATGAAGAAAGAAACTAGTTCAACGAATTAACTTGATATTGGGCTTCACAAAAACCTGTGTACTGGACTTGGAAATTTTTGTTTCCAGAAAGAGCATGTTCTAATGCAGCATTTCTCAACCAGTGAGTCGCGACCCATTGGGGGGGGGGGGGGGGGTGGGAGGGGGTCACGGCCAGTGTATATGGGTTCTTTAGAATGATGTTATGTTTATTTTCTGCAAAGTAAAGGCACTCAATAATTTAATAAGACATTAATACGTAGTATGCATAAAGTATATAAGGGACACTTTATTTCGGTTAGTAACAACTACTGAAGTTAGTGTGAAACGGTACATGATATATGATGCAAGGCTTCGCTTTTAACATAAGTTTCCCGTTTAGGTATTTCAAATCAACTTATCTTTAACTACTAATCACAAAATTTAAGTTAAGGATTGTTTTCCTCTGTTATGTGACATGCTCATCGCATACGCTGGCATAACTGTGCTTCTGTTTATAACAAATTAATACTAATAATCACAGAAATAAAGGTTCTTTTCGGTAGTTTATGCCGTTATTGTCTATTATCACAGACTACATGTGCTAGTTCAACTGCCTCTCACCTCACGTCTTCGCTGAGAGGAAGAACACGCCAATGCCGTTTCTTGCACCCTGGAATTCTGCAACTGTTTCAACGCACGCCGATGACGGATGAAGTGGGCCACGTGTTATAAAACTATGCTACATTTCGTGAAGAATGAAGCTCGCCATTTGAAACAAATGATTCCACAGAATCCTGCATAGTCCTCTAAACATACACCTTTCTGCAATTTAAAGCAATTAGTTTTCCATGTTGAGGCAGAGGTACCAGGTTTTGATTCGTACACAACATCTAGGCAGTATTTTCCAGCAGCAGTAGAAGCACGCTCTTGCTTCCTTCACGATCATCTCTCTTTTCTCCATCAACGCAGTTACTCAAGCTTTGACATCCATTATTGTCAAATTGATTTCTGGCGAGCTTCACGTTCCCTTTTGGCTCTAAAGGTTGGGGAAGACGTTTTAAATTTTATATAGCACTACTTTGATTACTATAGGCTTTGGAAATGAATGAATAATGGCAGCACAAATGCATTCGAAGTGCTTGGCCTCTCAAATTCCCTTTAGGGAAAGAAAGAGAATCTGCGGTAGGCCTTCACAGCCGAAACTACAGTTTAAGAGGTGACATTGTACCAGTGCAGCTGAAACTAGAAGATATATCTACTAGATAAGAGAGAGAGAGAGAGAGAGAGAGAGAGAGAGAGAGAGAGAGAGAGAGAAGCACCAATGTATTGCGAAAGGATATGCGATCTCCTTAAAATGAAATGGACTTACGAATAACTTGCATTAATATGGTAAAGTGAATGGGAAACAACTGCTCAATTAACAGTAGTTCAAAATATTTACTCTACGTATAATAGTGTACAAACCTCCAACCATTTACAAAATAATGGCTACAACACAATACCTGAAAGTTTGTCACATATTTTATAAAGACGTCGAGTTTCCAGCTATGTTAGCAAGTAATACAGTTAATGTATTGTAATGATCAATTTAGAATAGTATAGTATGTATACATATGTGTTATATTAATTTTATATGTAGTTTACTTAACGTTCTGGGGAAATGTTCAATAACCACGTCTTTTCAGCCTTATATCTATTAACATTGCAACATATATTAGCTTTACAAACAAAATCCAAGGAGGTAAGACATTTTAGACACTATTGGATAAATCATATTCTCTTTTCCATATACAGCAGGAAGTTGTCCTTAAAGTTTCCATTTCCACTTCTGCTTTGCTGTTTGTAATCATTAAACACCTCTAGAGATCGTTTTACATATTAAATACTAGAAAAAAATACCTTAACAAACATTTTTGGACCTATTTGTCGATCTACCGGGTGCCAAAGGCCATTATACTGCACCCACTGTGAACATTTTCAAATTCTAAAGCAATCGTGTAATTGAAAAAAGTATCATAGATGTCCTTCAGATTTTATTGCTCTCATCCTATGGTAGTTGAATGCCTGAAAGCTTCACTCGTTTAGGGATACTTAATAATTAATTTTGAATTAAATAACGAAAAAGTTTTTATATTAAGTGTGAAAATCTTTAAACATTCTAGAATTGCAATAAAAAGCGGTTATATCTTTCAGGCAATTTAAATGGCCGAACACTAAGTATAAACGACCTGCGCAGTTGTGTGCAAACGGCGTTTGAAACTTTAAAAGGATTTTTCTAGTACCTTTTTATTTTATTTGTTTTCCACTTTAAAATCCTCCCGTAATGTAGTTGCTATTCAATAGAATTATGTCTTTCATATTTTCAGGGTACTTTATCTCAAGCTCAAAGTTTTTATACAGGCCTTTAATACATCATTAGTAGATTACTGTTTAGTAAATTAAGAATATTACACAAGTGCTTTATTATTTTAAATAAGAAAAGGCTTTATTGTTTCACAAAATTAATCTCCTTTTATACGCACCTACATGTGTGAAACAATTAGCAAAATTTAACAGTTTGAACTTTGCGAATCACTTATCATTACAGTCCCTACCAGGCTCAATTTTCATTTTTTAAAAATTATATTCTTGGAAACTTATTTAGATAAGAGAAATGCTATGCTATAATTACGTTGAACAAATATGTGAAATTTTTCAAATAAATTGCTTGACTTTCCAGAAATTAATGTCAACACCTTAAGTAAACGATAATTGTAAGAGTTAAACAGAAAATAAGGTTATTACTCACCAAAGTGTTTGTGAATGTCTAGGTTAATACTATTATATTTGCCAAGTGTTCAATTTGGAGTTCACTGTGAAAGGCAATGATCTGTACTGGTGATTCAATTAATACCTAAAATGATGTAATAATCTTGTAAGTCAGGGCTCAGTAAACAGATAGTTTGGTCTAAGCTGAGCATGTAACAGTTCAAAGCAACAAACATGACATAATCACCATCATTCCCTATCACCAACGTGCTCATTGAGGAATAGGATTAATTGTATAATAGCATCATGAATACCCAACGTTTCATGAATGGCTGGCTGTTCAAGGAGCGAGTTCTTGAATATCGAGGTTACTCACAATTCATAGATACCAAAATCGTTATTGATTCCATACAAAAGTATAACGGAAATGTGTGCAATCAGGAAATTAAAAACTAGGGTGCTAGTACAGTGCGTTCTTTATATTATCGGGCCGCGTATCACACGTATTCACGCTCCGCGCACTATATTACATTGGAAGGACTTTCGTTCTAAAACCTCCGCTGCAACTCTTTCTATAATAACCATAACAACAATAATAACAAAGACATTAATTTTAGAAATATGCGCCCATTTACTAACTTAAGTCCCACTTACATGGTTTCCCCTATGTGCCGTCCTGCAATTCCCTAAATGTCCTTTCCTCCAGAACTTTCAGAATTCTCTGTAAATACAGCAACTGCATAATCTCTGTGAGAACATCCAATTTACTGGAACACTTTGAGCTAATGGTATTCGTCGTGGTCTTAATCATCTAACTACATTAGCCTCTCTATGTTTGACACAAAATATAATGGCGGGTGGCTCAACACAACATCCAACCGAGAAGCTTGTAACGCCTTGTGGTGTTGTATACAAAGATGAACACGCTGTAAAACCGGTAATGTATCATTTGCGACCACAAACTTAGTCGCACAACAAGAAAGAGAGTATTTATTTTCCGGCATCAGTTGCCATTAAATTTTGTGTCTGTCATAATTGTCCTTACTTAACACGAAACTCGCTAATAGTTAACACTTGCTTATGACTATTGATTTTAGCATAAGTAAATTATTATCGCAATGATTTATATCTCCATATCATTTCCTTATAAAATTTTAAGTTTTGCCTTTCAATAATCGCGGTATTTGAGTAACAAAAGAAAGCACAGCAATCTAGGAGAGACCAAAGGAAATAACGCATGAAAGGAAGATACGATATTAAAGTATGGATACATTTACCCTCGGAGTAATCACTTCAATTCGATGATTTATCAGTAGAAGAACACGTTACTGCGCAGTTGTCTTCCATTGGGACCAGTTACTCATATATCACATGTTCTAAGTCATTTAGGGGTCACTTCGTAATGGACTCGATCCATTCCCGTTATCTTGCTTCTGTTACATTGCATCTCACTCTGGCGTCTCTTTTCATGTCCTTAGCCCTTCTGCACATTCCAGCCAAGGTTAATTTTCTACTTATCCTTGAGCTTCTTTGCAAAGAAAGAGCTGAACAAACGAAGGCATCCCCCACCCTCTTGAGCGGAGTGCGCAGCTGCGACTACGAAACAATCTTCACAGTCAAGACATTTCCTACAGCTGGTATCCTAATTTCAGTTCACTAAGTATTGCATTTTGCAACTAGGTTAATTTTGGCAAAAAGTAAAACACGCAGAAAGAATTTAAAGGTATTCTGCGCACAATATTCGCTGAGCACCCATAGGTAGTGTGAAAAAAAAGTCGCTTATGAAGATAAGAATAGCACAGTTTTCTGCACCCATTAACATTTTAAAGTCATTCCAAAGACTCATTTATACGAACTACAAGACATAGGTTTAATGGGCTGTTCCTACTCCAGCAATAATTGTTCTCGCCATGTTTTTCTTGATCTTAAAGCACTTGTTTTTTGGAAGGGGGACTGAAATCTGACCTTTCGATTCCTTTGTTTGGCTCAGCATTACATGTTTCTTCCCCACTTATCTTGTAATATGTTAACATGCATTTAGTTCCTTGAATATTCATTCATTAAGATCATGTAAGTTATCCTATGGCTGGTACAAAATTTAATGGCGGGTGACAGAAGGAGCTGGTCAACATAAAATCCAATCAGAAGTGCGCTACGCCTTGCTGTGCTGTTATAATTAAAATACACTGTGAAAACGGTGATATAAATGTCATTTGCACCCAAGAAATGTATTTCTACAAGTATCAGCCGTAATTAAATCTTGTGTCTGCCATAAATTATATCTGCACCCACAAACTTAATTTCGGACGATTATTTTTTGTAAATTCAGTCTTATGGACTGAAGAGGGATTTAAAACTGTTTCACATTTGGCCTCAATGCGTAAATTTAACTTTCGTAGATAGTAGATGATCTCCTTTCCAAACTTTTCCACGTGCTTAGTATCTACTTTACTTTAACCCAGCTTTCCTTAACACGAAGTTTAGCTATGACCTCTGATACTCATAACAAATTTCAGGCTTTGTTTCTTATATTAAGTATTGATTGTAACATACGCAAATTATAAATTGTAATTATGTGTCTATCTCATCATATCTTTACAGAACTATTAGTCTTACCCAACAACAATTAATAAGTTCAATGGAGTTTCGGAGGGGAAGAAGAACGGTTGACAATATTTGTATGTACTTACTATGACGCTCAGTATATGCATATAGGGGAATAAAATGCGTTCTGTATAATGCATGATTTATAGAAACCGTTTGATCGACTGAACCTACACTTATTACAGCAAACTTTGAAATAGTGGTATTATAGTCATACCAGAGATGTTTTAAAAGGTTGATATAATGGAAATACCTGCGTATTTGCCTTGACAAGGGATCAATGAAGTAAGAAAGCACAATAAACTAAGAGAGGGTTGCCATTTGAGCCCTTTGGGATACTGGAAAATAGGACGAAATATAATAAAACCAGACCAGTTATAATTTGCAGATGAGTTAGTCATTATCTCCATTAGAATAAGTGGTTTAAAACTTGTTTTGCATGGGCTAGATAAAATTGCTCAGATCTACACATGAATCAACAAAAAAGCTCCAATTTAAATACGTAAACAAAGAGAAAGCGAAACAAATATGAGAAATGGACAGATGCTACGGACTGCATTATATAGGCATTAAATTGACAGAGGAAAGTGGGGGCAAACATTGCATTCGTGGTAGACTTTACTACTGAATTTCTGCTATTCTGGCCATCAAAAATGTTACAAGAACAAATAAAAAGAATAATAGTAAGAATAATCACAACAATAAAAATAAAAGTTAAAGATAAACAGTTTCCATTGTTGTATAAACAACAAACTAATTGAAAAGGAGAAACCTTCATTCCATTAATGAGGGAACGTTATTGTGAAGAGACATTTCATTATACCTGTAAAAGAATCTGTGAAATTAAATGGGCACCAAAGATGATTAAGTATCCAATGTCGAAATTCTCACACCCCATAATATACAGGAGTATGATATTTTGCGAGCTATGCATGACAGGTGTTAAGCAAACGGGGTAAAGGTAGGAGGGGCAGGCCGTTCCTATGGAAACGTAAACAAATGTTGCACATTAGTCACATTGATGAATAATTTACTCCACAAGTCAGTTATCGCTAGTTGTGTGCGAGGAACCGAGATTGCTTGGATGTTCAGTTGCGTAGTGTCTTGCTAGCCTATTTTATTCAAGTTTTATATTAAAAGACGTAGTTATTGAAGAGTTGATTGACGTGGAGGTGAACGTAGAGGTACAAGTAGAGGTGGAGGTAGAGATGCAGGCAGACCGAGGATTCATGCCAAAGAGAAAGATCAGCTTCCGGTCGGGGTGTTACACTGCACAGCCAGGCTAGAGAATTTGTCCGTTCTCTTAGGGAATTCTGCGAACAGGAAGAGAACACAATGAAATGCACGTGCGCTGAAAATAAGTGAAGTGGATGTTTCTGAAATCTGTAAAGACAAGCAGCTACAGGACGGTTCATCGAAATTTGTAACTCCTGGTAAAGAGACCAACAGCATCTCCAGTTTCCAATTGGACAGTTTTTACTGTGTAGCAGCAACAAGTTACCAAAAGTTCCAAATCTTAATATTACTAACCCATATAATCAATAATCACAAGCAAATACATAGATTTGGCTTCTTTAGCTACAGACTATCAATATTAACGACAAATATAAGGCGCAGAACAGGACACAGTTTGGATTGTACGGCAATTACTAAACCTGCCACCTTCCACGTGTGTTCACTGTAGCGCCGTGGCAAAACATAGCCATGGTGAGGGTTGCAGGTTCGCTTCTTCTAGGTAGCATTTTTCCTCCCTTCTCTTAGGAATGTTGAAACAACGCACAGCGGTTAGTTATTTTAAATATGCTTATCTCCTACACCACATTCGGTGAAGTTAATACGTTAGTTATGATGGTTCTTAAACCGTTTATTCTAAGGAACAGCAATACTCTGCACACGAAAGTACGTGTTGCGTAGAATGGTGTGCAAACGCATTAGGCAGGCACAGTTCTCTCTCAGTGAATCGTACCACGCTTGACAATGGAACGTGCACAAAAAGACATAGGCAGAAGGAAGTCGTAGTAGTGAAGTAGGAGGTTTCTCTACTCGTGAAGCTGCAGCTCCTATTGGAATCCCTGCGCCTCCAGTTCAGAGGTGGGTGAGATTATCCAGGGGAGGGGTTGAACACTGTCATCCTGGTTCAGGAAGAAGACGCATGTCAACTCCAGAAGCACAGAAACTCCAGAAATGCAGCTTTAACAGTAAAAGCAGAGAAACTTTGTGAAATGACGGCAAATTCGGCTTTCCCTGGATCAGCACGAACAGTGACGTGTAAATGATGCAGCACTTAATATACGAACGGCAGCTAAAAACATCTGACAGACGATCACACATTGTTTTGGCTTGCACTTACAGAGGAAAATGCCAACCGCAACGGATATAACGTGATATTCTCAGACAAAGTGACATTTTCTTCCACACGTAAGGGAAAGGTCTAACGCCCAAAGGGATGCCGATATGATGCCAAATACGTGGCTTCACAATTTCAGCATGGTCGTGTATCTGTATCGTATTGAGGATGGATATCAAGGAACGGTCTAGATGTGCCGTGACAGCTTGACAATACGCAGTACACAGTACTACTTGAGAATATTTTGTTTCCCTCTGTGAGAATGGGAAATCCTGATGGAATTGTTGAATTTGTAATAGATAATCATCCTGTTCACAGATCTCGAAAGGTTTCAAATTGGTTGTCAGAGAGGCGGGATATTGGAGTGGTACATTGGCCTCCCCGTTCACCGGATTTGAACCCTGTTGAGAATGTATGGGCGAGGTGAAAAGGGATCTGCGCTCCAATTTCCCTGTAGCCGGGTAAAGAACAAAAGATAGCCCTTTGGCACAAATTCAAGAAGCATGGGACATTGAAGCTTCTCGTCAACACTATTGCACGCATTTAATTTTGTCTATGCCCCGAAGGTTGAGCGCAGTTATATGTACTGAGGGTTCATACACCCGATATTGATCATGTTTATTCTTTGTGTTTTTGTTTTGTTTGTTGTTTATTTACATATATTACATTTATTTACTTCATAGAAGTGTTAGCAGAATAATTATGTTTTTGTGTACATAGATAAGCCCATTATTTCAAAACTTATATTAATGTTGTATTAAGTTATACATATTAACGACACACACACACTTGTGTGTGTGTGGTGTGTGTGTGTGTGTGTGTGTGTGTGTGTGTGTGTGTGTGTGTGTGTGTGTGTGTGTGTGTGTGTGTGTGTGTGTGTGTGTGTGTGTGTGTGAAACCTCGACGTCGAGTTTTTGAGGGGAATACAATACTTCTACTTACTATATGTATTAGAGAAAGTAAAAATCGGTAAATCAATCACAATATGACATTCGCTGACGCGGCCTAAAAATAGTGTTTATCTTACAACAGACGAAGAATCATCAGCATTAGTAAACTTAGCATAAATCATATATTTAATAAGCTCATTATAACCTGTATCTTTCGTATTCAAATCCAAAGAAAGTGCTGAATATCGACAGAAACAATGCGGGAAGACAACTAAAAATGAAGTCTGACTGAAGAACAAAAGCAGGGCTCTTTCTACACTGCATATCAACGTAAAGGATACGGGGTTCCTGCCATATTGAAGAAAACGCTACGGATACGGGCTTCCTATACAAAGTGCCAGAATGTTTCAGATCTTGCCAGGCACCGGGAACAAATAACAGTGAAATAAAAGTATTACATTCCATCACAAATAATAACATAAAACATTTGACTTAAGGTCAAACCGTGAATGATATTTATCTGGACTATTTCATAGGTAAAAAATGAATTTAAACACTATATCGCAAAGATTTCACACAAAAAATTTAAGTTCTATAAAAACTAGCGTAAAATACCTTCCATTACTATTGCTGCTTTTAGACTTATTCAGCACTACCAAAGAGATAGGAAACCCAAGAATTATATGTATTTCGATCTTTTTTGTTATAACACAAAACCAGCTTATAATTTCACACAAACGTGTTATGTTTAACATTAACAAACAACCGTTCGTCTGGAAAATACGTTAATTATTAAAAGAAAAATTGTTAAAACATAGTTGTCGATTTGAAATTAACTACTATTTTCATTGTTAATTGATTGTAATGTGTAATAAGTTGTTCTGCAATTTATGGATACAGTTGGCAACATGGATAAAAGAAAGAATCAACAAGTGACAATTGCACAACACAAAACAACCAGGTGATAATTCCATATGATAATTTAAGGCCTCTATGTATGGAACTGTTAGAGAAACAGAGCTGGATGGTTAAATATAGAAATTACTAACACTTAAGAGACGAATCTTGATACTCATGCAATTGTTATTCACACATTGCTCCAGAGCCATCTGGGAGGAAGCTGGGTCTATAGTACGAGACCATCCTGGGACTTGTAGCGGTGGATGGTAGCAGAATAATTCTAGTAATTATTACTAGATGCCAAATCAACTGCTTTGAGGAAATCGTGCCACTAGTCACCTAAGTACAGCAACATATGAGAATAATTATACCTAAAGAAATCCAGACTTTCTCTAGCCTTGTACAAACTAATCTTACAAGTGCCTATTGCTCTATCTCATGTTAATCGCCACAAAATATTTGCAGAGGTTATCTTACTGGCTCTCTTGTAGGTGAAAGGGGTGTATGGAAAAACAGCAGGCTTTAAGCGATGGTCAAATCTTCAAAAGCTGGTCGTTAGTTGATGACTTTGCATTGTGAAGAGATAATACAGTGAATAACCTTTCCATGTGAGAAAAGTTAAGTACTGGGAAAATCAGACAAATAGCAAAGGTTTTCGCCCAACTGGTTCCGGCAATAAAAACGAATTTGATATAAATTGTGCGTGTATATGTTTAGTCTGTCTTACGGTTTATCAGTTATGCAAAAGTCGTCCAGAATGGAGAACACTAGTGAGGACATTCCCAGGAAATACAAATATGGTATACATATTTCATTCATGAACATATCCTGAAACATATGATATCCTATTTTAATCAAAATCACTAAGAGACATCTTTTCTAATTTAAAATTTTCGAAGAATGTTCCATGTAAATGGTTGTCTGGGGTGCGGAGATTTTCTTGAAAATCTACGTGGGGCTTCCTCGAAAGGTGCCGACTTAAACACCAAGTTTGTAGTAGTTTGAGTTATACTGTTCACGGACTACCAGACATGGAATCTTTTTCTAAAATTATTTTTGTAATTCAGAGTCTCTATCATAAATAATGCATTAATTTTGAAGGAAAAGGATTCGAATGCATGTCTATTCGGATACTATAAATCAAGTTATGATGAAGGGTGGCGAAACTACAAGAGTTACAAAAGTATAAGCTTTGCAGTTGTTTCTGTTTAAACCTTTTTGGGAGGGAGAATTTCCACAATGATGATGATGATGATGATGATTATGATTATGATTATGATTATGATTATGATACGTACGATGTCCACTATTTTAAGATCTATATCCACTATTATTTATCCAACGCATCTCTTTCCTGCAGTCCCATTTACCTTACTCCACTTATCCAATTTCCATTTGTTCTTTCCTGTTTCTTTCTTCTGATGTCGATCCACTCATTCCCTGTGTCAATCTTCCATTCGAGTTATATGCTCAAATAATTGCAGCCTTTTCCCATTTATCACTTCGATTACAACCTTTTCTATACCAATTAGGCGCTGCAGCTCATTTGTTACTCTCTCTTTTCTTGACTTCCTAGCCGCTCTTCTAAAGAAGTGTATTTCACAGTACTCAATTTTCCTCCTGCATTCTTCCAAGTTTCCGCCCCATAAAGCATCACACAACTATTGAGCTATAAATTAATTCCTTTGTTTTAGCCAAAATACTACTACTACCATAATGAGTTCATGGTGGTGCCGTGGCCGAGTGGTTAGACCGCTTGCCTACCACCTATGCGGTGTACCACGCATGTAGTATTCATGATGTACGAAGCGGCATCTGGCGGGTTTTCTCCAGGTTCTCCAGTTTCCCCCGCCACTGATTCTACCAATTGCTCCATAACTACGTTTCCATTCATCGATTTCCCTGGTATTCCATATCGTCCTCTTCTTCACTCTCATACCTGGTGCTTGGCTGACCACTCACTTCCAGGTCTTCACCCTGTCCTGTCTATAGATATATGTATTCATGTATCTTCTAGTTTTGCGGAACCACTTTTTAAGCTTCTTACTCTAAATATTTATAGGTTTTTAAAGTTTGTTTCCAGATGTTATATATGCGTATTGAAAGGCAAATTTAAGTGAAGCGGGAGGCGAGTGCTGTATTCCCAGGGGAAGTGAAGCCCCAGCCACGCTCGAATGGAGGCATAACGTTGAAACCCCGCTCAAAATCAGCAGATTAGTGCATGCTCTGCTTTTCCATTATCAGACATTTTGCGGTAATCTGGTGATTTGTTACAAAAACTACACATGCAAAGGCCGACGAGCCATATCAAACGGAGAGAAGGAAAGAAACGCTCTTCTCCACACCATAGTTATTGACTTTCCATACACACATGCAACAGCTGGTGGAACCCCACAGGGCAATGAGCCAGCAAACTGCGATACATATACTCAACAGAGTGCGGTTTAGAGCATATTCATAAGGTCACTCTTTTGTTGTGCAGTCATGCCATAAGAAAATAAGGAACCTTACCCATATTCATATCTCGCCACCGGATTATAATACTAGTAGTAATCATTAACAATACTACTAACAATAATAATACCACCACCACCACGAATACTACTAATACCACCACCAGTAACAATAATAATAAGAACAATAATAATAACAATAATAACAACAACAATAATAATAACAATAACAATAATAACAACAACAATAATAATAACAATAACAACAATAACAACAATAACAACAACAATAACAATAATAATAATAATAATAATAGTAATAATAATAATAGTAATAATAATTAATAATAATAAAAATAATAATAATAAAAATAATAATAATAATAATAATAATAATAATAATAATAATAATAATAATAATAATAATAATAATAATAATAATAATAATAATAATAATAATAATAATAATAATAATAATAATAATAATAATAATAATAATAATAATAATAATAATAATAATAATAATAATAATAAAACACATTCGTCACAAAACACATTAGTAAGCTAATGCTCGTACGTCAAAAACAAGTGTTTCAAACTGAAGAATAATAATCAGGGTCCTTGATAAGTATCTGAAAATTCGAAAAATGAACCGGTTTTAATTGTTTTTGGATGTGTTGTACATATTTATTAATCAGGCTGTAGAAGCTATTCAATTCCTAATGTGCCCAGCATAGCCCGCTAGAAAGCGGTTTTGTGTAATGAGAATCGCTGCTTTATAGATGGCCTTGTCATTTTATTCGCGTTCTTTTTTTTTTTTTTTTTTTTTTTTTTTTTTTTTTTTTTTTTTTTTAACTTGGAATGAAGAAACAAGATGCCGCTTAGCAGAGACCAGTGTACACGCCAATGAAGGGACTTTGTTACAATTTCAGGTAAATGTTCTGTGTCTGTCTACAGAAATGATCATGGGTCCCTCCTTTTTCCCAGAAAGAATCTGTTAATGGAAATGATGGTTACGATATGTTGCAAATGTTTGTTATCCCAAAGGTGGAAAAACTTACAAGATGGTGCTCCCCTACATTATACAAGGAACTCTCGTAATTTACTTGACAAATTGTTCCCCAATAGGTGGATTGGTCGCGCAGCCTAATTTCTTGGGCTTCGTGATCTCCCGACTTAACTTCCTTAAATGTTTTTTCAATGGGGATTTATTAAGGACAACGTGTACGCAACTAAACCAAGCACTTTCCCTGAATTGATGCACAGAACTGTAACTACAGTACAGATGGTCACTCCTATGCTACTGGAGGTGCACGATGAGGAGGAACGTCGCTTGCATGCATGCAACAAATAAATTAGTTTTCAAGCTATCTTCCAGATGTTCATTTACAGAATAGCATGCCTTATTAAGAAATAGTTCTTTTTACGGCTTTGTGAACTTATTTTGATTTTCAGTATCTCGGATTAACTGTTGCAATTTAGTGTACATTTCTATTCCCAGATAATATGTCCATTTCTCCATTAAGCCTATGTACTGGGTATGTCGTATTTCCCTCTCCTCTTTTGTTATAAGCATGTTGATGTTGACTATTTAGAAATTTATTATAGTTGTTTTTTACAGAACTAGATTGTCCAGAGAAAGCTTTTACTCGAACCACTTTTGGATGTCTTAGTTCTAATGTTCAGTTACACGATACTTTTAAACGTTTTTGGTGTGCAAAAATGCACTATAATTTAAACGCTGTCGCCCCCCCCCTAAAAAAAAAAAAAAGAAAAAAAACACTATGAGCTATGAGGCTTTACTGTTTGAAATGTTACAGGTAATTGCATTTTGCCATGATCAGCAAGCAAGCTTGCATACAGTTTTCTGCTTTGTAATCTATACGCGGTGTTTAGCTCAGAATGCCTATTGTTAATATTGCGTTTACGTTGTCATTGCCTTTACAGTAATCCATCGAGCGTAACTAAGGTTACCTTACCGGGCTTGATGTTTGCTGCCTATGTATAATTAAACAAAGCAACACTAACTATGAAAATGTGCTATTTCCATGAAGATAAATTGGTTTGCTGATCTGATAGAAATGCTTTAAGCACAAAAACCCAAGGTAGTATTGGATAATATATAGATGACCTTTCCTATGCCATAGATGCAACGTGGGACTAGAATTTGATAAAAAGATCTGATGTGTTGCACTCACATGACTTTCTCTACTCTTGTAATAACCATTCTTACAAACTCTTATTGCTATATCTTCATGTTAATATACAGTAGACTTTGAGCGATTTAAAACTTTCAAATTCTGTTCTCTTTGCACGGTTAACATATAAAAAATGAACAGCAATGTTCCATTTGACAGAAGTATAAGTTCTCCAAAACTTACACAAATAACGAGGAATATATCCGAATTGGTTCACTCTACAAAAAGGACTTATTTAGATATAAATTGGTGTTTTAACGAGATCTACATTTTTGTATAGTAAGATTTGGTCCATCTCTTACGGTTTACCAGTTATACAAAAGTTATCCAGAGTAAATACGACTTCATGGACTATAACCAAAAAATTCAAGATACACGTACATTTCATGCATCATACAAATATCTCAAGCATATGGCATTTTAATCAAAATCGTTGGCGCCATTTTCAAGAAAATCAAAATTTTCGAAAAATTTTCCTTGTAAAGGGTCGTTTAGGGTGGAGGAATTTTCTTCAAAATCTAGGTGTCGCATCCTTGAAAGACATTAAAAACCTAAATACCAAATTTGATTTTCAACCAAGTTTTCGTTTTTGAGTTATGGTGTCCAAGACTGACAGACACACAGTCCTGCTTTTTTTTTTTTTTTTTTTTTTTTTTTTTTTTTTTTTTTTGGATTCAGGAGGCCTCAAAACATAATTTCCGGTGAAATCTCGACACCGAATTTTTGGGTGGAATACAATAGTTACTCTAGTTTACTAAACGTAGTAGAGAAAGTAATACACTCACGTATACGTGCCAATAGTGTGCATGTGTACACTAATAAATCATCTCAAAATTTCCAGTTGTATTTGAAAACTGATAAGCTTTCGGCGAAATACTTTTGCTCAGCATTTGCATGAACAGTCATGGTATTGTTTGTAAACTGTATAGAGTGATTCGTTTGGGTACGGAACATTCAGCTCAGTAGATCACTTACATCAGTATCTCTCCCTTGCCTCCACTGTTTTACTTGGTTTCATTAAATGCAAAGTCAGAAGGCAACTTTGATTCACCTGAATACTCGTGGTCTCTCATCGGCCAAGAACTATGAACCAAACTGTAGTTACTACTAAGTTACATGCTATGCGAGCTTTGCCGAGAAAATTCACATAAACCACACCTCAAAATACTCTTGCTACGTTTACTGCTCGATGTTAAGCTGCGTTCAAGATATAAAAGACTTGCTGTAACCGCTGTATGTATTGCAATAACATCAGATAGACCGACCCAAGCCATCGTTGATGAAGCGTGCACTAAAATTCTTTGAGCACATCTTCTGACGCTTCTACTGTTGAAAATGTCACTGCACATAGACCACAATTCCTGTGTTTTCCCGGTTTTATGTCGCCATTGAACATTTGCAACCCTATCTGAAAAATACTGTAATTTAAAAACACACTTCACTCCAAGTTTAGAAAAGAATACAAAATAAAGGGGGATTTGTGCACAAGATATCTGACAACTTCATGTCTAGTTTTACCGTTTGGTGCATAATTTTAAGCTAAATGCATAGCGCGCTACTGAAGACAGAAAAGTAAGTCGTTTATAAACAATTGTCAGATATCTTGAGTAAAAGTGCTTTGGTCACCACCAAGCACTCTCATAGAGAGAATAACAAGAAACGAACTTTTATAACGGTTTCGGTCCGAAATTAAAATGTTTTCAAGCTTTGCTCCAACGATAACTTCAGTTACATTTAGAGTATGATTTAATTTCAGTGTTCAAATGTAACAAGCGTGGATATATCTTGTTTCCAATATTCTAAGTTTATTACTTGTGGCGAACTGCTGCCCGCGAATTACTCAGCATTCTTATCTTGATGTACCAGGCAATGGGCGATGAACCACAGAGTTTCTCTCGTGATAAATGGCGAAATAAAAAGTTGAGTGCAGCTTTTGCTACGGAAAGGATATTGTGTTTCTCAGCAGTGAACACACCAAAACCATTCTATAGCTGAAGATTTTGTTAATGGAGTTGGGAGTTTGTTTTGTAGTATTTGTATGAATTTAATCGAGCGGGCATTAAATTAGCTTGTACCGCTGTTATATGCTGAAATGGAATACACGCTGTTATGTACGCATTGTTTAATATGGCAGATCTCAGAACAACGCATACTATAGCTGCAAAACATGCTGATTATCCTTAAAGAGAGATCGTAGATATCAGTAATACATTTACTTACTATGTAAAGCGTTTCTTCGTAGGCCGGTGTTGTGTCTCCACCAGATTAGCACATTAGGAATGGTTAATATTTCCAGCAATGTGAATATTGTCGCTCTTTAGTACGATGATCTCTGTAGTTCCTTTTCCCTATCTTACGGTAAAGACTGTTTGAAATAATTATATTAGAAATTAAACGTATACTTTGAATATTCTGAGAAAATATATAAAGACGTGTTCTTTTTCAGTCTAAGAATAACTGGGAAATCATAAGAGTAGAACTTCCAGTAAGAAAAAAGCAGAATCCGTAAGTATCAGCGGTTTGATCAAATATTAAAAAGAATAACAGTTCGAAAGTATAAACTGTTGCTCATTTGACTGTGTTAGTATTATGAAAACTTTTTCAAGCACCGAAAAATATGTTTTATTCTGTTAACTAGCCGTATCAGGCCTGCAGAAAACTACTCAGAAGCTGTCAAGACATTTCTGTATTTTCCCTCCTTTTGCAACCGCCAAAAACGGAGTACCGTGAAAAACCAAAGGGAAAACTGGTTCCACCTAATCGTATTTATGTATCTGAGCTAAGGTACTAAGAGGAGGGACTACTCTGTTCACGCCTGCAGTAGATAAACAACCCACCAATAATACTCTTCAGGCAACTTCTGTCCTACTGAACACATTTTCCACTCGTGGTATATGTTTAACGTAGATAATAGAACTAATGTGTTAAACTATCCGGTGTGCCATAATCATATTATGTTCAAGCATTCATTTCATTGTGTCACTATCCAATTGTATTTGTAATTATTAATTCAAGGTGTAGGCTTATTAAACATGTGAGAACTGTGTTAACAATCTGATATATTAAGTTGACAAAAGCTCGGAAACATTGTCTTTTACTAGTTTAGCTCTGATGGTTTAACAGTATTGGATGTCTTGAGTACACAAAATTCAAGCTTGTGGCGCAGTAATACTTGAAAGGCTATTTACACGTACCTGAAGCATGGCTCTTATATTGTAGTTCTCTATTACGTAACTATACTGGATGGAAGGTACTGCTTCGGCCATACGTTAACCACGGATACATGATGAGTGTAACAAATACAATGTAATGTTAATGTAACGTTGCCAAATCTCTTTGGAATTAAACTTTGCATGACATTTTAACTTTAAATTGTGACTAAATTCGTTCCAATTAAGGTAGAAATGCATTACAGCATCGTTCACACAAAGTTTGCGTGACAGTCAGTGAAATAATAAAGCATTTATAGCCATTCGTCAAGAAGCTAGATGGTTTCACATATTTGACAATTTTTTTTCGGCAAAACTGCTCTTTACAGACAATTGTATTGGATTGTACAGGATTTAAAATTGAATTCTCGAAAAAAAAATGACTAAATAGCGTTAACTCTACCATGCTTGATTACATCTGGTTAATAAAACCATTAATTTGGACCTTGTTGCGAATGATGTATCCGAGTATCCTGTTTAGTCACTGAAGAAAATACTCACGATTTCAATTTATTCATTCTCCCTGAATTAATACCTACAGACACCAGTATGTCAACTCTAAGGACTAGGGCGCCAACCTCCTGTGCATCACACAGAATATTTGGGTGGGTCATCAGCACCACAGCGGCTATATATTTAATTACATTCGGATACAAAGCAGTACAAAGTAGTCAAAGAAAGAAACACACACACATATATATATAGTAAACCAAAAAATATGAAAATTAAGTAACGGAAATCACAAATATTATGGTAAACTAACCCTGAGCAATATTAGCAGTTCTGACGCAGTTAAAAAATAGCACATGAAAAACTTCCATTCCTAACAAGTAAATTAAGTGCAATTGCTAGCTATCCAATAAGGTGCTATCCTCAACATTTGGTTCATGAAGTACCTACCTCCCCACCATTCAGACCAAGTGATCCTCCTTCCCCATCCAACGCCAAAATCTCCCAAAACACCAACGCATCACAAACTCCTACTTCACCACACCCGTCCAAACTCTCATAAAAAGTCTTATCATCAACTTCGCCCTTTCCTCCACGGATGCGTACACAAAGATTATAGTCAGATTAAACCGTAAGTCTTGTGTTACACGATGTTTCATTAACCGGGTCAAATTCTAGTTGGCTCTTTGTTATGGCCTTTGCGATTACAAATCCTCCATCGTCCAAGTTCAGTTGATACAGGATACAAACTTATATAATATTTAATATCTATTCTTCCTATGCCACTTCACATTATTTCTTGCAGCATCTATTGCTAGTCTACACTAGAGATGTCCAACGTTAGCGAAAGAGGGGAGGCTGGGTTTACCTCCTTCCAATATACGTGGACTTCGCCACCCTTTAAACCCCAGCCGTGCATTGTGTTGCAATGGCGATTTGAAATGTACGTCGCGTTTGATTTACGAAAGCACCTTGAAATCTTGGAGAAACTGTTGGCAAATATATGTACCTAGAGCTATACTCACTCTTATGCGCACTAATGTTATTGCAACTGTTTATTTCTCTATATACTGCATTTTAATCGACATAAGCATTGGCAGAAGTTATCTTATTGCTAATCTTGTTGTAGGCGCACGAGGAATACGCAGGCTTAAGCGATAGTGACATGTTTTAAGATCTGGTTACTGTACATGCCCTTGAAATTCCATTCTCTTGTCAAGGCTAAGAGATAAACAAAACGAATAACATATTCCTATTTGCGTAAAAGTGGGAGTATTGGTAAATTCAAAAAAATTATGAAGTATATGTCGAAAATGGTTCACTGAAAACAAAAAATAAGTATGACAAATTGTGTGGTTTAACCAGATCCACATTTTTTTTTATCTAGATTGCTCTTTCATTTATGAACAGGTCTTCTGAAGAACATTCCCAGAAAATTCAAGATATGACTTAGAAACTTCCATGGAATTGCTTGTTTATGTCTGTCACTGGATACTGACTGCCTATCCCTCCAACTGAGGAGTGGAGTGGGGTATTGCCACTCACTGCGTAAGGTTCTCCGAAGAGAAGGTTGGACATCCCTGGGCTAGCCATATTTCAAATAACTACATAGGTAGTTTAGATATCCTGGGCTCGGCACTAACCAAATTGATCTCTTTACAGTCACAAATTTACACAATGCTGATCATTAACCGTCCATAAATAAACAGTAGGTATATTAGATGCAGCATAGTAAATATGAAAGACCTGAAGTGCAAAACCCAATGAGAAAGTAAACGCTGTTAGCAGTCACAGCAAATTAACGTGCTGGAGATATAAATATCCCAAATAACCTTTAACTTATCGCGATCAACCACAGACTGGCAAGAAGCCACGTGTTGGTAAAAGTCACGGGGTAAACTGCCGCAGTAGCTTCCTCATAAACAAGTACCTTCAATACACAGTCGTTTTATTGTTACAATGTATTGAGCTGAAGTAGGACTAATGTTCTTATTTATCGGTGAAAATGTCCCCATGAAAACAAAATACATTTGTAGTAAAGGTTATTAATGACCTTACTTTCTCTCTCACGTACCCAAACACACACACAATATGAGCTGACGAAAGAGACAAAAGCTGTGGGTCCGCCTGTAGGACTTCCAGTTAAGGCCAGGGGCCAAGAACGATGGGCTGGAATATTACAGCCCGGCTCTGTAGCGTGGTGGTAGATGCTCAAATGAGCCCAAGGTCGCTACAGCTTTAAGTTATCCGACAACCGTCTTCTCAGGATAAGGGAAACCCCGGGAAAAAACCTTATCCGGATAACTCATCCTAAGTGAGTTTCGAACTCGCGACCTCTTTTACGTGAGGCAGACACGCTACCACCACGACACAGAGGTGAGTCTGCTCGTAGTGCCTCCTAGGCAATGCTAATAGGGTGTCAAAAAGGACAATGGAAGTGATTGGTAAACTCAGATAGCATGCACCCAACTCAGGCATATCCTTCAAGCAGCCCACAAATCAGGTTGCTCAGGTATATCTTTCAGATAGCCCGCATGAAACTCAGGTTAGGGATCCCGCACAGAACACACGATAACATAATTTTTTATCTATATAGCTATGGAGGGGTAAGTAATTGCGAGTGATCATAAAAATGAGATACGGGATGGCAATGATCAATGTTCGTTGTACCCACCACATTATCAACGAGTCTTTAGTTAAACCGTGAATCTGTTTAACAGTGGTAGTATGGAAATAATGTTTGGGGTGGGCATCTGCTGCTGCTTGATTACTTGTGCAAAAGCAGACCAAGACCTGAGGGCGAAAACCACTGCACTAAATTGCTCATTGCTGTCACGGACATCCGACTTTTCCAGACGAATTTCGCTAGCGGGGTTGTGTCTGGTGCTCTTGGCTAGCATGTTAATGCCGAGCCACATTCTTTTTCCTTTCTTTCTAAACTGAGATAGAAACAGGAGGAGCTTCGATGCCACTTCCTCTACTCCCTTTTGCTTTCAATGTTGTGAGCCTTGTATTTTCTTTTGTTTTTGTTTGTCTGTTTCAGTCATACCCTGACATATTCTTTTTTCTTCTGTCGCAGTATTGTGGGTTTGTGCCACTAAATGCACAAACAAAGAAAAAATAACAAGAAAGAAACAAAAAAAGGGAAAGGAAACCAATGTGGGGTAAATAATAGCGATGTGGTCATTATCAGCGAGAGCAGGCAACAAGAAGGAAGTACATTGGCCGATGATTGAAAAGCTGGGCTGAAGCAGTAGAAGAGGAGGAAAGGGGACTAAAATGCGGTAAAAAAAGGAATGTATAAATTGATTTCTAGCAGCAAAACAAACACAGCATGTCATGTGTTTGGTAACGGCTGTTTTCAAAGATTCATCTTTAGAAATGGAAAACAAAGGTAGTTATTCAAAACCGTTTTATAAAGTTATTCATGATGTTATAAATCCATTTCCTAATAGCATTTAGCTCATTTCTTCGCTCAACATTTGTAGCAGCCTCTAAGCGTTCAATATTAATTATTACTTGTACAATCACCAGAGTATACTCCATGAATGCAACGAACGCAGTAGATCTGTTGTAGAATAATGAAATTACTAAAGTGTATTTTTCTGCTTTACCCGATTATCCTTCCCTTATGTAGGATTTAAAGTCAGTGTGTAGAGTTAGACGATTGTCGGGGAGTAGACGAACCTATGGACCGGATAGAGTGAAGACCTGGAAGCGGGTGGTCAGCCAAGCATCAGGTATGATGAAGAGGATGATATGAAATACAGGCGAAATCGATGAATTGAAAGGCGATGATGGAGCAATTGGTGGAGTAATTGGTGGAATGATTGGCGGGGAAAACTTGAGAACTCAGAATCCCTGGAATCGAACCCGGGCCTCCTAGGTGATAGGCGAACGGTCTAACCACTCGGCCACCATGACCAAGAGGGGAAAAACTGTTGCAAGGAAGTATTTACTAGGCTGCTTATGGGACGGGATTTCTGTGTGGGTTTAGTTCTTGTAATACACTACGTGAGGTACAGAGGTATTCTCACCCACATAGACGGCTACCGTGAGTGTGAGGCATTTAAGTGTGAACAGTATTTATTGAATGCCTTTCAGTGAATTCTGCAGCTCAATATTCAAAATATAGGTGATTCTGAAAGTGATTGTCAGGCTGTCTGCCCGTCACGGCAGAGATTCCGGCACGTCAGCCGATCGCTTATTGTGCTTCAGATCCCGGGAGTAACGATGAGATGAAAGTATCCTAGAGGTGACCAAACGGTCGGAGCTAGAACTGCGGTGTATCCCTAAAAAGTGCAGGCACAGAATGGCCGCCACCAGTCAGGTCTGCTATCAGTCCCCTAGAAGGGCGGCTGGCCGGCGACCACAGCGCCTCCTCTCAGCCGAGCACTGTATTTGAAGAGCGCAAGCATCACCGCAGCGCAGCCCACCGTAGATGCAGCTGACTCTTACAACCTGAAAAGATCGGATAGAGATATTCAAATTAAAGAAAGTGAAACGGGGGATATAAGGTAAATATCGATCCCAGCATTCGCCTTAGTGACCCGGGAAAACCCCAAAAGGCCGAAGATCAGGAAGGTCCACAGACGTTAACGCCTGAGTCATCTCGTACTTAATACACCTTTTTTTAATCATGATCATTCTGAGATTAATTTTAAAAGGGTGAGGCTTCTACTCCCGATTTTAAAAAAACCTAATATACAGAAAGTGAAGAAGGCAATTAATTATTCTCCCACATAGCGGTGCGTAGGACCAGGTTATCAAGAGTAGAGACTGCAAAATTCAATGCCATAGCTGAGATTTGAACCTCGGATCTTCCGGTCTGCGCCTGGCTGCTCTAACCGCTGAGCTACCATTGCAACGTGTCTACCCGACATCAAATTCTCCAACTTGCATTTTTCCCGGTAAACCACAACTCATGGCTGTTTTATTAAGGTGAATCTGATTTGAACCCTTATCAGAACTGTTTCTGTAAACAGTTGGCATCTCTTTTAGCCAGTTTAGGTTTCTGAACCAACATGTGAACCTATTGATGTTTGTTTACATGGAAAGGATTTTGCAACTCAAGTTGTTGGATTGATGGCTATAATATCTTAAGATATGCCTTCAGGAAATATAGTAAACATTTAATTCATAATATTTGGAATTATCACCACTTGGTGCACATGAAGTACGCTGTATCGTGTGTTAATATTTTTCCCTATTCATAAAATATCCCCTTTAACCCTTACCATGAGCAGTTAAGAGCATTACCTCTACCTTGACACTGATTGTTTTACTCGTGTACAGATGCTGTGAATCCTGCAAAAAGTTAATGTACATTACAACAGCAATCGTTACACTGCAGCTTCCATTTATGGAAGAAAACTGCGTCTGAATAACATCCAAATTAATTAGCTCTGCATCGCTCTAAAGAGGGAAACGACATCTGTATCTATGCTTCCCTTATTTACCGTAAGACAGACTCGTTTCGTGCTCAAAACACACCGAAAGAAATGAATTTAAAGTTAATGTGTTGCAAAAATCATAAGCGTTTAACTTCCAGGCGTTAATACCTTTTGAAGTTTTACTTCGGATCACAGTTAGCTTGTACTGTACTGTTATACCTATTTCAAGAATGTTCTTAAGATAATAAACATTAAAAGCTGTCAATTGTATTACAAACTACATAGGATGTCATAGTAAATAATATTTGATAATTCGTATCATAATTTGTTTGCATTTATTATGACGGCATAAATCATGCGAAATTACCTTTCTTCTGGCACGTCTGCGCCAAAACGAATGACATAATTAACATGGCAACAAGGCAGTACTACAGAATTTTCTCCAGTGTACCTGTAAAAAAACTGAAATCGTCACTCTCGCAAACTAACGCATTTTTCGTTTCTCCATCAACAAAATTTCATATTCTTTATCGTATACATTATTTTTTATTCTTCTGGAATTCATAAACTGTCAGCGCTCTTGCTTCGTTCAAAATGTCAAGCGGAATACAATTCATGTCTTCAATAATTTTATCATAATCAATTTTCCTCTATGTGTTGAAACAAATTAAACACCTGCTTAACAACCATATTACATCATACATTTGCTACATTATAATTTTACGTTTAGCAAATTTATTAGTTATTTTTACGTATTGTAATGCTAGAACTGCATAAAATGTGAGCAACACGTGTATGTTTTCACCGTGTCACCCATAAAAATTAGCACGTTCGCTTTGGCTCACGAGCTAAAAATATACTCAAGTCACAATCAGATCATACACTAGTCATATAAATAACTAATCTCTTCGTCTAACCGGTTTCACACAAGCACAGTACATAACTTCCTATCTGATTTTTCTGTATGTTCAAAACTTCGTCACAAAATTAACAATGCCTGTCCGTTTAGGTTCCGTGTCCACATTTCAATGTCTGATTTTTGACCCAGTTGGGTCATTAGCCTAGAACTCAGTTTCACGTTAAAATGAATAGTGAATGTGTTGGAAATGTAAGTAAATCATTACATCTGTAGTTGTATTATTTAAACTTCCTTTCTTATGTAAGTTGTAGATAATATTTAGGTGTATAGAGACCGTAGAGAGGTATATAGAGACTGATTCCTCAATTTGTTATTAGTTCATGTAAGCGGCTTAGATATTCCTTAACGCGAAGCCTAACCTTAACTAAAATTATTAATCTGAAAATGCAGTAATTAGTGATGTAATGCTGTTCACTACATCGTGCTGGGTTACCAATACAAATATCTGCAGTTGCACCAGTAACATGCTTTATACTGCACACTATTCTTCTTCTACAGGCTCGCTGGGTTTGTTACGTGATGGATGATCAAGATCTTTGACAGAAAGCGATTGAGGAGACGTCACATTTGTAGGAGGGAGCAATCTTCAGTACGTGTCCTGGAGAACAGAAGACACACAGAGGAATGGAAGAAAATGTTATCTACCATACGTAAAGCTTCATCACGTCAAACGGAAGGCAAAGGGGCAGATGGGGGGCGCTATTGGTAGCCAAGAGAGAGCAGAGAAAATACTAAGGGACAGGTAGAAGCCCAGGCCAAAAAGTCACAAGCGTTGGTGGTATTTTCATTATTCTTATGTTAACCAGTTGGGTATCATGAATGTCTTCCAGACAACCATGAGTTTGAATTTTATGAGTTATGTTACTGCGGATTAGTGTGGCTGGAGAAGTTCCACCACTTCATGGATGAAACGAAATGCAAACTTACATTCCAATTTGTTTAGTAGTACCACAGTACATAAGCTACGATGTTGTGAATACCGCTTTATAGAATCAATGGCACCAAATCTGAGGAGAGATTACACAGTTTAGACAGAAGAAAACGTCACTATAAATTATTATAGACGAATATACTGGTGATCTTCAGGCCTACACATTCAGGTATTGAAAAATAAGTTCTTTTAATCACCGTCACCACTATTACTATTATTATCATCATCATTACGCGAACTAAAGCGCAATGTCACACAGGACGATGAGTGAATGGAATGGGTGAAATGCTCAAATGAGCCCGAGGCCCATAGATCTTAAAGTTACCCGACATCGCCTTCTCTGAACAAGGAAAAACCCCGGAAATAACCCTTATCCAGATAACTCACCCTAAGAGTGATTCGAACTCGCGACCTTATGGATGTGAGGCAGACATGCTCCCGTCGTACTACAGGGGCGATCGGAATCGCTGTAACGTAGATTTGCGACATTATTTTCATGCGCTTCAGTAAATGTCACTCTTTCATCAATCATCCGGTGGTATTTATTGATACTATAGTATTGTGAATTTTTAAATGTCATTCACCCCACATTACTCTCAAATTCAAGCGTTTTCGAGAAACAAGTTATAAGATAGGCAGTAAATATAACTGTCCAATTCACTGGCGTGGCGAAATGGCAAATTGTATCATAAGAACATTTTAAACCTAAAAGCAAAACAAAAATGATTTTATATACGCTTCTCTTTACGGGTGACCAAGTATTAAAATCTAGTTCTGAAAATAATGTATAAAGGAAGCTTTTTCAGTTGAATCAAATTAAATATTTCAGTTTTAAGCGTTTTAGCAAACACACTTACAGCAAACATTTTCGAGTAGTGGAATTTTTTAATTGCTTGGACTGCAATATTTCCTGCATGAGGAATGATGATCTCCAGTACAAAATAAATAAATTCAGTTACGTATATATGGAGTTATTACAAAATAATAGAAAGGAAATTAAGATTAAATTTTGCAGTGTAATGGCAGTACCAATGCTGCTTTACGCTTTGGAGTTTTGGGTTATGAAGGGGAAAGAAAAGAAGAAAGGAGTATTGAAACAGTAGAAACGACATTTGAGATCTTTGTAGGAGAGACCCTCCTGAATAAAAAATAACTTAAGCAATAAAGAGGGAATTAAACATACCTAAATTAACACGGATAATAAAGCATGATAAGAAGATTGGAAACAACAAATACAAAGAATGAACAGGAACCACAAACCACAACTTTTTGTGAATTACAACCCAAAAGGAAAAGATGTTAGTAGACCAAAGAAAAAATGGGCTCAACAGTGTTAAAAGAAATGAGAACGGAACAAGCCACATGAGGCTTAATTCTTTAAGTTGATGAAGATGAGGAGAAATAGAAGCGGGAGAACCAGGAGAAGGAGGAGAGAGGAGGTATTTCAGTTGCAGAGTAAATGAGGGGTACGAACTGAGAAAGTGCAAAAATCAACAAATCGACTAACATTTCTGATTTAACTGCTGAAGATGGAAATTGTGATAACTTAAGATGTCATTTTCGAGTACTATCGCCCCACTCCGTTCATATTGAAGAGTTACTTTAATGAAACTACTATCACATCACAAAGGCACCATTTCCATCACTTACCTACATCACACTCTTATCTACTGCTGCTGTATCTACAGCGCTCCCAATTCTATTGTCTACACCCATCAAGCGAGAAGGTGGATATCAACCAAGTGTTTGAACCACCGCACAACGAACTGCCTTGCCATCGATTAATTCAATACATCTGAATTGAATGGAAGGACAAGTGTGCATGTGGAGGCCAAGATTATTCATTATCTTGATATTGAGTAACATTTTAATCTTCCAGAACCGGAAATAATATTCCTTAAGGCATTTTACTTTAAGAAATTATATGAAGCCCTATTGCATAGATCGAGCTGCTCGTTTCAGCATATTATACCATAATTCGCTGTTCAATATGTACATTAACCCTTTCATGCCTGAATCATTTTGCTACTTATGCCGTTCTTCCTCTAATTGTGGCAACACGTAGTGCACTGGCCATGCACTCAATGCCTGAGGTCGTGAGTTCGAGTCTCGGCAACCGCAGTCAAATGTGCCTGTGGTAAAGGACGGGGAGGGCCCACGTAAAATAATCGGTGTGATGGCACGCGTGGATGATGACGGGGTATCATTTGACTGCGGTTGCATGGATTTTGCTTCTTTTCTTATAAAATAACTACAATATAAATTGTAAAAAAATAACATACAACGTCTCAAATATGTATTTTTAATTGGTGAATGTATCTTATAATACACACCAGGCATGAAAGGGTTAAGTCAGCATAAGTTTTTGAAACAGCCAGTGCGATGTCTACAGTTTTAATGTTTATTAGTGATTTGTCAATGATACATTCTCGTAAAGAAGTGCTACTTCAGAATTATTACAAAGTTGAACTAAAACTTTTCTTTGCATGACTTGCACGCCAGCTTGTCTCTCAGTTACACTTTTACCCGAGTTTATTTCAATGGGCTCTCAGTCCTTCCGGCATAGATATTAACATAGTTATTTTTGGGGCGCGAAAAGTAATCAGCTCTCCATGGAAATAAGCTTAGAGCAGTGAAGTAAATTCCGATAAACTGGGTAGCCTCCTCTCGCGTATCTCGTTGCGAGGAGATAATCGTGGCTCAGTTATGCATTGGTCTGATGTCTGATGTGCGACTAAGTTTTGCCAGTCCTTCACGTGCTGCTAGAGTGTGTTTCTCTGGTGCACCTTAGAGAAACTTTGGAACTGCAGAGGTCCTGGCGAACAATAAACAAGCGGTCGGAAGAAGCTTTTAGCAACGGTAGACAATCTAAGAATTTAGAATTTTAGATATACCTTTCGGTGCTTTTTATTTGTTTTAATTCTGGATTTTGCTTCATTTTCTGGTATATTCATCTATATTTCTGCTTTTACTAATATTTTATTTTTTATTGAAATTTATATCTCGCTTTTGCCATGTTACGGTTTATAAGGCCACTGAAGACCAAGTAGTTGAGTGCCACCGCCATCGCTGCCACCGCCACCACCAGTACCATGGTTACTTTTGGAATTGAACTTTGAGATGTGTTCGATACACGCATTAAGTCTTGTGCTCGGAGTTAAAAATCGTTGTCAAACCTGACTTTCAGCCTTTGTCAGAAAAACGCTGATGTTTTGTCACAATAGCCTGAAAAAGTGCTCTGGGTTGCCTTCACAATTAATTGTGGGTAGATTTTGGAATTTTATTATGTATTAATGTATCTATGTATTAATATTTTTGCTGCCTCCTTTTGAACTACATCCTGGTAAGGTTAAAGGGTGGCTATTGAATCCTCCTCTCTCTCTCTCTCTCTCTCTCTCTCTCTCTCTCTCTCTCTCTCTCTCTGTATAATGTAACAATAGATTAACTATAATTTGTGGATGCAGAGGATTATTACTGAAAAAATTGTGACACCAGATTCCTTTTAGACGTTATTTACAACAGACTCACAGGTCATGCTTCATCCACATTTTAATCGCTACCTTTATCACCATCATTATCTTCGTCATCTGTAAGGGTTATACCTATTAGCCTGTTGTGATCTCCAAGAGTAATAGATCCTTCATTCCTTTAGGGAGACAAGCCATTAATTTCAGAGCTCTCGCATACAGGATGAAGCAATTATAACCAGGATATTAAATGCACCTTATGCTTTTACCGATATCGACGAACTGCTTTCATTAGACTATGTCCTGTTGTCTAGGAACTCTTAGCCTATAACGCATTATTTAATAAAAATTATTTAAGAAAACAGACCAGTTGGAGAAATATATTCAATAACATTGCAAGAGTGACGACTTTTATGGTAGATTTCCAAGATTAATAACTATGAGTGAAATAATGCAGTAGATGATTAAGTAGATTTCAATGAATCATTTGAAAAAATGACGGATGATAAAGCACATGGAGACCCTTACCTTAACCCTAAAGCTGTGTCCACTAACCTTTAATTTATATGTTTAATATTGATTTATTCTTAAAGGATATACAATTAGAACATGGGGATAATGTGTATCATTATAGTTCCAATTTTTAATTTCTTCTCCCTTATGCAATTAGAAATGGAACTATATGCTCCAATTCTCAGTTTTTTTTTCTTTTTTCTAAAATTGCCTGAATTCTCTGATGCTTTCATTTTGTGTTTTTATCTCCTTCACCATATTGTAAATTTCTCATGGGCATCACCACAGTTATATTTAGGGCGACAGTTTTAAATGGTTCACCGTTCTATTTGACATATTCCTGTGTGTTTATTCTATTACTGTTTCCGCCTTCTGTTAGGTATGTTTTCCTTTTTCCTTTATCTTTTCTTCTTAGTTTCAATATTGGGGATGCTTATAATACATAGACATCTAAATTAGACCAAAGTATGGAAATGTTATATTCGTTATTGCTACGAGTATTTTAATACTGTTTTATGCTGAGCGATAAAATCACAATTTACATACTTTCGCTAAATCTTTGTAATACCTCCGGAAATTTTCTAACAGTAGCACGCTGAATTTTAGTTCAATTTTATTACATAATCAGGAATATATCCAATACTGTAAGTTTTCATACTGAACTATTCACCTGAAGGTGGAAGTTTGTCGACTCCATATTTATGAAACAATATCCGATTTGCATTTGAACAAAAAATACACTTTTGTTAACGAACACCAGAGGAGAAAAGAGAAGCAATGTGGACTTTCAAGTTTTTAACTGAATTTACAAAATTAGCGACACAAAGTGTACAATTGATCTAAACAATATATGGCAGGGATAGTTAACACAACAACGACTAGTCTAAAATATATTAACCTATTCCACAATTTCAGATTGTTTGAAGAATTTAACAGCACCTCTTATGTTTTACTTATAAAATATTTCAAAGAAGACTCACTGTGGTGAAATTTGGTATTAATGTATAATACTAATGAGCTAAAATGTCCACTCCGAAAATGTCACGTCCATTATAATTTCTATTACTACTACTATTACTTCTTACTTCAAGCTCGTCTTCGTTATACAGATAGATTTAGACCAATCACCCTTCTACTTATAACATTTATACAGGACTAAAGGTTCCATTGCAGAGATCTTGGTCATTGAGAAAGTATATTTTAACTTTATGAAGAATACTAGACATTGGTCCCAATTTGCAAGATTATTTCGAATATGCAGTCTGTTAAAAACCCTATGTGCACGCCAGTCTTCGGTAACTATGCAGAAAGAAAATACAGTGCATATGTTCCACCAAATCCTTGAATAATGAACCTGTCGAAGCCATCTACGGCACGTTGTGTGAAATTGTTATAACTACGTTAATGGTGAAAGGTTACAGTTGAACACAAGTTCGTCATAAGTAATTTGACTTCAAAGTTTCAGCTGCCTTTGTAAACTGGACTAATTTTGGACACATTTCTCTCTGAATTTAACTTCTAATAGTTGTTTAATTATTTGCAATATTATCAAAAATGTTTAAGAATTGTCTGTGAATTACAACTAAATCGATTCTGCTATGCATTAATAGGAACTAAGACGGATTGTATTCAGAATGATGAGTTTTCGTGCCCTCAGAACATTGTTGGCCCAAGGTTTATATGTAAACGTTGAATCAGGAATACCAGAATATCCAAGGTTTGTTCCTCTAAAATCCCAGGAAATATAGTTTACTGGGAGAATTGAGGTGCAGTTGTAAAATAGATTCGATTTCCTGGCAGATAGGAAGATTATCCAAAGGCCTTGTATTTTTGATTTAACGGCACTAATTACAAAGGAATCTGAAGAATTCGCCGAAATTTTACAACCAGCAAAGAGAACTGCAACCAATATGTTGAAAGGGAAACCATATAAAAAGATAGCACATATGTTTCTTTAGTGATAAGAAACGGAAAAACTATTACAGTAAATATGTGCTACTGGCATATTTTGAAGATAAAACCAAAAATATAGGACATGTGATCAATCCTATTTTTGGCTCCATAGCCCAATGAATTACCATTTCAAATCTTAACAGTGCAATCAATATTTCTGTTTATTTATAAAACCAATATTATTAGAGCTTTTCATGTTAAATATGTTTTCTCTTAAAGCTTTGTTACAGTTTTTCACCGTTTTAGTTTCCACAAGGCCTTCCCTACGTATTATGTTCCTTTTCTAATTGTCATGTCAGCACTGATGCAAAACAGAAACAAGTGAACACCACATATATGAAATAGGTAATAAGAATCAATTTCATAACCTACAATTTGTGTAATTTATCCGACATTCATTTCTCAGGATGAGGGAAATACTGGAAAAAGCCTTATCAAGGTAACTCACGTATCGAAATTGGAACCTCTTCAATGGTAGACACGCTACTCCCACACAAAAAGTTGGGGGATTCTTAAAAATTTGCAACTGACTAAGTATGTAGTGTATGACACTCATTTCAAACTAATTTCATTCTGCTCGTGGGAGAAAATCACTTTTAACCTTTGTATCATTAAGTTCCCATTATAGACACAACAGGTAACTGAAAAGTAACAATGGCAGGATTAATAGTATAGAATATTAAGAGTATATATAGAAAATTGTGGAGCATATATATAGAGCATGGTACGAACTTACCTGAAATGTATGTCGATAACTGAATACAATACGATTACAATTGCATTAAAACAATTTCACGGACAGCATCTTCAATAATAAGGCAGAAAATATACGGTGCCTATTAATAATTCAGTTTCTGCAAAAACAGTATCCGCCCGCAGAAATCCATTATCTCGTGCTTTTTATGTACTTGTATTGATAAAAGTCTCTCAAAACTTTTACCAGGAGTTGCCACAGGCAGTGCCGACAAAGATAACAGCCCTTTAAGGATTTTCCTCACCCTAGGGAAAATTGGCCCATTTACCCAAGCTCAAGCTGTGCTGAAGTGGTTTGAAATAACCGACCAGACCTAAAGCAGTGATTTCAAATGTAGGCACGAAGGAACTGTTTGGTGCATTATTGCAATCTCCCCACAATGTATTCTATGTTCGCTGAGCTGAGCGAGGATCAAATATGTTCCCGGACAGCAATTTTTCTGGAAAGTTCAGTAAGTTTGTAATGACGCGACAAAGAAAGAAGAAAATTGTCTTCGTGGAACTGTTACTGAGCATGGAACCAGTTGACACCAATATGGGTCTCTCATGTTAGAAAATGTTACTTGATGACACTACCTGCAAAAGTCGAACCATGTGTGTTTCTTCACAAACCGTGCTTAACAGCCTAAGGTCATACAATGCGCTGCAAATGAATTCCAATTAGAGGATACATTTATGAGTTGATCATTTTATATTTCTTAAACGTACACTAGAAATATGTTATAAAGCACATAATTTCATCTTAAATTTAATATCGTGACGCTGGGGTCGGTGTACAACAACGAACAAACGCGACAAGCTATTTCACACCACATGCCAGGGTGGCGAGCTGCTTCACGCGATTGTGTGTATATATGAGCGTAAACAATGAGTCGCCAGAAACAGAAGGAATCGAGAACGTTCGCGAGGCTTTCAGCTGAGTGATGGTGGTGCGTAGGTGTGGAAAGTTTCTCGAAAAGTGAGACGTCATCCCAAATATAAAAGAATATGAGACAGCAGCAGTCAGTGAGTGAGTTTGAGAGCAGAGCTGCTGGAATAAGTGGTCAGTGCGTATGTCGATCAGTCAGGTAAGTCAATCAGTCCGTCCGTTTGTCCATCTGTGTGTGTGTGTGTGTGTGTGTGTGTGTGTGTGTGTGTGTGTGTGTGTGTGTGTGTGTGAGCCTGTGTGTATGTGTCGTCCTGGAAGATACATCGGTCGTCGCGGTTGTAACGCCGTAGTCTAAGTGTATAACGGAGAAAGTAAAGAAAAACTGGAAAGCAGAGTAATGCTATGAAAAGAACAATCGTGAGTTGTGAAAACAGGAAATACTGTGTACTGTGTGAAGTACGAGAAGAAACCTGTACTTCAATTTTAGAGGAGAATAAAATGATAGAGAAGTAAGATAATTTCCGTTTTTTCACAATATCCATGCAGTCTAGAGCATTGGTTTATTTGGGTTTAATTTCCCTGTTCAGGATTTGTAACTAATGCCAATAGAATTTAAAATCCTTACATCATGCTTTTTTAAGTTCACCTCAAACTATTTTCTAATCGTTAATAATAAGGAAGACTTTGAAAACGGAAACAAGTTTTTATTCTTTAATTTCAAATCCTAGTATAAGGCACTGCTTTACATTTATTCATCTTCTAAACGTGTATTTCCACGCTTTATTTTTCATACCCAATTCTGCAAAAGTCCCACATCTTAAGGTAATGATAATACTAAAAAGTGGTAACATTTTTATTCCAACATGATCTACATTTTTTTATGTTGTCCCACAGCTCTTGCGGTCATAAGTGAAATTCTAAACGGCACCTAGTCCTTTTGTGCCAATCTTTTTCCCCTCCTGACTTCCAACTGCTCGAGGGTAGACTTGTTTAGCCAGAGGTGGTGATGTTTCTCCTGTACCCTTGCAGCACTATGTCACTGGACCCAGCCTCAGCTTGCATTCTCCTTAGTTACATTTGTGGAATATTTTAAAGCAGACGTAAACGATCAGAGTAGAAGCTGGAGCGCTAACACATTGGGCCGATTTGATATACACTTACAGGGGGGAGTACTGTGCCATAAATTCGGGGTTTAAAAATATATTTGGTACAGTTACTAGGGTGAAAATCACTACCATAGCATACTAATGAAGTTTCCATTTCCTTAGAAAGGAATAGTTACCTTAAAATTTGAAGAAAGATATGTACCATGTCTGTTGGTTCTTATCGTATGGTCTTACGGCAAAGTGTCGCACTGAAACGAGTGGCTTATACCTTCTGCGGGTTAACTTAGCTCGAGGATCATAAAAGTGTCAAGTCATTTCCAACAATAGGTTAGGAGTGAGGGTAGAAAACATTTTGCCTCCACAAACGCCAGAAATCAGCCTCTCAGTTTGTCTTGTGCTGTGCTCAGTGTCGGACTACTGCAGTATGTGTGCATGTCATGAGACAGAGGGGTGAGTACTTCTGTTTTTAGCATATCTCTTTCTCTTTCTTTAGGCCAGAGATAAGATAAACCAAACGAGGTAGAGCATGTTAAGACATAGACTCCTGAATGGGAGGGCTGCGGTACGAAATCCGCCATGACTCTTCCCTGACAGTGTTATCCAGGTTGTCCTCAGTTCCCTTAATGGCAAATGATGTGGAGGTATGCTACACATAATCCTGGAATGTTTCTTCTCTAAGTATACTTCCATAGTTATTTCATTTCATGCATATTAGCATTCACCTCCTACTGTGCGTTATTAACGGGTGTTAAACTACTTATATCCTAGGGACTAAAGCTATAAAGGAGCAGCAGCATCAGTATGGATCATCAGTACAATGTCTAGTACAGCGGCAAAGAAGAACATAAAATGTAATGAGGGAAGGATGATAGCAAAATTAGCGGACCATATGATACAACCCGGCATTAGCTAACGGTCGAGGGACGGAGAAAAAAAATTTCAGATTACTCCGCCTCCGGAATTAGAACTTTGGACTCACATTACCGAGTCGCTAAATCGCTCGACGGTGTTAAATCGTCTTTGAAAAATGAATTCCTGCGCATGAACTCATGTGCTCCTGAATGAGGATCTAATTGATGCCCTCTTCACGATCAATAACAATGAACGACAGCAACAGCGTTTAGGAGAATGCAAGGAATTTCTATTTGTGGCCACACAATAGCAATTTTAAAAGTTTGCCACTATGTTAATGTGAAGTCGAAAAAATGAATTATAGATACAATATAAATCACCTGATAGAGAATTCACACCATATTTTGTAACGGGGTTGGGAATCCGCTTGTAACAGTGTACGTTGGGTGCTACTTTCGTGACAGTCTCTTTTCTGTCACCTGAAATACTCGGTAGCTCATCCGGTGCAGTAGCTGCCTCTCCGCTGTACGCCGCTACGTTGATTTTGCTTGGGATTAGGTGGGCATGAGTAGGATATTTCTCAGGCGCGAGGTTAGATGACAAATACAGCACAGACGTTTCTTGATTTTATTCTCCATCACATCATTGCCTCCAAGTGCAGACCTGAGCGAGTTTCTGGTATTGCGTTTTCAGATCGCTATTTACTTCACCCTTACACTAATCTTCGTCGCCTTTCACACATCGACGTTTTTGGCGCGAAACTATACAGATTCGCGGTACAAGTTCACCCCGGTAGCAGCATCGCAACAGGCACAGTCCCGTTCTCTTCCACTTTTTCTTATTTATATATCTCACCCCCGCACTTTCTCTCTAGTCCCGTTATGGGGGACGGATGTATTTTCCCCAGCTATGTCCTTGGACTTTAGGCAAAACGTCCCTCGGCGCGAGATGACAAAAGACGTTTGTCCTCTGGCCTTCAGAAATGTGCTCAGGTCAACATACTTTCAAGAGGCAGCTTCTTTACACAATTTATAATACAAAATTATACTTATACCTAAAAGTCTTATATTTACATTCTGATTCTAAAATTACAAACATATATCTATATACATACATAGAAGTTTCCGTCTCAATTTTGAAAATAGATGACATATTTAAACTACTAAATCCTTTTTTATACAATAGGGGAAAAAACTATAGATGTGTCTACGCTAAACTGCAATATATGTGTTCCAATTCTGATTTATAATAACTAAAATCTGAGTTGCGCCTTCATTGCTTTTGCTGAACAGTTGAACTCCGCGAGGTGGGGGAGGGGAGGGTACATACCTGCACCTCTAAGTCAGTGCCCATTAAGCGACATACTTTTCGAATTATTTAAGACTGCATATCTGGTTAACCTGTACAATGTTATGTGACAGCGCTATCAGCCAGAAGTAAACTATGCGACAAATACTCCTATTACGCAATATTCTATTGCCGCAATGTGTTTGTGGTCTAACTTCCAGAGTTGCGTAATCAAGCACGATAGTTTGGAGAAGTACATAATCATTCAAGATAACTTTTTCAAAGAGAAAGCGTCCACTCATTTTAGAGATATTAGCAATATTTTAGGCCCATAACAGTACCATAAAGATATGAAGTTGTGTAGACAACCACCCCCCCCCCACTATGGTACAACAGGCCATCCGGGCCAAGGCCTACCACATGACCGCTGCGTCCCTCACCTCTGCCCACCAAAGGCGCCGTGGGTGTGGTGCAGTACTGGAGGTGGGGCGTGGTCAGCGCCCTGGTCCCTCTCTGCAAGTTATGCGGTCTTCTCGACCAGGGACCGCTACTTTTCAATCAAGTAGCTCCTCAATTGGCCCTTCAGGGACTTGAGGCTGAGGTCACCCCCAGACCAGGTCTCCCAGCGGGAGAAAACCCCAACGCCGGCACCGGCAACCGAACCTGGGTCCCCCGCTTGGTAAACAGCAGCGCTACAACCGCGCTAAAGAGACGATCCTGTAGATGAAAGTTCACAGTAGACATAGTTGAACATGTAGGCGGTATGTACCATTAATAAAATCTGATTATGTATTTATATATATAATTATAAATTTAATGCCTTAGCTAATTCAATATTCTTGGATGCTAGGTTATGGTTTGGGCCCTGTTATACTCGTGTCTATGCTACGAACACTAGTTTCTCACGAAATCTGTGTACAATAAAACAGAATAATACAATTCGATTCAGATACTAAAGAAGTGCTTCAATTTAAAAAAAAATTAAGCGTTGCTATTCTTGTGTTCTATGTTTTAAAAGTTTAGATGCTGGATATACTCAGAAGTGCATTGAAATGAATAACTTCACAACATATCTAAAGGTCTGAATTTGTATTTCCTTACATCTAAAGATGCACTTACAGTCTTCCGCGAATTACTGCACTTAAAATATCTGGATCATTCTCCTACCTGGAACAAAAGAATCATTAAATTAATATATTTGCCAAATTATTCATTTTAACTATTGGGCATTTAGTTAAATACATAAGTTAAACAAAACCAAGATAGTACAGCGGTTTACTATATTACAATCACCAAAATATGTTTTAAGGTTGCAATTTGCACAATGGTATGCATATTGGAGCTGTTAATTACTTTTTTAATGTTATACCTCTTAAGTTTAAGTTACATTCAAATAATCCCTATACAAGTAAGATATTCAGGGTTTAAACCATGACATTAATGAAACAATGCAATAGCTAACTAACAATATACCAATACATAAGAAATAACTCCAAGACGGATACAAATGGGGAAATGGAACATCGTTGTTCATTTTTTTTGATAAGCGTGCAAAGAGAAAGGGGTCTCAAAGCTTTAAAAGATTGGACTATCGCTCAAAGCCTACTGTATTTTAATGTTTCCCTTGAAGCTACAAGGAAACAAAGCATCAGATAATGTTTATTTCGACTAACACGAAGATATAGGTATGAGTTTGTGAGAATGGTTAGTACAAGAGTAGAGAACGTCATGTGAGTGCAACACATCAGATTTTTAAATTTTCGATTTGCTCAAAATCACGTCAACGATTTTTATTAAAATACCATATATTTAAGATATTTTATGAAAAAGAAATGTACATTTTGAATTTTCTGGAAATAGTCCCTGAAGTCGCTTTCATTCGGAAAATTTTTTGCATAATTCTAAACCGTAACAGATGGACAAATTCTTACTACATAAGTATGTAGATCTTGTTAAATCCTTTTCTGTTGTGGAGATCCCTTATTGGCTTGATTTTTTAAATACTTAATCTCCTCCAAAATAGAAAGTCATTAATCGTTTTATTTTATAGGCTAGTAATGCAAAGATAATGGAATCTCAAACATAGGGACTACCTCTAAAAAGTTGACTATTGCTTAAGCCAACTGAATTACCCTATTCATATTCCACCCACAAGGAGATATGCAATAAAATCATTTTAACACGTTTATTTCCATTAACGAAGTACTTAAAGAAATATTTTGCAATAGTTTAAGACTGGACAGAGAAGTTCAGTGAAAATAAGATTTTATAAACAGTTTTAATATACAACTGTCGAGCTACGTTAAACTCCTCATTAAATTCAGGTAATGAATAGTTATGTCTTATGGCGATGCCATCTTCAGCAGCACATTCCTGCTTCCTAAGTCTGTGGTATTTAGTTTTACCACAATGTAGTCGATATCCTTTATATGACCCCTTCAGAGTCAGAACCGCTGAGTTCATACCACTTATTCTAAAAGAATTGTTTCCCTTATAGTGAAGAGATATAAACCGTCTCAGAGACATATACTTCCTATTCCAGGTGACGGTCTCCTTCTTGGATCATTAGGAAACATTATTACGTCTCCTCTTATAACTTGAATTTATGACAGGTATAAAGTTCCCTCAAATTGTCAAGAAAAACAGAAACCTTAATCTTCTTTGTGGTTACTATTTCTGGGAGCACCAGCTGTATGTACAACTGGCACAACATTTTACGAGCGTTCTTGCTGCATCTAATGAGCGCACTGTTTAAGGACCTTGCAGAAGGAAAGGATGTGTATCCGTGCAAATGCAACCGCGTTGCTTTATAAATTCTACAACTCAGAAGATTTGTAATTAAGGACAACTTTATTTCGTATGTAGGTACTGTCCTGACTGTACACAGCCTGCCTTTGCACTACTGCGGCTAGACTTTAGGTCGCTTCTTGTCAATGCAAATGAGTTTCGTTTAATAAGGATTTGTTTATGAACGCTACTATAGCCGTTTCAAAAACCAGGCTGAGGTTTACATCATCCTGAAGCACAATGTCTTGAGAGTACTGATCATAATAGGATGTATATGAATTGCTAGAAATTACCAAACGGTGCATCCATTTCTTCAAGAACCATGCCATTTTATTTTGCAGTTTTGTATTCGAATTTGCGCAGCACAGCAAAATCTGAGAAAAAAGCTGCGCTAGAAAGTAGCAGAGTGCTTCGCTTAATTGCCTTAAATTCAGAGGTAGCTTTTAGACGTGGAGAATGACCTCGCTAGAATCTGCGCGAGTACCGTCATGTAAATTGATAGTGGGGGTAACGTCTGTTTCTTACTTGAAATAAACAAGAAACTGCTGATAATGAGAGTGGGCAGGGTACTTAATCACACACTGCTCCGCTGTTTACTATACGCAAGTTGGAGAGATACTAACGTCACATCCCTATGGTCTTATAAACACAGAAGTGAACTCGGCCACAAACCACTGCACAATTTCCAGCCATTCGCCACTTCTAAAAATACCCCTATACCTTATCTTACCATCATTTACTCGACGTTTAACGTCTATTTTTCTCCCTCTAGCCATTATTTCTCCTTACTTCCATCTCTGTGCCTCCCCTTTCCATTATTTCCATCTCTGTCCACTTTCCCTGTCACTATCTGAGGTACAGAGCATCGAGGGGCAGAGATGAGAGGCAATGCAATAGATTCGTTTGTTAATGCGGTTTCAAGTAGCCCATTTATAACAATATTATTGTTTAAACATAAAAAAAATATCCGAAAATCTCCAGTTATGGTGTTAGTATGTATATAAAGGTAAACAATATGCACTTTATGTCTTTGGAAGTTCAAGTTCAAGTTCAAGTTATTTATTAGAAAAGTGTTGGCAGTATGAAATGCTACACTTAAGTACCCTTCACGAGTCAAGGGAAAATTTTGCATGAACTCTCATACTTCACCGGGAAATTTCGATACACGCCACTATTTATTTATGCTAATCCTGCTCATTTCTTAGATCTGCAGAAATGAATTATAACTGTTATAGGTACACAAGAATATCGTTTATCCGGACTAAGTGAGACCAGAGGTTATCCTGATAAAATAAAAATAAAATCCCAATAATCCAGAAACAACTTAAGAAGTAAATACAACATTGATAATTATGACAGTGAAATGTGGATCACTATAACAGTAGAACAAATGCTTCGGCATAGGTACACCGAGGCCTGCTACGTAACTCCAAGGTAGGAATAATTCGTTTCACAGCTTCAGTAGCATTAGTCTACTTGAAGCCCTCAATATGTCACAGGTTAAGAATAAAAACAAGTTACTTTTTGGAAATTGTAAATTTTAGCAAATCAACACTGTCACAGTTTTACTGCAGTTGAGAAAATCTAAATGTTCGGAAGATTTTTCATGTAAAGGATGGTTTGGGATGGGTGCATTTTCTTGAGAAGCTTTTGGTTGTGAATTATGCTGTTCACAGAACAGTCAGGCGCCCGTACGTAGTCGCACACACATACGGACCTTTTTCTAAACGGACCTTAAACTGCCTATATAGTTATGCAAGGAAAATTATTTTTAACGGACCACGAAGAATCAAATATTGTTTACTGGTAAATGAGCTTTTTCGATAGAAATTTAAACTTGAGATATTTTTCTTAAAGAGTGATGTAGGTAAAATTACAAAAAGATTGCAATTCTTTTTATTTTTGTTAAAAATAGTTAACAGTTGGGATTATATTGTAACTGAAGTTTCATGTTTCATCATCACTAAGTATTAACAAATGATTTAAACAGGAATGAATGTTACTGTGTCACGCAACCTTTTACTTCCTCTTTAAAAGAGTTTGCCATTTTTATATTTTTCTTGTTGCTTTGACTATCAGTTACCTAAGTATTGTTTGTCCTCTTTTAGAACGCTGTGAACAAGATAGCGAAACGCCTTTAATGAGGTCGCCGTGTTTTGAAGTATTTACTTTTGAAGCACCTCTGCAACAACGAAAATGAAACTAAATGTCAACTCAACTTTTTTACAGCTTATATTTTTTCATTTGAAGGTATATTTTTTTAAAAAAAAGCTATAGTTATGAAATTTGACAGTTTGATAGGAAAGGTCCTACTGCGTAAATCTGTGGAACAGGATCTGAATAAATATTTTCATTAACTTGTGGCGAGATTTTACTTGAATGGATTTTCAAGAATTACGTCAAAATAATAATGTATCATGTTTTACCGAAAAATGATACTACATATAAAATCTCCGCTCCACAGGATTATGTTCTGTATATTCAAGATAAGTCAAAAGTTTTCATTGAAATATCTCGAGCGCTTTTTGAGAAAATGCATCTTATTGTATTTTTTGATTACCAAAAGCATAATACAACTCAAAGACATCAAAAATTCTACAAAAATGACAGAGTGTAAATAAGCATAACTAATTATCACACCAAATCTTAGTTTTCTAAGTTGGAAAATATGGGAGTTATATTTTTTCGAGGTGGTACTTTTTTAACTACGTCTCCCCTTAAAAATTGCCGCTTCTTTTCAGATGAAGGATGTACAAGTGACAAAGAAAATTAATTCAGTATATTATACCTCCCCGGATCTTCCACTAAGGAATTCCTATAAGACTGCAGCTATCTAATTGCCATTTTAGTAACGAGATGAAGCGATTTAGTGCAAATTCAAGCGGACTGTTGCTAAGTGACCCTAGGTGCCGTTTCATGTTGGCAGAGAAGCTTGTCTAACCCAACTGGAAGAGCTTGTTGTCCATCCCGAGTGCACCATAGAGCGTTAATGTTTCCGCGTCGTTGAGTGGAGGCAATTACCAGCACCTCACCAGTCATCCAGAGGATCCAAGAACAATGTCACGCTCCTATGTGGCATCCTGCACATTATCACAGCGATAGTTAGCTCGTTTTCATTCAAATGGTTTCTGTAATCACAAGGATCCTAAGTTTTCATTATGTAATACTAGCTAAAATACCCGGCGTTCCCCGTGGTTTGACGATTTATACTTACAACTTATAGACTTAGGTTGCACTTCCCCAATAACCTCGTGTTTCTTTGGAGACATTTAAAAATATATTACTTAATACATCTAAAGAGTTAAACTCTTAGGGTACGATAAAAATGAACAAAATAAGTAAATACAAACATGGGAAGGACAATTTACAAACGTACTGTTAAACTATCATATATAGTTCCGGAAGAAAAGCGTGTAGAGAAAGCGTGCGAATGTAATACGTTCCGTTTCTATTTCAATAATATCGAAAATTTTATGAATTGTTTATAGAAGACGGAAGTGTGGTTATGTGTGTAGGTGTGACTGGGTTTCATAAAAGACAAATGAGCAGAGAAAACAATGTGAATATGCTTTTGACTCCTATACTTACTAGCTGAAATACCCGGAGTTGCCCGTGGCTTCAAGATTTTATTTCCACAAAATTTAAACTTAGATTGAACACTAGAGAGAACACAAAATAAATGAAATACAAAGATCGGGAAACACTATGCAAAAGCACTGTTAAATAACTCCAAATACCACAGGAAGAAAAGCAAGCAGAGAAACCTGTGTAAATGTAAGACGTTGCTATTTCATATCAACCATATAGAAAGCTTCTTTGTAGAAGAGGGAGCAGAAAAGGAAATGTAATTGTATTTCGTAAAAGAAAAGTGAGAAAAGATAACCATGTGAATGCAATGAGTTGAATTTCAATTTCCAACGTACAGAAATATGAATTGTGTGTTGAAGGTGAGTAGAGAAAGAAGTGTGGTTACGTTTAGTAAAAGTAAAGGGAGTGGAGAAAACCTTGTGAATGGAGCATGTTGTATAGTAAAATTGATAACATAAAAGCCTTTTCCATGAAAAAATAACTGTGCATGCCGAATTTCGCGGTGATCCATCAAGCGTTTCTTCGAGATTAGCGATACATAACAGCTTATTTGTGGCTGATAAACTTGTAATGAAGAGATAAGATTCAGTCCTGGGAAATTCAGTGCTTTAGAATGTATAAAAGTGGCGCCTTATAATATCATATAAGAAAGCATAGTACCAGAGAATAGGGGATTAAATGAATAATAGAAAGAAGAAAAACTTAAAAGTGTAAAGGAAACTAAACTGCTGAAACGATGATAAAGAACCACCAAAGACTATGGAGATAGTGTAATCCTGGGCACCTAGTGGTATGCCTTGAGCGACCTTCACTCTTTTTACCTACTAAACATATGGACAGCTATCAGTTCAAGAACGTGAGCAGACTATGCTCAGTGAGCACCAGTTGCCCAACCCTAGTGTAATAGGAGAAGATCTCAAGCCTACTCTTTGAACAACAATGAGCTTTTGTTTTAATTTGCCTTTATCAGCGCTGCAGCACTATACAAATAAGGGAGAATTACAAAGAAATAAAACTCAATACAAAAATGTTTAAAAAATCTTGCTAAATAAGAACATGAGTCAGTAACAGAAATGAGGTCAACTTCTACAGGAACAAGCAGCTGGTGAGAATGTTGTAGATCTGAATCCTCTTCTCTGGTGTCCGACATGTTGTTAGTTGGTAGCAACAGATCTTGTGGCAGACGTCTGCGGATGCGGTTTGGTGGCTTCTAAAGTTTAAACTCAAATTAGTAAAAGAACAAGTTTTGTCCAATGGTTCACGATGTATAATTGTGTTCAATTATGACGTCAAATGAAAATTAAATTATATATGCTTAGTCATTTTTGCAGGCCTTGACAGTTACAAACATTTCTGAAAAAATTAAATATGCCAAAGAATTAAAATTTTAGATTCACGAAGTGTAACTGAAAGCATCCTAAGTTAAAAACAAGGAACCAATAATCGCAGAAATCAAGCACAATTACAATGAAATTCATGTATTCATGTAATTCATATCTGGTAATGAACACAGATAAAGCGACCCAGAAAGTAACGACACTCAAGTTTCTCATAGGATCTCAAAACATCTCAGTTGAAAAAAGTGGAATACTGAGTGGATGGGAACCAGCCCCAGTAAACTTGGAAAAATTAGCAACCCAGCAACAATCAAGTCACCTAAAGAACAGAATGGATCAGATTATATACAGTAAGTTACGAATTGGTCATTCCAAATTTACCACAACTGAGCTAGCCCTAAATAAATGTAAGCCATTCTGTGAACTCCTGCAAAGTAACCTTAGCAATAAAACGCATACTTGAAGGCAAGCATTTAGAACAGTAATGTCCAACCTTGTCTGTTTCGAGATGCTTGCGTAATTAGCTGCTATTCTCACCCCCTCTTTCGGTCGAAGGTTGCATCACGCCTGCGGTGTTTAGACTCGCAAGCAGTCAGTATCCATTGATGCGTTTGGTCTTGCAAAGAGAACGGAATTTCAAAGCCATCGTATAGCAACAATCTCTTAAAACATTGGACTATCGCTAAAAGCCTATGTATTCCCATGTTCCCCTTGCACCTACAAGAAAATTAGCAATAAGATAATTTCTTAAAATGCTTATATCGATTAAAATGAAGTATATAGAGAAATAAGCATTTGCAAGAATAGTTTCTACACGAGCGAGTATAGCTGTGCATATATTTGTGAATAGCTTTCTCCAAACTGACTATACCAATAGTTGATATCGCAATATGTTCGCGACGACCAGTTGGTCCAACTTCTATGTACTTCCACATTGTTGCCAAATATTTTTAGACTTTTTAAATGTAAGTAGTACCAGAGTTAGCACTTATGAACAGATGTCCATCGTATAAGATTTGAAAGTGCTTTCGTAAATCAAGTGCAACGTGCATGTAACCAACCAACTACTGCAGCTCAATGCACATCCGAGTGTCAAAGGATGGCGAAGCCCGTATATAGTGGAAGGAGGTAAACCCAACCTCACCTCTTTCGCAAACGTTGGATATAACGTCAGAACTATGGACTAAAATGCGAAATTCCTATTAGCTTCATTGACCTAACAATGACGCTGTGAGATTTTTTTCTCTCCTTTTGATATGGGTGTTGCAATGCATTATAATACGCTAGCTTTTCAGCGTTAAGATGCATTTTCTATTGTCTTTATGTAATACCATTATTTACAAAAGTCCTGTTTAAAACTTTCTAGATATTAATGTTATACTTTCATTATATGCTATGTTCAGTTACTCTAATTTGAACTACTGTTTTAGCTATTGTAATGCCTTATTAATACCGACTGTACTTGACCCATTAACCCATTAATAATTAAATTATTGTAAACAACATATGGTCTGTATTAAAATACAGCAGTATCTACTTTTTTGCGCTTCTACATACAATTGTGTATAATTTTTGCTTCAAAATAATATTGACTATAATATCTTATACTTGGCAACAAAGAAAATCAGTATTGAGATGCAGTAGTGCAATTAAAATAAAATCTGTTTCATGGCTGTCAAATTTAAATTCCACTCATATGTTCCTGTTAACAAAAGTTAAAGAAAGGGACTAAATCTTGTACTCAAGAATTTGTTCACGATTTTATATGCAGCAATGATAAAAAATGACGTTCTCAAATGATGACTCTGCCCTAAGTTGTATATTATTTACACATGATTTTTATCTCTTAAGTTTACTGCGTATGTCAACAGTATTATTATTCTGCCATGACATGTGTATCGGTATTGCTGTTATTCTTCAGAGTTTAATTTCAGAGTTTAATTCCAATTGTTGCCAGTCAGTTATAAGTTAGATTTCGAGAGAAAAACTGCAAGGAATCTGCTTCTCCAAGGTAAGCGAATTTTTTTTACACACGTATTATTGATGTTATATTTTAGTTGTTTCTTTAAAGAATGAAAGATATAGTTGATTTTATTGAATAACTTTTTGTATATGACAACTGTAACATGCTTTGGTTTTGCCAAGAAAGAATCAGTTTAGGATTGAACTAACTTTAGATGAAGTTTCTGTTTAGTTGGAGCAGATATTAGATGATCTTGGTGAGTGTGTTCAAGAAGCAGATCTTATTGTTCTTTCACCTGATCACGTAGATAAATTAACTGATGAAGATGGCTTTGACGACAGTAACAGGAGAATATACATTTATATTAGAGTGTTATAAAATAATGTTTTAGGTGATATTTGTAACTCAGAAATCTTGTATCCATTACAAAAAATATGCACAGTGTAGGATATAAATAAGATACACTCTAAAATTTATATTTGCATTTACATTACAATTTTTTAAAACAGTGTTTATTCTATTTGTGAATCATCCAACTATGTTAGTGTTCGTGTAATTTTATATATTACTAATAGCCAGTGCCCCCATTTGAGAACGGGGGTGTTAACCGCCAGTTTTGTCAAATAAAATAAAAATTTGCCTTTAATGGGTTAAAATAGTGTAATGTGTAATTTTTACTTCAGAGACTTTGTGCAGAAAGTAAATGCAATAATGCGTTTTACATGGTCGCTCATAACCTAGTTATTCATGCGATATGAAATACATTTAAAAAGTTTATGAAATAAATCATTATTCCACAACACCAAACTAGCGTACTTAATAATGTTAGGTACCTAGTTGACGTGCGAAGGCCGCATCCGAAGTAGAATGTCGTATTACACAGTTGACAAAACAGCGCACACAAGCATTGTCACTCAAGACGACATAGACACCACCTGACCTTGCATATAATCGCCTGCTGTCGGTGTTGCCACCATAGCGGAAGTGATGCTGATGGTTAACGCCAACACGCTTCAATAACCACCGTTTGAGTTTCCCTAGTCGATGGCGAATATATAGGATGGGTACAAATGACATCTAGATTAGGAGTATCGATTCCTTCGATTCTCAGCTGTTCGCATACGGTGAACCAGTTCATTGGACACGACACGCACTCGCTCCAAGTTTAAGGCCTAGGTTTGCTTGCGAGTTCTGGAGTTAGGTTATGTAAATAGTTTGTTTACAGCAAACAAATACTTCCTATTATATCATTAATAAAGCTATAAACCGTATATAATATTTGATGGTTTGTTCTGTGGTAAAGATAGTGAAACTATAAGAAGTTCGTTACTTTGCTGCTAACATTTACTCAACATTGAAGTTAACCTTAGATATACAAGAATAAAGGAATCTTATTCAAATTCTTCCTGTTCTAAATTACTGCTTAACCCCTGTGTCACAGGGGTTAAATTTAAAAACGGGTCGATATTGCCAGTCTGCGTTGGGGTCAGTTGTAAGCTGCCATCTGCCCAAGACTAATTCATAAACAATTTGCAAATATTCCACGATGTAAAAAAATCAAACGAGCAGGATCTCGGAAATAAATAACTAAAATCTTGAGTATGCGTATAAAAACAAAAACTTATTTTTAATCACAATTGATACACACCAAACGTTTTACATATTAATGCGTGTAAGGGATAAAACTCGAAAGGACACTTGTAATCACTATCCATTTAACATTTCATGCAACATGGAAGAAAGAAAAAAAGAAAAACAAAGTGTATATATGTACTGTATGCCCACGACAGGAAGGCTGGAGGGGAATGAAGGGCAGAGGGGGCTTGAACTGTGTATCTGCTCCGGTAGCGGACCTGTTTACTAGGAAATAAGAGTATGAGAGTCTATTTCTAGCTATTGGTGAGTTATGTGACAACATTGTGTATTTTAAACGAGCCTAGCATCCTTGTCATACTCGGAAACTAGGCATAAACACCGTGCGAGAAGCACAAAATGATTACGCTACACATTCCTAAGACTTGCCTTCTTGTCTTGGGCATACAGTATAAAATCTATAATTGAATAATTTAATTATGTTTGGATAAAGTATGAGTCCTTGGTTCCCTTAAAAATGTAAATGTTATCATCCTGCTATTAAATGGCATAAATCCTTATATGCAGCAACTATGTCAATTTGGGATTATGGATATGTCAGGCTATAAATATAGATTTTCCCATTATAGTATTAATCCTAGCATTACCAGGGGGATACTTTTTGCTCATTTTGAGTAACTTTTTAAATCCTATATTTTATTTTTTTTATTTAACCCTTTCATGCCTGGTGTGTCTTATAAGATACATAGGCTTTTTTTTCCTATTTGTACTAGTTTTAACTTTCTTTTTCTGCTATATTCTTGAATTAGAGGAAGAACGGCATATGTAACAAAATAATTCAGGCATGAAAGGGTTAAGGCATGCAGTTAATAGCTACTGTCAATTAGTCAATTACAATTAGTGTAAAAAGTAAAAAGGGTAACAAACAGTGCTAAATATTGCCTTTATAAAAATGACAAGATTATATAATACTCAACTTTAAAATAAGTTTGTTTTAAAAATTGCTCAGACATTTAATTACCAGTGGTGGTCACAAACAACGCCCCCCCCCCCTCCCGGGGCCACCCTGTTGGTAGCTTGAGTTCTGTAATAAGGATTGGTATAATATATGTGATTAATGTAAGATAGTAAAAAAGGAGTGGTTAGTGTTAAATATTACCTTTATGAACTGGCAGGTTATGATACCCAATTTTAAAATACATTTGTTTTAAAAAAATTGCTCAGACATTTCGTTATGAGTGCTGGTGACAATGCAGATAACACCCCCCCCACCACCCTCTTTGGTATACTAAGTTCCGGAATAAAGCTTGGCATTGCTAGGGTTAAGAAAAATAACATTTATTACTTATAAAAGCATAGGGAAGAAGTTTGTCTATCATTGAAGAATCCGTTGTTTATGGATCTGCACATTTGTAAATTTTCCATTTCATATCCCGTCTAAGACTGCAACGAAGCAATGTGTAGGTGTTAATAACAGTAGCTATGTATACATTCTAGTTGTGGGAAGCAAGCCACATTTTCATTTAAAGCCACCTCCAAATTCGCACGCCACAGAGAGAAATGCACCCGCCAAACCTCCCCTCACAGGAGTTTAGACTAGCCCTGCTTGTGCTTCCAGCATGTCTTTTGTTTCAACTTCTTGGAACAAGTGGAAGCTGTTAAAATGATTGCGAGGAATTTTTTCCTCTGCATGCCTTCCTAAGAAGGAACAATTTTAATATTATCCATGTTGTTAAGTCTTCCAAGCATATTTTTCGCACTACTTTTATTCCAAGAAAATGCTTTTGCGTTTATGTATAAATTGCGTTAAATCTCTTAATGGAGCAGATTCATGGTGTGCTATCATCCTGGTGAAATGAAAACTTGAGCGTGCCTACAGAAAGTACTAAATACATAACTTATTCCTTTTTCCCAGTATTTATTGTGTATTTGCATTTCCTTGTATTTTGTCTCCACGGCTTAGGCATGATTGCCTAATCAGATTATATATTTAAGAAGAAAACCTAAGAGGCCTCAAGTTTCCATAAAATATGATTACATTTCTGTGATAAGTTCTGGCCGCCTGTAAGGTACGTTTATAGCATCCTTCGTCTCAGGTCTCGCGCACAATAAGCCATCGACCGACGCCGAAATCCCTACCTTAACGGACAGGCACAAGTTCCACTCCTGTATGCAAAATTAAATATAGGAAAAGCAAACGCATAAAAAAATTTAAAAACTCTCCGTTTCACTCTTACAATGTCATATTTCGTTTACCAATAAAACGGTATATAGTGACGTGTTACCAACCGTCATGGTTATTTATTCCCACAATTCCGTGATGCAGTTTTGTGATTTCAGAGAACAAACATGCCTCTATATGTGGACCACATCACTTCTCATGAATAGCTGACCGGCCCTGCAGGAAGGAACAACTTTTATAAATGGTCGCAAAGAAATGAACTCAACATAAACACCAACTTATGCAATCCAAGAGAGGAGACAATATCTCTAAGATAAATAACATCCACTGCAGAAATTATAGTTGGTAAATTATTTTAAGTACCCACCTGGGATAGATATTCTAAGTAAGTCAAGGGAGAACCTTTACAGAGCATATAGAACAGTCAGGGAACAAGAAACGTAGCGATTCAATGTGCCTCACTCACCCCACATTCTCTTGCCAAGTGACGAAGGTTGTTTTGATACAACAAGCACAATGGTGGCTTCGATCAACCTGCGCGGTAGTAATTTCTACGCTGGTGTTAACTATTTGGTTTATATTAAACATATTTTGCATACATAATTATTAAAGTCAGCTACTGTAGTTAGGCAAATTACATTATCTTCAAGCTTATAACTTTATCTTAGCCACGTCATATTCTACCTACCGTTTGATTACTACACTATAAAATAGCCTAACGAAAACCTAAACCTTTTTAAAGGCGGAATCATAAAGCCCCATTTGTGTGTTTACAAATACGAGTGTTCAGTAAGTACCTTTTAAAATGGTAAATAAATACCGTATTTTATCGCCTAATTACCCCCCTTTTTTCTCGAAAAATTTGCTTGAAAACACTGGGGAGGGAATTATGCGAGTGGTGCTTCCAGGGATTCAGAAAAGAAGGGAAACCATGTGGTATTATGTAACAATTATATAGGTATACGGCCGCCTCCGTAGCGCAGCTGGCAGCGCGCTTGCCTGTGGCGCGGAGGACCCGGGTTCGATCCTCGGTACCAGCATGGGGATTTTATCCCCTCTGGGAGGTCTGGCACGGGGTGCACTCAGCCTCGTTAGGTCCCGGGGGGACCAATTGAGGAGCTACTTGATGGAGAAGTAGCGGCCCCAGGTCGAGAAGACCGCATAACTGGCCGGGAGGGCTCGGGGCGCTGACCACGTCCCACCCTCCAGTACTGCACCTCACCAATGACGCCTGTAGTGGGCAGAGGTGGGGGACGCAGCGGCTGGGCGGTAGGCCTTGGCCCTTCGTGGGCTGTCGCGCGGGGTTTACATTACAAATAGGTATACAGTAATTTATGAACGAACTAGATTCTTAACAATGACGACTTTTAACAAGCTGAA